>JAUPFT010000011.1:44973185-45573185 GCA_036936625.1 Parnassius smintheus behrii | reverse complement strand
TCTCGATTAGATATTGAAATGCAAAATATTATGAATAGTAAGACGGAAGACCGAAAGAAATGGATGTTATATTTACAAACACTGCAAAGATACCTTCATTTTACCGAAGAGGATCGTCAACCACTCAGATTACCAATTTATTCTGATACATCTAATGAAGATTCAAACGAGTCTAAAATTGGTTTTAAAAATAAAGATAGAGATCTAAAAACTTCAGTTGATGCTGAATCTTTGTTGGAGGAGAATCGATCCATCAAAAGTAAAGAAAATGTTGAAAATCCACTTTACACACCAGCTCAAATACTCAGTTTAATACCAAAAACTTATAATAAAAAAGGACAGTTATTATTAAACTTAGTTGAAACAAGTAAAGGTAAAATACATTGGGATAATGAAGGTACAGTCATAATTGATAATGAAAAAATTCCTGGAAGTAATATTGTTGATTTAATAAATGATTCACTAAGACCCTTAAAAAGAAGTGATCCAGTAGGGTGGGATAGATTTGCTGAAGCATTAAAAGATATTAAAGTACCACTTACTTATATTGGAAATCCAAAGAGATGTGAGTTTATTAACCAACTTCAAGCAAAAGATCTGAACAAACCCTCTGAGATTGAATTTCAAGAGTTTTCTACACCGAGCAGTAGAGATAAAAAGTCTACAACTAAAATACGTAAAAGGCTTGAGTGGGAAAAATGGACCCCGTACTAGAAGAAATTAGCAGGATTTATTATGATCCATCTAATCCCGCTGGTTTTGGTAGTATTGATAAATTATCAAAAGCCATGAAGGGTAAAATGAATAAAAAGCAAGTAAAGGAATGGTTAAAATCACTAGAAACATACACATTACATAAACCCATTCGAAAAAAATTCGAAGGTACATTCTATCAAATATTAATGAACTGTGGCAAGCTGATTTAAGTGATATGCGAACTTATTCTTAATATAATGATGGTTTCAAGTATATACTTTGTGTTATTGATGTATTTAGTAAATATGCTTTTGCAAGACCAATGAAAAAGAAAAACTCAGAAACAACTAAAGAATGTTTTGAAAGTATATTTACTGAAAGTAATTTAACACCTACTCACATACAATCTGATAAAGGTACAGAATTTGTTTCAAAAGATGTACAAAAATACTTTAAATCCAAAAAGATTAATTACTATACCACTAACAATCCTGACATTAAGGCCAGTATTGTTGAACGATTTCAAAGAACACTAAAAATGAAAATGTGGCGTTATTTCACTCGTAATAATACTTATAGATATATAGATGTTTTACAAGATTTAATATACTCTTACAATCACAGCTTTCACTCTAGTATTAAGATGTGCCCATGTGATGTAAATTCCAATAATATTATGACAGTTTGGACTAATCTTTATCATAGACGGTCAAACAAACTTTCTTTAGAAAATCCTAAACCAAATTTCAATGTGGGTGATTATGTTCGAATAACTAAATATAAACATGCTTTCCAAAAAGGATATGAATCAAATTGGAGTGATGAAATATTTATTATATCTTCAATAATTGATAGATCTCCATGGGTTGTTTATACAATAATAGATTTACAAAATGAACCAATAGTTGGTACTTTTTATGAAAGAGAATTACAGAAAATCACTTACAACCCCACATCACAATATAAAATAGATAAAATAATTGACACTCGTTACTCAGGTAACAGAAAAGAAGTATTAGTGAAGTGGAAAGGTTATCCAGATAAATTTAACAGTTGGATTTTAGCTTCTAGTTTAAAAGAAATATGAATAAAGAAAGTTTTTATTTAACTTTGCTCAGCAATAGTTCAATGGAATACTTTCCTGATAACAAGACCACAAATTTTTCAACGAAATTACCGAAAGCTATTAAATTAGAAGGTGAATGGTCGGTTGGAGTTGTCGAGTTTCAATATCCATGTACCATGTTTACTGTTCAAGATCATGAAAATGTTATATACATTACAAAATCTATGTTAATGCCTAATGAAGATAAACCATCCACAGTGTACTACAAAAAACATATTCCAGCTACCAACTATGATAACGTTGAGCATATTTTAAGAGTGTTAAATGGTATCGGAGAGAACTTGAAATTTCGCTATGATGAAATAACAAAATTTGTGTCTATTTCTGTTTTGGATAAAAATATAACATCCGTAACATTATCACCCAAATTAAGTTTACAACTAGGTTATGAACCAAATAAAAATCTCCTAGAGAGAAATTTTGGAAAGTGTCCTGCTAATTTACACTTAGGGTTACCATCTCAACTCTTTCTATATTGTGACATTATCGATCCTCAGATTGTGGGTGATGTTATGACTCCTTTACTAAGAGTCATTTCATTAGATCCTACAAAATACATTTATGGTGCAAATAAAATGCACGTTTTCTCTCAACCTCATTACTTACCTGTTATGCGAAGAGAGTTTGATACGCTGGAAATAGTTATAAGATCGAGCACAGGACAAAAAATACCATTCCAGTTTGGAACCGTGTGTATTAAACTACATTTCCGAAAATTATTATAATGAATTCTCTTCGTGATCATCATAAATGTCCATATGAAAATTATTATACACATCAAGCTGGGTCAGGAGTTAGAGTAATTTATAAGGGTGCACCATACCAACGCGGTCATGGTATTGGGAGCTTCTTAGGGGGGTTATTTAGATCAGTTTTACCTTTACTTTCAAGTGGTGCTCGAGTGATTGGTAAGGAGGCATTAAACGCTGGAGTAGGACTTTTATCGGATATGGTTCAAGCGCGTCCTATGGAAGCCTCAATAAAAGATCGTCTAAAGCAAGTTAGTACGAATTTAAAACGAAAGGCTGATGAGAAAATTGATCAATTTAACATGACAGGATCTGGGTATAAAACTAAAAGAAAACGATTGACCTCGTTCATTCCACCATTAACTGCTAAAGTGAAAGCTGCGAAAAAACTTGGTCTAAAACCAAAAAATAACAAAGATATATTTTCAAATTAAATATGTCTTTCCTTCATAATCATTCTTGCGAGTGCGTTAAGTCAGAATTGGATTTGTTTGCACTACCGTCTACACAAACTAGCATTGAAAATGGATTGTGGATTCATTATAAACCAATTTCATCTCTTGGTGATGATGGACCTATCGAGTTTCAAGTTCCTGGGACAGGCGATGACTACATAGATTTGTCTCATACATTACTCCACATAAAGGCAAAAGTATTAAATCAAGATTCAACTAACTTGATATCTACTACAATAGTAGCACCTGTAAATAATTGGCTGCATTCACTTTTTAGTCAACTTGATGTTTATTTAAACCAAAAACTTGTATCACCACCTAATAATACCTATGCATATCGAGCATACGTGGAAACCCTTTTAAACTATGCTCCTGCTGCTAAACAATCTCATCTTACTTGTAGTCTTTGGTATGATGATACAGCAGGAAAAATGGATTCTACGGATGGTAAAAACATGGGATTTGTTAAAAGACAGAAATTGATTAGTGAAAGTAATGAAATAGAAATGATTGGTCATCTTCACGGTGACATTTTCAACCAAGATAAATTTTTAATTAATGGTGTTGAAATGAGTGTTAAATTGGTTCGATCGAGAGAGAGCTTTAATTTAATTGCTGGGTCAAACGATGTAAAGTTTAAAGTTTGCATTACGGACGCAACTCTTATTGTTCGACGAGCACGAATTAATCCAAGCGTATTACTCGCACATCAAAAAGTTTTAGCTTCTACCACTGCTAAATATCCTATTACTCGAGCTGAAGTAAAAGTTTTAACAATTCCATCGGGTGTTCAAGGAAAAACTCTTGATAATATATTTTTAGGGCAGGTACCCAAAAGATGTATAATTGGATTTGTGAACAATTCTGCATTTAATGGTTCCCTTACTAAAAATCCATTTAACTTTGAAAACTATGGTATTAATTCTTTCAGCTTATATATTGATGGTCAACAAATACCTTCAAAAGCTTTGCAACCATCTTTTAATAATAGCATATTTACATCAGCATATCATACTCTATTCTCGGGAACTGGTATTCACTTTCTTAATGAAGGAAATGGAATCTCTTGTGAACAGTATGCCAGAGGTTACTGTCTATTAGCATTTGACTTAACTCCTGATTTATCAGGCAACTCATCAGCTCATTGGAATCTCATAAAGCATGGTAGTGTAAGATTAGAAGTACGATTTGAATCCTCACTAATACAAACAATTAACTGTATAGTTTATGCTGAGTTTGATAATATTATTGAGATAGATAAAAACAGAAATGTTACTGTAGACTATAGTAGTTAAGGTTATAATATGTGTTGTGTGTTAGATTTTATGAGTTATGTGTAATGCATTTTGTGTGTATGTAACTATGTGAAACATTATAAAATTAAATAAAACAAATTGTATGCAATATATTATTTTTTATTTCTTTATAAATATTCTATTTAATCTAATACAAAATGCTGTTCGAGTTTAAATTTTACATAAGCACACTGACTAAACCACTGAACATGCTGCTGCCAAGGATCATCATCATCTTCCCAATCTTTTAAGCCACCACCACAATGGAAACACTTGGTCCTGTCTGCATGGCCAGTATAAAAGAAACCGGCTAGATTTTGAACTGAAGAATGGATATTCAGCTCTTGAGTACTGCATATTCTTCTCGTTTTCATCTCCACTCAGTGTTGTAGTTTTGTTCTTCAATGATGTGTTCTGTACACGTATGCCACACCCATCTCTTTCTTCTGCTCTTGTCTTCCTGTAATTTAAGTAAACAGAATCACATTCACTAATGATCAGCTAATGACTGTCATTGTTAAAAAAGTATTTTTTAACTTTTTCACTTTCTGCTATTGTCTTTGTAATATTGTATACGAGGGCGTTTGTGTTGTCGTAGATGCTATCCTTATTAGTCTTTACGTAATATTTAATCCTCGTGGAAGCATGTTTCCAATGATCAGTAGTTGGAATCTTGGATAGCTTCTTCATATCGTACATTTCAATTTTGATGAGATGCGTCGCTTGGTCTCCATCGTCAGAATTAGTAGAAATGTATGATACACCATCTCTAGCGGCTCGTGCTACGGTTGATGATAACAGCTTCCTCTTTTTTATTTTTGATTCAGCTTCAAAAAAATGATCAATCGATTGCGATTTTCTTTTTCCACCATCGCATGTGTTATTATTAATGACGATGTCATCACTCTCTTCTTGAGGGGAGAGTGGCGAGTAGTAATACTGTTTATATGTATTTTCATCGAAGCTCAATGATTTCTGCAACAACACAGTTATCATGTTAATATCAATTTGGTAACACTTAATCATAAAAGTTAAAAAAGCTAAAGTTACAACCTATTAAAGTCCACTGCTGAACATAGGCCTCCTCTCATTTCTGAGAGGGTTTTAGGGCTAGGAAATGTTCGCTGCGATACCTCAATGCGTGTTGGCAAACTTCACATGCCTTCGAAATTATCTCAGACATGCATTCCTCACGATGTTTTCCTTCACCGCTGAGCACGTGGTAAATTAACACTTAAAATTGTAATTAACAATTTAATTGGTGCCGGCGGGGATCGAACCCGGGTCGCGTACTGTGAATTTTACATTTTGCGCTAACCATCTGAGCTACCACGGCTTAACCATATACACACACATAATATTTAAATATAATTTGTTAACACTAAATCATACACACGTAAGAAAATAACAGAAAGAAAAGTAAGTTTGTCAATAGAATAAACACTTACATCCATGGCCTTTGATGCGTTGAAGTAACACAAACGTAGTATTGATAGATCCACTGCGGTCAAACGACCATACACTAACTCCATGACTGCAGTTGCTTGGTCTTATATAGTACCAGTGAGTAATAATTCTAATCTAAAGAATTTCTGCAGTAGAATTGATAGTATCTTTATGCGTCAACAAGCTTACCTTACATTCTGTTGCTTATCTCTACATTCCTACGTCCTTCCTGTCGTGTCTTGTTCAGTGTATTGGTGACTCAAATACGATTTGTATAACACAAAGAATGTAATTTAATATTTAGATATCACTATAATTGATCATTACTATATTAGTCATTGAGTAGATTGGTACTGTAATAATCTACTAATAGCAGTAATATTATGGATACACTAGATGTACAACAACATCTGAAAAAGATTCACCCCACTCTAGAAAATAATATTTATGCTGCCAATAAACTACCCATGTACACCCACGTACCAACGTATATAATATGCAATTTGGATACAGATGATAAACCAGGGTCACATTGGGTAGCTTTATATATCGATACGAATGACGTCGGTCAATATTTTGATTCATTCGGACGGGCACCTGTACGATATCATCTAGAGTTTTTTAAAAGAAATTGTAAAAGATGGAACTGGAATGTTGATAGGATTCAGAATGAGTGGACTTCAGTTTGTGGCGAATATTGCTTAATGTATTTGCTATATAAGTTTCAGGGATGTTCAATGCATAGTTTTACGAGTATATTTACAGGGAACACATTGTACAACGATATTTTAGTGGATGAGATGTTTCGCTCCTATTTTATAGATAATAAGTAATAAGATTTTGTATTTTATAAATAAAAATTTTAACAAAATTGGGTAATGTGTTTTATTAATGAGTCAGATTAGTGTAGATAGGAACAAAGGAGTATATAACAATATCACCACGCTGAGGAAGAATAGATAATGACTGTATTGAATGAACAATAGATAAGTAGATAAGAACAATGGAGCGCTAATGACGGTGGAGGCTCGAAGCGGATATCAATTAGATAAGAGTTAATTGATCTGCACATCTCCGGAACCGTGCATCCTACGCAAAAATGGACCGCAGATTCGTGATCAGAGCATGCCAAAACCTTGACGAACGTCGTACTTGTGACTCAGTGCGCCAGAACTGGTACAACGTAACTACTAAGGTTAAACCTAAATAATCGTTATCTACGAAATGCAAAAATCGTAGTATGAGAAGGAAACGATTTTTTGACATAATTTGGCGAAATTGGAGCATTTCTAACGTATCCGTAGTCCAGTATTCGTCTATTCGTCCTCTGTGACACAAGCCCATATAAATCATTATGGAGAAAAACTTGTAGAGCTCCTCTACGGTGACTTTCACCCAGTCGTTTAATCTTGGTTCTGGTTTTATCCCAACTTCACTAAGTCGTCCAATTGTCTGCCATGCGTACTCGTTCGTTTCGCGTACAATTAAGTCCATGATATTTTGGTCCTACACAGAAGAGAATAGTTCAAAAGGATCAGTTAACGTTATTGTAGGTCCTGATTGCTCAGTGTAAAATTCCTGGACACCTGTAAAAGTTTGAAAGTCACTTGACCAACTGACACCATCTGTCAATGGGTGCGTTTGGCAGAAAAAAGCGCTAGCAAGCGCTTATAAGCGCTAAAATAGTTTTCGGCCAGGACACGATTGCTACTTTAGTAGCGCTGACACAATCCGCCATTTTGCTTATTTAATTATATTAATTTATTTGTTTTGAAGTATGTAGACTTTATAAGTTCTTTTGTGCAATATTAGTTTTAAGTAATATAATGACATGAATAAACATATACATGCTATTAAAAATTCATGATTGGTAAGTTTTTAATATGAATACTTTACAAACATATATTTAAATTAGGTTAGATTCCCCGGTTAAAACTAACATCGTGTCCTGGAGGAAAATAGCTACTTACGATTTGACAGCGCTTACCGCTTACGATCGCCATTTTGCTTACAAGCGCTTGCTAGCGCTTTTTTCTGCCAAACGCACCCATTGCTGGCGGAAATTCTTCTTCTTCAATGTCATCGTCATTTGACTCCAAAATTTGACGAATCTGCAGTGTATTCTTCAACGTCGCTTGCCTCGCTACCCGAATCAATGGCCAGTGCCTCAGTAAGACCCGTGGGTAAAATATCAGCGAAAGAGACGTCATTAGCCTAAAAATATAAGTACATTATAAATTATATAAATATAGGTAAAGTAAAGTACATATCTACCAGTACATATATGCGGTTAGTGAAACCTACAGGCGGCCTAGGTAGAGCAGATTCTAATAAGAAATTCGCTTCATCAATACTTCGACTAGGCTCATGGATCATTTCATGCTCAATTGTTGAAGGCGGAATAGAAATTTTGCCTGGAACATCATACTGAAAAGAAAAAGAACTATTATAAATTGTCAAGATTCTTGTTATTAATATACTAGGTACAGTACATGTATCGAAATTTAATAAGTACATACAACAGAGGACCTAGGTACATTCTCGGATAGCTCTTCATTAAATGCAGCACCATCTGGCAATTTAAATGGCAATAACCTTCCTGATTCTGTCCTTTTCAAAATAACTCTGTCATTTGACAGCACTTTTATTCTTCCACTGGGAGATTTTTCAACTATGAGTGCTGTATTAAGATTATCTTGATAAGGTGGATTATTGTTAGAATTATTGTCTTTTGATTGCATCTACAACAAAACAAAAACTAGGTATCAATAATTACCTGCAGCATATGTTTTCGGTTTTGATATCAAAATACACTTCTTTACGTTAGAATTTGGTAAATACTAACATGAAAACTAGGCATGTAGGTGCGTAGACTACCCCATACTCAAAACGATTGGAAAAATAATCACACAAGATATTGTTACATATTTATGTTATAAGTTGCAATCATCTTTTTCAATCATTTCTATAATTGTGGTTGCTTGTGTTTTTTTTATATAAAGATAATTAATATAAATTATGCACAAAAGTCGCACTCATCACTTGTGAAGTGATCGTAAACGACGAAATTACAATATTTACACCAAAACCAACTGATGCTTATCAATCGTCGTATATTTTGAATACTGTCAGTATTCAGGGTAAAATGAGGTGGTGCATAAACGTTGGGCTTCATATTGCACACGAAACATTTACTTTGCTTGATATAATGAGTTATGCTCCATGGCCATTTGCATTCATATATGCATAACGCGTAGTCATCTTTATTCAGATGATGATCAACATCCATAATAACTACCATGTTCCTATAATAAATCAACAAAGCCAATTATTTTGCAGATACGAATGTAAGTCAGTAGGTATATTGTGCTTTTTTTATAAATGTTTACCATAGTTAAATAACATGGTTGTTAATTAACATAAATAAACAACATTTTTGAACACCATGTAGAAACGATTTTCGTAGGGGATTTGCTAGTCAGTAAATATAAAAACTAATTGCCGACACTGTAAATGTTTTGTGAATTATAATGAAATATTCCAATCACGAGTAAACTGTTGAACAATTTGATGTATATAACATAAATCATAAATTTATAGTGACAAATCGTCAGTTTAACTTTACTCAACCGTCGTAGTTTGTAGGTACCTATTTTCTTCTGTAAAATTTATCAAAATCTTTAGTATTTGATACATCTTTATACTTTGACTTTTATATAGTATATTAGGACTAACAAAAACAAAAATAAACACGTAAATACTTACTTTAACACGAAAAAACACTTCCGTAAATCACGACACTTTCACTCGTTATTTTGAACTAAAACGGAACTAACTTCACAGATAAAAAATTCTTTTCGATTCGTTCATTCGGTCGTAATCTCATTCATATGGGTTCTAAGTGATTCAAACTCTCGGTCACACGTACAAAATTCATTTTTCGATGTCACGTAATTACGCGTAGATATACGCTCCGGCAGACAAACACTGACTTATTTTGAGCGTTGATCTACGTTCCGGCACACGAGGGTTTAAAGGAGCACTTGCGCATAAAGTGAAAAGTTTGTGAAAACATTATTACAAGTACATCGATAAGATATACATTTTTAGTTTCTGAAGTGAAAATTTCTTTAGAAAAACTCGATGAAACGAAAAAGCGACATTAAAAAGAGACTAACGTATGTTGAGATAGAATACAGTATACAGTGTTACTACAATATAATGTATATTTTAATTACATAAATCCTACAATTATCTCCTTCCTGATTCTCCGCGTTCGTCTCATTCTTTCGAAGTTTAGTTTTCTGCAGGCTGCACTACCACCGCGTGTGAACCGCACCCGTTTTTTAATCCGTTTGGGTGGAGATGGATTATCATAAGACGTGAAAAATCGTGTATACAGGTTGATTTTTTTACGGTCTGAAAAAATAGGGTGTAACAGGTGAACGGAATAGAAGCCTATGGCACTGATATTTTACAATTTTTTATCTTTTAAATTAACATAATATGCAATTGATCTACGGGTATCAATAAATACTACTAATTTGAAATAGACTATCGGTATTAAAAAAAATAAAAACAAAGATTTTGAACTAAATAAATAAACAAAATGAAAGCCGTGGTAGCTCAGATGGTTTACGCTCGCTGTAAATATAACAGAACGCGAGTAACCCGGGTTCGATCCCCGCCGGCACCAATGAAGTTGTTAATTGCAATTTTAAGTGCTGATTTACCACGTGCTCGGCCATGAAGGAAAACATCGTGAGGAAACCTGCATGTCTGAGGAATAAGAAAAAAAAAATATTTCGAAGACATGTGAAGTTCGCCAACACGCATTGGGGCAGCGCGGCGGACACTTCCTTGCCCTAAAACCCTCTCAGAAATGAGGGGAGGCCTGTACCCAGCAGTAGGACGTATATAGGCTGTAACTTTACTTTTTTAAATAAACAAAAACTTTCGAAATTAAATAATACACACCCAATTAGTGGTATTTATTGATGGATGAATTTCATAATATTATGTTAATGTAAAAGAAATATTAAATATTTTTGTCCAGACGGTAAAAAAGATCACAAGTATATTAGTTTAATTTAAGAATACATTGAGTGCAAAAATTAACTAAGTATATAATACCTCCAATTTACTCAATATACAATTAAATTTTACGATTGTAGTTGGAACCATACAAAGGAATGGATTACATTAAGAAATACAACAATGTTATTATTAGTGTTTGACTTTACTACTTGACGGTCTGCTGGATTAAAAAACGAAGTATAATCTTAATAGAATGGAGGAAATTTATTTTGCTGCTACCATGAACCAATCACTGTACCTTAGGTGTATGTCTTATAGTTCTTCCCAACTACATTTTAATAAAACAAGATTACGGTAATATTGTTTTAATTTTAGATAAAAAATGTATATCATGCTACTTATAAGTTCCTGGTAATTGAAAAAAATGATTCTAAGTTAAAAATTAAAATATGAATGTAAGACTGCACAATAGTATATCACTTTAATTAATCCATGCTATGATAGTTATAAATTTTGATATTGAGTAGCAAAATGTTTCATTATTCTCTATATAGACATATATTGAAAATACTAATACGTGATATTGTTTGAACATAATTTCGAGTGATTGTTTGAAAACGACTGATTGCATTGAATAATGAAATTATTAAATAAAATGAGTGAGAAATCATTAAATGTATATAATAATTTTGAGAAACAAAGAAATAAAGATATCAATTATTTCTGTTTTTTTTATTCAAATAATGTAAGTAATGGATGTAAGTAAAACAAAATTTTATATCACAATAATTTATTTTTACAAAGGAGTTATAAATCACAACAGCTTTCACAAGGTAATAAATCTATAAGTTAGATTAGAAAATGTTAAAAGGAAATTCTTCCATAAATGAAAATCTAAAATTATACACAGTAACATAGATACTCGTTTAAGTATGGACAGGGAACTAACAGAACAGCTGCGTGAATGCACTCAATAATTCCATTAAACCCTAGAATAATCCAGCGGGGTTAACCAACTTGACATTCACCAATCGTTGGCACAAATAGAAACTACAAAAATTAATGCAGTCAACGATAAGTCACGTAACTTAAGATCGCACTATTTTTTTTCCCATTTAAATTTATAGCATATATTAGCGTCAACGATTGTAGAAGATTAACTTAGCGAACTCCGCAGAACTGAAGTCCGCTAGATTTGAGCGCGACACTCACTTATCTTAACAAATTTAACTAACTATCATAACGAACCGAAACGGTCACTTACAGTGATAAAATTTTATATTGTACATGAAGCACGACAACAGGACGCCGACATGAAATGTACGGCGCGTACACAAATTTTGGTCCCAGGTTTTGGGCAAACGCATTGCCACGTCGCTGATTCCGCTTGCGTCTCCGTGTACGTGACTGCAGTGAATTTCACGCACTTCACATAATTAATATAAAGAGTACATTAGTACAATGTAGAACTACACTACAGTTCACGTGACTACACTACAGTTCACGTGGCTACACTGTAGTTCGTGCAGTACGCAAGTTCGTAAGCGGAACGCGAGGGCACCGCATCAACAACTCTAGCTAACAAGGCGGCCGGGCGCAACGCGACTATTAATAATTAACGGCGCACGATCTCGGCTTATTTACAACTGCGACGCGCTCGGCCTCGCTTAATCTACATTTACAAGCCATGTATAAGCTCGCTTACATTTATGCATTTGTACCAATTTGTAGACGCGCGATTACCGCGAACTCGACTCTCCAATTTACCCTGCACTGGTTACTTACTATACTGAAATGTTTTATTGTCTTTAAAACCTTACAAATAGTTAAATTACTAGATTTATAACATTACTGCTTTTCCATGCAACAATAATTATCAAAAATTCGTGACATTCAATTAAACGATATATGTTTGAAATTTTTTAGTAGACACAAAGTAAACGTAACTAGAGTTCGCGTAATCGGGGGCCTACGTTGTAAAATATACACAGAGTGAACGCAAGAACTCAGCGGAGTAGGTTACTGCGTTCGTATAAGCTCGAAGTAACACATCCTCGGGTCCCCGTGAGCAAATGTACAAGCCCGAGGCAGTATTTAAAAGTATACAACACTGTAAACTTTAAATAATGGTCTCTATGACCGGAGCAAATAAGTCACTAATAGTCACTAAATCGACCCTCGTATTTCCGCCGCTACCAACACTACACCATACACATAATAATATGGCCTGCCTTCGAAAACGATTAATATCATTCGCGTATTCAAAGTATCAGCACAGAGTACTTGTTCACTCCGTGGAGCTGAATCTTATTGATAACATTGATATACACAGCTCGTATACATTTGATGGCTGTCCAATTCTTCAAGTGCCCGCACAAGTTGTATTGTGTTGCAACCCAAAGTGGCTATTATTCTCTAAATGATTTATTTTCTGATACATATATATGCGATTGGCAAATGGTGTACGGTATCTGCTATTCTGCGCTGTCAATATTTATAACATGAATTAGTTTCATCAACAATTACCACGCTGTTAAACATTACATACATTCTGATTCTCGCAATGTTTGCGGTTATGTTCAATTCAATCAATGTACTAAATGTGTATAAAAGTTTTCAATTGAATCAGTTTCATTAATGCTCTGTCAAACTCATTCAAATGTGTTTTTACCCTTAAATCGTTTTCTACTATCACTCCCATTTGTTAATATCTCACATTACTTTCACGTCATTTCATCATTGATTCTCAATGTAGATTTTGTGATTGTACACGTCATCGAATACACTGTGGTGCGTGCTCGCTCGTATGTAGACGAGGACACTGGTATAGTGTATTATGGGAGCAAGTCGATTTCAACTGCAAGACGACAGTCGACATGTGTCTTCATATGTTCGCACAACGAAAGGCAGTCGACATGTGTCCTAGACGTACGCACGTGATGCGCGGCCTGTGGTCGTGTAGCAGCGGTGGCAGGCGACGCACGGCAGGTGTGGCAGCGGTGCGTCAGAGGCAGCAGAGCGTGCGCAGCGGCGCGCACGCGCGACGCTAGCACAGCACGGCGCGGTCGGGCGCCGGGCGCGCACGTACGCGCAGGCAGGCCGCGCCCGCGCAAACGCACTCGCCGCCCGCCGACACGCTCGCCGCCCCGACCGCCGCCACGCCGGCGTGACCGTGCGCGTGCGACAGCGTGGCCGGCTTCTCGTAGTCCGGCTGGAACTTCTTGCACAGCGCCAGCACCGACGGCGGCGATGGCCGTGATTTGCGCGACACCTGCAAATGACTCGTTGTTGTTTAACACTCATTTGAGCGACAACTAGTTTTAACACACACAATATTCACAGTTTTCTGTTAGCATTAACAATTACAGAACGTCAACTTAGCTAACCCCAGTAACATATGTGGCTGTTGAACGATTTTTTTAACTGTAAAACCTCACTTATAAACGTAACAGATACTGTGTTTATCACAAATAAATACTGCAGTATATTAGTCTCTACAGAAGTCTAAGAGGTATCTGTGAAAAGTCGGAATAGTCTCCGATAGATAACGATATTACTTATACTATATTGTAAAATATCCAGACTGGCGAGTTTTTTTCTGTCTATAAATTTCTTGTTTGTAGTAGTCTGGGGTCAATAAGATGGTGTTTCACCCCACGCCTCGGAAATCCTGCGCCTGATAACTTTCCTGTCGCGTCAGATTTCCGACCCATTGCACTATGATAGTGACGAAATACAGAATGCATCTGTGCTTCTACATTACATTACACTCGTGCGCTATAACTTTGTCCTGCCTAAATAGCAAGTCTCTTGGTCAGATATTATTTGCATTATATAATTTTATTTAAAGTTTTACTATCTATTTTTTATTAATTGAATATATTAAATGTTACATGTTAAGTTACTTTTACAGATTTTATCGCGTTTAATTCACTTAATTTTAATTCCCGACATTTCGATTGCTGGAAATTGTATGGATTTATCTGTGTGTGGTGTGTAGTGTGTGGTATGTGTGGTGTGTAGTGTGAGGGATGTGGTGTTAAATGTGGAGTGTAGTTTGTGGCGAGTAGTGTGTTAGGTGTTGGGTATGCGGTGTGTGGTGTGGTGTGTGGTGTGTGGTGTGCGGGATGTGGTGTGGTGTGTGGCAAAAAGTGTGCGAAGTGTTGTGTATGCGGTGTGTGGTGTGCGGGATGTGGTGTGGTGTATGGCAAGTAGTGTGCGAGGTGTTGTGTATGCGGTGTGTGGTGTAGTGTGTGGCAAGTAGTGTGCGAGGTGTTCTGTATGCGGTGTGTGGTGTGCGGGATGTGGTGTCGTGTATGGCAAGTAGTGTGCGAGGTGTTGTGTATGCGGTGTGTGGTGTGGTGTGTGGCAAGTAGTGTGCGAGGTGTTGTGTATGCGGTGTGTGGTGTGGTGTGTGGCAAGTAGTGTGCGAGGTGTTGTGTATGCGGTGTGTGGTGTGGTGTGTGGCAAGTAGTGTGCGAGGTGTTCTGTATGCGGTGTGTGGTGTGGTGTGTGGCAAGTAGTGTGCGAGGTGTTGTGTATGCGGTGTGTGGTGTGGTGTGTGGCAAGTAGTGTGCGAGGTGTTGTGTATGCGGTGTGTGGTGTGGTGTGTGGCAAGTAGTGTGCGAGGTGTTGTGTATGCGGTGTGTGGTGTTGTGTGTGGCAAGTAGTGTGCGAGGTGTTCTGTATGCGGTGTGTGGTGTGGTGTGTGGCAAGTAGTGTGCGAGGTGTTGTGTATGCGGTGTGTGGTGTGGTGTGTGGCAAGTAGTGTGCGAGGCGTTGTGTATGCGGTGTGTGGTGTGGTGTGTGGCAAGTAGTGTGCGAGGTGTTGTGTATGCGGTGTGTGGTGTGGTGTGTGGCAAGTAGTGTGCGAGGTGTTGTGTATGCGGTGTGTGGTGTGGTGTGTGGCAAGTAGTGTGCGAGGTGTTGTGTATGCGGTGTGTGGTGTGCGGGATGTGGTGTGGTGTGTGGCAAGTAGTGTGCGAGGTGTTGTGTATGCGGTGTGTGGTGTGGTGTGTGGCAAGTAGTGTGCGAGGTGTTGTGTATGCGGTGTGTGGTGTGGTGTGTGGCAAGTAGTGTGCGAGATGTTGTGTATGCGGTGTGTGGTGTGGTGTGTGGCAAGTAGTGTGCGAGGTGTTCTGTATGCGGTGTGTGGTGTGGTGTGTGGCAAGTAGTGTGCGAGGTGTTGTGTATGCGGTGTGTGGTGTGCGGGATGTGGTGTGGTGTGTGGCAAGTAGTGTGCGAGGTGTTGTGTATGCGGTGTGTGGTGTGCGGGATGTGGTGTCGTGTATGGCAAGTAGTGTGCGAGGTGTTGTGTATGCGGTGTGTGGTGTGGTGTGTGGCAAGTAGTGTGCGAGGTGTTCTGTATGCGGTGTGTGGTGTGCGGGATGTGGTGTCGTGTATGGCAAGTAGTGTGCGAGGTGTTGTGTATGCGGTGTGTGGTGTGGTGTGTGGCAAGTAGTGTGCGAGGTGTTGTGTATGCGGTGTGTGGTGTGGTGTGTGGCAAGTAGTGTGCGAGGTGTTGTGTATGCGGTGTGTGGTGTGGTGTGTGGCAAGTAGTGTGCGAGGTGTTGTGTATGCGGTGTGTGGTGTGGTGTGTGGCAAGTAGTGTGCGAGGTGTTGTGTATGCGGTGTGTGGTGTGGTGTGTGGCAAGTAGTGTGCGAGGTGTTGTGTATGCGGTGTGTGGTGTGGTGTGTGGCAAGTAGTGTGCGAGGTGTTCTGTATGCGGTGTGTGGTGTGGTGTGTGGCAAGTAGTGTGCGAGGTGTTGTGTATGCGGTGTGTGGTGTGGTGTGTGGCAAGTAGTATGCGAGGTGTTCTGTATGCGGTGTGTGGTGTGGTGTGTGGCAAGTAGTGTGCGAGGTGTTGTGTATGCGGTGTGTGGTGTGGTGTGTGGCAAGTAGTATGCGAGGTGTTCTGTATGCGGTGTGTGGTGTGGTGTGTGGCAAGTAGTGTGCGAGGTGTTGTGTATGCGGTGTGTGGTGTGGTGTGTGGCAAATAGTGTGCGAGGTGTTGTGTATGCGGTGTGTGGTGTGGTGTGTGGCAAGTAGTGTGCGAGGTGTTCTGTATGCGGTGTGTGGTGTGGTGTGTGGCAAGTAGTGTGCGAGGTGTTGTGTATGCGGTGTGTGGTGTGCGGGATGTGGTGTGGTGTGTGGCAAGTAGTGTGCGAGGTGTTGTGTATGCGGTGTGTGGTGTGGTGTGTGGCAAGTAGTGTGCGAGGTGTTGTGTATGCGGTGTGTGGTGTGGTGTGTGGCAAGTAGTGTGCGAGGTGTTGTGTATGCGGTGTGTGGTGTGCGGGATGTGGTGTGGTGTGTGGCGAGTAGTGTGTGAGGTGTTGGGAATGCGGGGTATGGTGTGGTGTGTGGCGAGTAGTGTGTGAAGTGTTGTGTATGCGGTGTGCGGTGTGCGGGATGTGGTGTGGTGTGTGGCAAGTAGTGTGTGAGGTGTTGGGTATGCGGGATGTGGTGTGCGGGATATGGTGTGGTGTGTGGCAAGTAGTGTGCGAGGTGTTCTGTATGCGGTGTGTGGTGTGGTGTGTGGCAAGTAGTGTGCGAGGTGTTGTGTATGCGGTGTGTGGTGTGCGGGATGTGGTGTGGTGTGTGGCAAGTAGTGTGTGAGGTGTTGGGTATGCGGGATGTGGTGTGCGGGATATGGTGTGGTGTGTGGCAAGTAGTGTGTGAGGTGTTGGGTATGCGGGATGTGGTGTGCGGGATATGGTGTGGTGTGTGGCAAGTAGTGTGCGAGGTGTTCTGTATGCGGTGTGTGGTGTGGTGTGTGGCAAGTAGTGTGCGAGGTGTTGTGTATGCGGTGTGTGGTGTGCGGGATGTGGTGTGGTGTGTGGCAAGTAGTGTGTGAGGTGTTGGGTATGCGGGATATGGTGTGGTGTGTGGCAAGTAGTGTGTGAGGTGTTGGGTATGCGGGATGTGGTGTGCGGGATATGGTGTGGTGTGTGGCAAGTAGTGTGCGAGGTGTTCTGTATGCGGTGTGTGGTGTGGTGTGTGGCAAGTAGTGTGCGAGGTGTTGTGTATGCGGTGTGTGGTGTGGTGTGTGGCAAGTAGTGTGCGAGGTGTTGTGTATGCGGTGTGTGGTGTGGTGTGTGGCAAGTAGTGTGCGAGGTGTTGTGTATGCGGTGTGTGGTGTGGTGTGTGGCAAGTAGTGTGCGAGGTGTTCTGTATGCGGTGTGTGGTGTGGTGTGTGGCAAGTAGTGTGCGAGGTGTTGTGTATGCGGTGTGTGGTGTGGTGTGTGGCAAGTAGTATGCGAGGTGTTCTGTATGCGGTGTGTGGTGTGGTGTGTGGCAAGTAGTGTGCGAGGTGTTGTGTATGCGGTGTGTGGTGTGGTGTGTGGCAAGTAGTATGCGAGGTGTTCTGTATGCGGTGTGTGGTGTGGTGTGTGGCAAGTAGTGTGCGAGGTGTTGTGTATGCGGTGTGTGGTGTGGTGTGTGGCAAATAGTGTGCGAGGTGTTGTGTATGCGGTGTGTGGTGTGGTGTGTGGCAAGTAGTGTGCGAGGTGTTCTGTATGCGGTGTGTGGTGTGGTGTGTGGCAAGTAGTGTGCGAGGTGTTGTGTATGCGGTGTGTGGTGTGCGGGATGTGGTGTGGTGTGTGGCAAGTAGTGTGCGAGGTGTTGTGTATGCGGTGTGTGGTGTGGTGTGTGGCAAGTAGTGTGCGAGGTGTTGTGTATGCGGTGTGTGGTGTGGTGTGTGGCAAGTAGTGTGCGAGGTGTTGTGTATGCGGTGTGTGGTGTGCGGGATGTGGTGTGGTGTGTGGCGAGTAGTGTGTGAGGTGTTGGGAATGCGGGGTGTGGTGTGGTGTGTGGCGAGTAGTGTGTGAAGTGTTGTGTATGCGGTGTGCGGTGTGCGGGATGTGGTGTGGTGTGTGGCAAGTAGTGTGTGAGGTGTTGGGTATGCGGGATGTGGTGTGCGGGATATGGTGTGGTGTGTGGCAAGTAGTGTGCGAGGTGTTCTGTATGCGGTGTGTGGTGTGGTGTGTGGCAAGTAGTGTGCGAGGTGTTGTGTATGCGGTGTGTGGTGTGCGGGATGTGGTGTGGTGTGTGGCAAGTAGTGTGTGAGGTGTTGGGTATGCGGGATGTGGTGTGCGGGATATGGTGTGGTGTGTGGCAAGTAGTGTGTGAGGTGTTGGGTATGCGGGATGTGGTGTGCGGGATATGGTGTGGTGTGTGGCAAGTAGTGTGCGAGGTGTTCTGTATGCGGTGTGTGGTGTGGTGTGTGGCAAGTAGTGTGCGAGGTGTTGTGTATGCGGTGTGTGGTGTGCGGGATGTGGTGTGGTGTGTGGCAAGTAGTGTGTGAGGTGTTGGGTATGCGGGATATGGTGTGGTGTGTGGCAAGTAGTGTGTGAGGTGTTGGGTATGCGGGATGTGGTGTGCGGGATATGGTGTGGTGTGTGGCAAGTAGTGTGCGAGGTGTTCTGTATGCGGTGTGTGGTGTGGTGTGTGGCAAGTAGTGTGCGAGGTGTTGTGTATGCGGTGTGTGGTGTGGTGTGTGGCAAGTAGTGTGCGAGGTTTTGTGTATGCGGTGTGTGGTGTGGTGTGTGGCAAGTAGTGTGCGAGGTGTTGTGTATGCGGTGTGTGGTGTGGTGTGTGGCAAGTAGTGTGCGAGGTGTTGTGTATGCGGTGTGTGGTGTGGTGTGTGGCAAGTAGTGTGCGAGGTGTTGTGTATGCGGTGTGTGGTGTGGTGTGTGGCAAGTAGTGTGCGAGGTGTTGTGTATGCGGTGTGTGGTGTGGTGTGTGGCAAGTAGTGTGCGAGGTGTTCTGTATGCGGTGTGTGGTGTGGTGTGTGGCAAGTAGTGTGCGAGGTGTTGTGTATGCGGTGTGTGGTGTGGTGTGTGGCAAGTAGTGTGCGAGGTGTTCTGTATGCGGTGTGTGGTGTGGTGTGTGGCAAGTAGTGTGCGAGGTGTTCTGTATGCGGTGTGTGGTGTGGTGTGTGGCAAGTAGTGTGCGAGGTGTTGTGTATGCGGTGTGTGGTGTGGTGTGTGGCAAGTAGTGTGCGAGGTGTTGTGTATGCGGTGTGTGGTGTGGTGTGTGGCAAGTAGTGTGCGAGGTGTTGTGTATGCGGTGTGTGGTGTGGTGTGTGGCAAGTAGTGTGCGAGGTGTTCTGTATGCGGTGTGTGGTGTGGTGTGTGGCAAGTAGTGTGCGAGGTGTTGTGTATGCGGTGTGTGGTGTGGTGTGTGGCAAGTAGTGTGCGAGGTGTTGTGTATGCGGTGTGTGGTGTGGTGTGTGGCAAGTAGTGTGCGAGGTGTTGTGTATGCGGTGTGTGGTGTGGTGTGTGGCAAGTAGTGTGCGAGGTGTTCTGTATGCGGTGTGTGGTGTGGTGTGTGGCAAGTAGTGTGCGAGGTGTTGTGTATGCGGTGTGTGGTGTGGTGTGTGGCAAGTAGTGTGCGAGGTGTTCTGTATGCGGTGTGTGGTGTGGTGTGTGGCAAGTAGTGTGCGAGGTGTTGTGTATGCGGTGTGTGGTGTGCGGGATGTGGTGTTGTGTGTGGCAAGTAGTGTGCGAGGTGTTGTGTATGCGGTGTGTGGTGTGCGGGATGTGGTGTGGTGTGTGGCAAGTAGTGTGCGAGGTGTTGTGTATGCGGTGTGTGGTGTGCGGGATGTGGTGTGGTGTGTGGCGAGTAGTGTGTGAGGTGTTGGGAATGCGGGGTGTGGTGTGGTGTGTGGCGAGTAGTGTGTGAAGTGTTGGGTATGCGGTGTGCGGTGTGTGGTGTGCGGCGTGTGGCGAGTAGTATGCGAGGTGTTGTGTATGCGACGGGCGGTACCTTGGGCGTGGAGGGCGCGTCGGGGAAGGGCGGCGAGGTGTCGCGCGCGTGCGCGTGCTTCTGCGCCTTCTCGCGCTCGCACTCGCCCGCCTCCGCCTCCGCCTCCTCTGCAACACACGACGCAACGTGTCACACAACAATCACACTTATAACTTATTGTAAGGCTCATAACACACTTGTAAGGCCACCTGCATCGATATTAACCAGACTTGACACAGACCGACTGGGTTTTCCTAGTTGACTTTCCAGTTTCTGCAATCATTAACGCTAATATAAAACATAGAAATGACAGATTCTATTGTTAAGTCAGGTGACTATCACTTAATTCTTGTCACACAATGAGCAAATGACAATTTTAAGTATCTAAGTACCTACTAGCTTACGACGTGCTCGGCAGTAAAGAGAAAAAGAAAGGTCAACACGTCTGAGGTGTTACTACACCAAGAGACCGATTTGCAACTACGTACGAAAAAAACTTAATATATTCACTCAGCTTGATTAAGATGTATGTATGTGTATGATGAATCATCTTAAGTTCATATTTTTAATTAAAATAGCTTCATCGTATCTTATCCACATGAAATAAATTAATATAGCCGAGAATATAACTTTATACGAAATAAAGAAAACAGAGTGAGTACCTAATTAAAAATTTTAGGGAGAGTTAATAAAAGCAGGTGGCTCAGGTACAAATACAACTTAGATTTCAAATTATGAGTTAAAATGGATGTTGCAAGTTAACAAAGGGTAAAATTAAAAATTTTGTGCAACCGACTTCAATACAATTAAAATAAGAACATCATCGATCACAGAAATCGTAATAATAAGACAATAGAAGTCGCACAGACGCGTGACCTTGTCGTCGCTTATATATGTTGATGAACATGATTCACCATTTTGTGATTTAGTTGTGCGGGGAACTTCGTACGTGAATTTTTGTTATTATAAATTTACAATGGTGCACTGCAGCATAATCAGTTGTAAAAACGTCATCAAGGACATGTAGATAAACTAATAAAGGCATAACATTTCATCAGTAAGTTGATTATTTACTAATTATCATTGTTTTAATTAATTTACATACTTCTAGATGAATAAACTAGTACCTGGTTGACCGAGCTTTGCTCGGTATTTTTCGCTCGATTTTTTTAATTCGTGTGTTTTGGAAATTATATTTAGATACAAATTACATATTTTTTGATCTTAGCGACATAACAAAAAAAATGGAACTGGTTATTCGAATAAAAAATCATGAGTGCAATTATTTTAATTTAAATTTTCGTGTTTTTAAAATATACTAAAAAAAGGGCTCGAAAAAATAGATTTTCTCAAAAAAGAAAGGAACTTGAAAAAAAAAATTTAAAAAAGTCGGTTGGTCTGGGCTCGAACCGGGGTTTTACGATTCTGTGACCGCCCTTTATACCAATTAAGCTATTTATAATCAATAAAATTCTGTCAAAATTTACCTTCTTATTCTAACGATATTGTAGCAGTTTTTCATTGCCTAAAAACACGTACAATAACACATTTTCTAAAAATAAATCCTAGCTAGATCGATTTATTATCCCCGAAACTCCCTGGACACTAAATTTTATGAAAATCGTTGGAGCCGTTTCCGAGATCCCGATTATATATATATATACAAGAATTGCTCGTTTAATAGTATAGGATAGGATAACTATAAACTAACATAATAAAGTATAAACTATACTATGACATTTACCTTTGTAAACTCGATTTATTTCCGTATTGTACAATTACCATTGCTGCTTTTGTTCTACCGTAATACGCGACACACGCGACTTTGCCAAACTCGCCAAGCAATGTAATGTGAAACACTAGATACCGTTGTGCATTGCGTATGTTTATAATACGTTAAGATGTGGCGACATCGGTTTTGGAAGTAATCGAGCGCTAATTCATTTCTATTGTCTTATTATTACGATTTCTGTGTCATCGATGTATTCGAAGTCAAATACGCATTATTAAAGACAACTCACAAACTACTGGTCAGATTTTGATTACATTTATATGAGACCACACAAGAAGCACCAGTTTTCAGATAAAAAAAGAATCATCAAAATCGGTTCATCCAGAGAAAAGCGCTGAGGTGACCACACATATAAAAACATGCATTTCAATTGAATATCTCCTTCCTTTAAAGTCGATAAAAAGGATCCAACCCAGAAAAGCTACTTTTGAGATACATATTTAGATTTGAAGTTTTGATGAAGAGTTCAATGATACTCTTGATTTCATTATGGTTTTGTAATTTTGGATTGCTGCATGTAAACCGTTTAGAATTATTTTCGAACATTTAGGATTTAACCAATTTGATATGATTGTGAGTTGTATACTTTTGCACCGAATTTCATCCAAATAAGGTAGTGAAATCGCTGAAATAATTTTTGGTCATTTTTTTTGCTACGTACCTTTGTCGTCGTGTACGCCATTGGTCCCATTACACCCGTTCAAGCCGTTGTGACCGTTGATACCATTGACTCCATTCACACCGTTAACTCCATTGACTCCATGGACACCGTTGACTCCGTTGACACCGTTGATGCCATTGATACCGTTATGTGCGCCATCGTCGGAATCCGCGTCATCGCTAGCCAGCGCGGAGTCGAACCCTACGCCCTCGATGGCCCGCGGCAAGTCCGCGTCGTCTTTCAACCAGGGGTGCTCCAGGCACTCTTCCACTGTGAGACGACCCCTGCGGAAATTTTGGAAATTTTTATATGGTTACCATACACGACATTAAGCAAGCGAGGAAAGTAAACTCTAAAAGACGAAACAGAGGAAGAAGTGGAATCGACTATTTTGTCAAATATTCGAATATATGTCCAAACTATTTTATTACGCGCTCATGCTCTAATATAATGTGAAGGATACAGGGAGAGCCAGTACAATAACACGCTGTGAGACATTATATCCTTAGTCCTCTGGAGTGTGGGCAACGTAATATGTATGCGCTTCCTATTTGAAGTCGTGTCATCATCACTTCTACGGAATAGCGGGACATCCTGGCATATATATATATATATATATATATATATATATTTTTTATAAGAGAGCGGGCAAACGAGCATACGGCTGCAACACCAGGGGAATTGCAGGTGTGTTGCCTGCCTTTTACAAAGGAGTAAGCTCACATCCATTTAAAAAGATGTCCCAAAACCAGGTTAATGTGTTTATTTAAAGGAACCACATAATAATATTATTTTTTAATCATAATAACACTATAAAAGTGCTAAGGATATTAAGTACCGCCCCCAGGATATGCTAAATATGCTAAGCTAGTATTACGGTTGCGTTCTGAACAGAGATCCCCGGACCCCTCGCCCTCTAACATAACAGTTTTGCCCGTCTCCCTTACCATCAGGTAGGCTGTTATTTATTCTGCTATATAATTTTTTGGTACATTATCAATACAAGGTTACTGGCTATACAGCTGCGCAAACTTGCTGGAAAATTAATGTTAGGTTCATTGAAAAGATCCAGCAGTAATTTGATAATAACTGATTAATCTTTTGATATCAAACTCATCGTATTTGTAACACCAAAAGGTTAAATCTTTCGATTTATTTCTTCATCATCATGATCAACAGCCTACGACAATCTACTGTAACCCTGTTCTCGGCTTATGTCGGCCACTCCACGACCCGTCCGTTGTCACTTCAACGACAAACGGCCATCTCAGTTCCCAAAGAGGGAACACTTTGTATACGAAATTTATCCACCAAAGAAACAACTACATACATATCATTATATATTTCTTATATTATGTAAACATGCAATGTAACGTGAAACCCTCACTTTGGATCAACCACAAGGGTCTCCCGTATGAACTGTATGGCGCGTTGTGAGATGCCGCGGAACAGTTCCCGCGGGAAGGAGAGTTGGCACTGCGCGATGTTGAGGTACGTCTCCTGCTTGGTGTCGCCGGCGAAGGGCGAGTACCCGCTGAGCAGCACATACGCCAGCACTCCCACCGACCAGATGTCGGCCGCCAGGGACAATGGCTCGTACGACAGGATCTCTGGCGCTGTCAATGATCAAACAGAGTAAATGAATTGAGGACATGTAAGTGAGAAGATAGAATGAAACATTTTATTCTATATACTGTGATTGTATGATAAAAATGTAATAAAAGTATTCTTTATTCATAAAAAAATGTATTTTATTATATTATAAATGAATTTTAGAGGTTATTAGGGAGATGCTGTTGGCGATCTCCTGTTTCGTTTATCTATATCGCTTCTCACGACACCCACGGGATGATATGGGGTGGATTCTCTGCTGCTACACGGCGGTCATTAACACTATAAAGTAAATTAATAAGGAATGTTAAACAAATAAAATATATAAAAGTTCTCATTAAATGATCCTGGCTGGAATTTTTCCATTTAACGCACAAAATTATTTAGAAATTCCATTGCATAACGCTCGTTACGTTCTAACGTGACATTTGAAGAATTTGATAAGAAGCAATTTAGGAGTAAAAAATTATGCTTCTAGTCTAACAAGGGAAATTATTTTTAGATTTAATAGCGCACTAGCGTTCCATTATGTAAACGCTTGCATTTTCATTGAAATATTTCTATGGAAAAAGTTAATTCACAATGGGTAAAGCAACTAAGTACGGCGATGATGTAAATGCTATATAGACTGGAACGGACAGCGCTGAGCACGTAATATAGATACATAATATTATCAGGTAACATCAATGAGTAATGTAATGCACGCTATGATTTGCAAGAAACAAGTTCACAGTGAATTGCAGATCAAGTCTAGTCAAGTAGGTAATGTTTTAAAATAATTATTTAGAAATATAAGGAAGTTTCATAAAGATAGAGAAATTAAATTATGAAACAGGTGTAATTTTAAAATATTTCAAATTTATTCATATCTTTTATTATAAGGAAGGAGAAATCTAACCAAAAGGGAACAATTAAAAAATACTAGTATCTGGTGGTAATTAAAGATAATTACAGCAAGTATTTTTTAACAATGGTACCTAATACAAAGTTAAAAATAGTCGTGCACCAAATTGTTTTAATCAGTAAACAACATTTATTTATTTCATTTTTCTAAAGGATAGTTCATCATCAAAATTGAATCACCTGCAATACATTTTCGAAAATCTTCTGTACTCGACCTGACGATGGCTCTTTCCGTACATATTATAAAAATATTATGTTTATGGAAAGAGAGACAGGGCTACAACGAAACATGAGGATTCATGCGCTGACTACAGGCAGTGTTTATGACATAAGCAGAGCTACGTAAAGATACCTAAAATATAGCGACATCAATCCAAACTCACCAACATAATCCCTCGTGCCGAGGATCTCGCGGACCTGTGCGCCTGGCTGTATCGCGCGGCTGATGCCGAAGTCGCAGATGAGCAGCTCCTCGTTGCGATCGGTGAGCAGCAGGTTCTGTGGCTTGAGGTCCAGGTGTGCGACGCGGCGCGCGTGCAGGTGCGCCAGGCCCTCGAGCACGTGTCGCATCGCGCGCCTCGCAGAGCCCTCCGACAGCCGCTCCTCCGCGTCCAGCAGATGCTGCAACTCCCCACCCGAACACAGTTCCAGGACTATCGCGACTTCTGATCGCGTCTCGTAAACCTGGAACAATAGCGTACCTTTTGTTTTTGACTTGCCACCTTATTAAATAAGTACTTCTGTGTGGTGGCCGCGTGGCGGCGGTGAAAGTGAGTCTATCACCACATTTCGATCTGTAGATGAATTAACGACTATGGAATACGCAAAGAAGACTTAATAATCTCCGATGGACTGCAGTATAACATATATCAGGTACAAAATACAGATCGACGATGGAGAGCAGTGATAAGGGTCGAACCATCCGACACAATCGCCAAGCATGGCGATTAAGGCGATCCTTTCATTGGTTCATATTAAGCAGTAGACTGTTGCAGACCGATATAGATACAAAAGAAAATGTTCAATCAACAAGCAATAAAACATGTTTGCTTTTGGATCCGACAGCTTCGATTATTATTTTACAAGGATGTGGCCGTTTTTACCTTTTGTTGCAATACACAACCAGAATTCATAGCGCAGATCCCAGGGAGGAAGAGACGAGTATTAAAGACGAAATTCACGCATAAGATCGTAGATGGTATAGGATGCTACGTTAACAATCCGGTGTTCTAGTTCTCATGAACATCCGTAGTTCTTATCTTCATTCTGTTCCTGGACTACCAGAGTAGAGTTTTATTAAGCACCTTAACACTTATATTAATAATAATGTCGTCTAGACCGAATTTCAGTCACGGTGGCCAGCCTAAACGGAAGCTAGCCATTTGCGTAAGACAGGATTATAGTGCCCGAGTGTATGTGCAAGCACATGTCCACTCTTTATTTCCTTACTCTCATATTATGATGTTACGGTAAGCCAACACGACCGGAGAGAGATTAAGCGCAAGATCACCGCCCATTTTTTACTCCGGGCAGCTACTGAGAATTTTTGACAGAAAAACTCAATAACTTATTTTTTTTGGCCCGACCTGAGATTCGAAACAGGGACCTCACGGTCAGCAGTCGCGTTTATGACCAGAAAAATTATGCAACGAAACAAAAGTTTTTGTCAGCTATCTTCTTTTCAACCGTCCAGAAATGTTATATAAAGGATTAACCAGGTTGTTGTCCATTGCTGACCTCGTGTAGGCGTACGACTCGCGTGCATCCCTCGCAGAGCGCGAGCACGGCCACCTCGTGCTGGATCTCGCGCGTGGAGTCGGCCGCGCGCCGCCGCTTGCGGATGAACTTCGCCGCGTACTCTTCGCCCGACACTAGGTGCCGGATCTTGCGCACCGACGCGAATTTACCCCTGCAACGAGACAAAAATAAAATTAATCATAATATAATTTAATTTATTATATAATTAATTAAGTGGTTGGTAATTAAAAGCTGCAGGTGCGTTTGTTGGTCCGTTGGTAATTAAAGACATAGGCTTCCCTATAGATTCCCTCATAGTGAATCTATAGGGGATATTTGGCATAAGTTCCAAGCTTGACAGGCAAGTTGGTAACCGCAAATTTTTTATGCATGCCTCACAACGCGCGAGCGTGTGAGTGGTAGTGCTCTACTCTCGACATGCCGTTATGTGACGATTTCGCAATATAAAATTACTAAATGTCACAATTTAGACACTAAATCAATAAAAAAGTAATGTTTTCAAAACTAGATATATATTCAATTATAAAGTTAGCATATATTTTTTATTTATTTGATTAGTTATGTTTACAAAAAATGTAGTTAAAAAATGATTAGTACGGCTGTCAGTTAGTCTGTGCTTGTTTGTCTTCACGTTTCGGAAAAACATACGCAACGAAATGAAATAAAATATCTCCCTGAATAAGTTTCCATTTGTCCTCAGGATTATCCCTATTGCTGGTTGTTATCAGACCCATAAACATTTAAAGGGTTTTTTTTTTTCATAAAAATTATATGAAATTATGATGAAATAAATAAAAACGCTCATGTGGCGTGCACTTTTGAATTTTCCAAACAATTTTTTAATTGTCGTTGGGAAGTCGCTGCTGCCCATCTTCTGGTTTGTTTTCCCTGCCGCCACTTGCGACTCCCACGGGACGACACGGGCTAGTGAATATTCTTACCCCACTATTACAAGGTAAACTTTTTATTAAATACAAGCTTCTTTTTTAACACTTTTAGGGATCAACATGGAATACCTAATGTCCTGTAATTATACTGGCTCTTATTTCACGGCAGTACCTAATAGTTTTTTTTTTTGAAAAAGATTTGCAATCTTATTAATTAACATTACTAATATTCCTTTTAACCACTTCTGGTGAGCTTGAAACGCTTGTGTTAGGAGTGGTTCACGACAGTAGTCGAATGGCGGATTCGAACCCACTACTTCGCGATCCGCGCCCTGCCATTACGCCATTAGGCTACTGTCGCTTCTATATAATAGGTAAGACGGTGGTACCTGCCCAGACGCACTATTAGCTAGTAGCCAGAGTAGAGTCCTACTAACTAACGTATAATAACCCAATACAACCTAACAAATAAATGACGAATACAAATAGAAATGAATCCATTTCGAGACTATACACAACTTCTTCTTCATCAGTGCGTAAAAGTCCACTGCTGGAAACAGGCCTTCACCGTTGGTAGGACTTCCACTTGGCAGACTGACAATCGGATGTTTACGCCATCTTAGGTACTCTTATTGACGTGGTAGAGCCATGCTGCAGCTATATTACTGGTATAGTTGTAACACGAATGGCTCGGCTCGACCGGAAGAATACCAACGTAAAATAGCAGATTGCTGTGTTTCGTATGGTGAGTGTAGAGAACCGGAGACCCTTTTTACTCGAAACGAGGCTTTTTATCTTAGTCAGTGACAACGCATCTGCATTTTGATTCAAATGTAGATGTCTATGGGCCACAGCACAGCATCCACTTACCATCAGGTGAACTGTGTGCTCGCTTACCATCCATATTCTATAAAAAAAAGAAACGACACCTACAGGAGGAAATGAGATGATGGATTCTCTTACGTCATCACGCAGCAAAAGACAACTTACAATAATTTATTTAACTAAATAAAAACGCCACATTCGCTTAATAAAAAATTATCCTCAAACTTAGTATGTATAGATACAATATTTTCAAAAAAAATATATCCAGGCACAAACATTGTTATTTGTTGTACTATTCTTTGAAAGGCACGTTGTTTGCTCGTGGTATGCTAAATAATTCATAATTATATTCGTTAACGCCTCGTCTGTGTTTACTATGTAGTCGCGTCTTGACGTGGCCAATTCACGAGTGTTCAAAGCTCATAAAACAAAAAAAGTTTCTTGAGCATACCATAGTTGGCAGCACTATCTCTAGTCATTGGGTGCGTTTGGCAGAAAAAAGCGCTAGCAAGCGCTTGTAAGCAAAATGGCGATCGTAAGCGGTAAGCGCTGTCAAATCGTAAGTAGCTATTTTCCTCCAGGACACGATGTTAGTTTTAACCGGGGAATCTAACCTAATTTTAATATATGTTTGTAAAGTATTCATATTAAAAACTTACCAATCATGAATTTTTAATAGCATGTATATGTTTATTCATGTCATTATATTACTTAAAACTAATATTGCACAAAACAACTTATAAACTCTACTTCAAAACAAATAAATTAAATAAGCAAAATGGCGGATTGTGTCAGCGCTACTGAAGTAGCAATCGTGTCCTGGCCGAAAACTATTTCAGCGCTTATAAGCGCTTGCTAGCGCTTTTTTCTGCCAAACGCACCCATTGTGTTTTTTCGTGCCACAACGACTAGTAGTGTTCCGCCATTTTGTGTTAACTAAAAATAGTTAAAAATTTTGTTATACACAATGGCAAAGAAAAGAATATTGTTGGAAAAGCTCATTAATCTTTTGGGAGATTCGGACGAAGGTAATATACTTTACATTTCTTATTTCTCCAGATTGTTTTTTTTTTTACCGTTTTCACTAAAAGCGTCTTCAAAAGTTTTATGATTATCGGAAAATAAATAAATCTCGATGAAACTTGCGGTACCACGAGCGGGTACACGAGTTATTTAATTGTTGTCATATTTACCAGTGTTTGGCGATAGAACGAGCGTCTATACATAAACATGGTACCAACAATGTCGACAATTTATGAGATCACACAATATAACCCCTGTTTTGTGTTTTGCGATAGAACGAGCGTCTATACATAAACACAGTAAAAACTAATTTTCTTGCGGTGCCACGAGCGGGTACACGAGAATATTCCTAAAATATAAGGGGCCTTTTTTGCAGAAAAACATTAAAATTTGTACTTAATTTTGGTTAAGGAAAAGATGTTTTTATTATAGCCTGTCATAAGTCCTTTTCTCACAACATCACAACTTTTCAGTTGACAAACCACGGAAAAGACGGGTGATCGACAGTGACTCTGATACTGATAACGAAAGTCAAACGAAGAGAAAAAGAATAATTGTACCAAGTGATAGTGAGGAAGAAAATAATGAAAGCATGTCCTCAAATGTTCTGCAACTCTTGGGGGAAGAACCAAAACATGAAAATATCTTGGAAATCCACATAGATGTCGCAAACATTTGGAATAACATTGTCACTAATGGATTAGATAAAGAAAGTAAAGACAAAATTAATAAAAAGATACCTACCCTTAAAAATTGTGATGTAACTGCACCAAATCTAAACTCTGAAATCTTGGCAACATTATCAGCAAGTGCAAAAACTAGAGACGAGAGACTTAGGGAAAAACAGAACCAAATTGGTTACATTATAGCAAATTTGAACTGTGTCTTAAAATCATTGCTTGTCAAAAATGATTCTAACAAAGAAGAAATAGAAAAAATTAGTGATAGCCTCCGTCTCCTTTGTGACCTTCAATTCATGGAGTCAGAAACCCGAAGGGCTGTGATATTACCAGGGCTCAATAAAAATATTAAAAACAGCTTGGAAAAATGTAAAGCATCAGATGGTTTGCTCTTTGGTAAAAATCTTTCTGAAACTATAAAAGAAAGTAAAAGTATTGAACGCTCTTCAAGAGATTTGAAGAAAGCTTCAGAAAAGCCTAATGCCCCTATTAACAATCCTTTAAACTCCTGGGGCCCGTCCACAGCATCGAAGAGGAAACCACATCAGGGCGGGCAATACCAGCATTACCATCCTCGCCATTCTTCTCAGAGAGCTCATCGCTCTGCAATGACACAAGCTCAAAACCGGCCAATGCGAGGCAAACCAAGGCAGTGGAACAGGAAAAAAGATTAGAGGTATGCAGTGCAGCAAAGTTACCATTGTTTTTTAATAATTGGCTACATATTTGCAAAAGCAATACCATTTTACGGTGGGTTAAAGACGGTTATAAAATACCTCTATTACACCATGTAAATCAATCTAACCCCCCCTTAAATAACTCCTTTAATAGGTCAGAAATTACTATTATTAGAAAATGTATAAAACATTTGATGAATATAGGTGCTGTAAAAATATGCACTCCTATTAAAGAACAATATCTTTCAAAAATCTTTGTAGTTTCTAAACCAGATGGATCTTATCGTTTTATTTTAAATCTGAAATCTTTTAATAAACATGTTGAAACTCACCATTTTAAATTAGAGGACATAAGAACTGCCTTAAAATTAATTTCACACAATTCTTATATGGCAAATATTGATCTGAAAGATGCATATTTTTGTTTACCAATACACAGCACTTCTCGTAAGTTCTTGAGGTTTTATTTTAACAACAAATTATATGAATTTCAAGTGCTTCCTTTTGGACTGTCATCAGCTCCTTATGTTTTTACAAAATTAATAAAACCCATTGTTACATACCTAAGAAAACAAGGTTTTTCATCGGTTAATTATTTAGATGATTTTTTATGTATTGAAAATTCATTTGAGAAGTGTGAACAAAATGTCAAAGTCACCTGTAAATTACTGGAATCTTTAGGTTTTATTATTAACTATAATAAAAGTAAACTCATACCAGAGAAAAATTGCAAATTCCTTGGCTTTATACTAGATTCAGAAAACTATGTGTTGGGTATACCAGAAAACAAAAGAAATGATCTTTATAGAAAACTGAATACATTTTGTAAAGTTAAGACATGTACTATACGTTGTTTTGCTTCTTTGATAGGTAGCTTAATTGCAGTGTGTCCTGCCATTCCTTATGGCATGTTGTACACAAAAAGACTAGAACGTTTTAAATTTTTGGCCCTTCAGGCAAATAAGGGAAATTATGATAGCAAATTGGTTTTAGGAAGTGACATCATAGAAGATTTTACTTGGTGGAAAAATCATATACACATATCCACAAATCCCATTAGAGAGGCTAAGTATAAAAAGGAAATATTTACCGATGCCTCCTTAACAGGATGGGGGGTGGTCTGCAATAATGAAAAGCTTCATGGTTATTGGAATAACAAGGATAAAAAGCATCATATAAACTATTTAGAGCTTAAAGCTATATATTTTGCCTTACAGTGTTTGTGTAAAGATCTAAGAAATTGTCAAATTTTGATACGCTGTGATAACACCACAGCAATTTCTTATATAAATCGAATGGGTGGGATACAATACCCACATTTAAATAACTTAGCTAGAAAAATTTGGCAGTTTTGTGAAGATAAAAATATATTCATTTTTGCGTCATATATCACTTCCACAGAAAATTATCTTGCAGATAGAGAATCTAGGAAAATAAATGAAAGCACCGAATGGGAACTTCATGCCCATGCATATAAAGAAATTATTGCTAGACTAGGTTCTCCATGTATAGATCTTTTTGCATCAAGAATAAATGCAAAATGTAAATTGTTTGTGTCATGGCATATGGAACCAAACTGTTGGGCTGTTGATGCATTTACCATTTCATGGAAAAATCTATATTTTTATGCATTTCCACCTTTTTCTCTCATATTAAAATGCTTAAGAAAAATAGAAGATGACAGTGCAATAGGAATTATAGTGGTTCCAAACTGGCCATCGCAACCTTGGTTTCCATTATTTAAATCCATGGTTAAATCAGAAATGATCTTTTTTCATCCTCACAAATATTTATTATTATCTCCTTTCAGGAGCTGTCATCCACTTCACCAGAGCCTTACATTAGTTGCAGCCATTGTATCAAAAACATGTATTTAAAGAAGGGCTATTCTGAAAAGAGTATTTCTATTATAATAAGTTCCTTATCTAAAAACACTTTAAAACAATATGATTCCTCTCTAAGACAGTGGTGGAATTTTTGCCAAAATAACATTAAAGATCCTTATCAAAAGGATATACCAAGTATTTTATCGTTTCTTACTGAAAAATTTGAAAGTGGAAGTGCTTATGGTACCATTAATTCTGTTAGATCCGCATTATCACTGTTATTTAATTGTGATTTGGGTAATCATAAAGACATAAAGAGGTTTTTTGATGGTTTATACAAAATAAGACCAAACAAACCAAAATATGAAGAAACGTGGGATCCAGCCCAAGTCTTAGAATATTTAGCCAATTTTTATCCCAATATTAATTTATCTTTAGAAGTATTAACAAAGAAGTTGGTCATGTTATTAATGTTAGTTACTGCTCAGAGACTGCAAACTATGGTTTTAATTAAAATAGGAAATATCAAAATTGAATCATCCGGTGTAAAAATTAGAATCCCAGATTTGATTAAAACGTCAAGAAAAAATAAATTTCAACCATTACTCCATATACCTTTTTTCACAGATAATGTATGTATATGTCCAGCACAAACTTTAATAGACTATTTACAAAGAACGATTGAACTTCGTCAGTCTGTTCAAAACTTGTTTATAAATTTTAAAAAACCTCACAATTCAGCATCAACACATACTTTAGCTAGATGGATCAAGGATATTTTGTCAAAATCTGGCATAGATACCTCATTATTTACCGCTCATAGTACTAGACATGCCTCAACATCTTTAGCAAATCGCAGTGGTATTAATATTGACCATATCAGAAAAACTGCCGGTTGGACTAATAGATCTAGCACGTTTGCAAAATTTTATAATAAGCCTATAATTGATCAAAATAATTTTAGTAATTGTATACTAGCTAGTATAAGTAAGTAAAATGTTACTTTAAACCTTAGTTTTATCAACACTGATTTTTTGTTTTGTCTGTTATATTTCATTAAATAATTAAACAAATTACCGCAATCTCATTCTTTAAACATCTACATAGTAAACACAGACGAGGCGTTAACGAATATAATTAAGTGATCAAAGTAACTTACCTGTAAGTGAACTTCGATCATAATTATATGAAGTTAACGCCTCGTCTGTGTACAACCCTCCCCTATATAATGTGAATATATAACCCCACCCATTAATTGCTATGTTTAATTATTTTGTTTTTATTCTTTGAACTCAATGACTAGAGATAGTGCTGCCAACTATGGTATGCTCAAGAAACTTTTTTTGTTTTATGAGCTTTGAACACTCGTGAATTGGCCACGTCAAGACGCGACTACATAGTAAACACAGACGAGGCGTTAACTTCATATAATTATGATCGAAGTTCACTTACAGGTAAGTTACTTTGATCACTTAATTATGCATTTATAATGACGTAACCATTTATGGGTTAAACGCCAGTTAAGATTTTTATAATGAATAAAATCTTGTCTACTCGTAATAATACGTGCTTAATTTATTATACGTAGCAACTTTACTACTTGATGAGATATCTTCTAATGCATATTTATATTTAAAACGTAGATAAAAATGTTATTTACCAAAATCAAGATGCTAATTTTAATTGAGATTTTAATTGTTTAAAGACTTGTTTTATGATTAGAATCATTAAAAAATTTGATACAACATTCAGTATTTCACAATGTTCGAGTTAACAATTAAAATATTACTTGATGTAGTAACGCAATTAACGCAACCAAATGCGAAATGAATAATATCGTAACAACCAGAAATGTCTTTCTTAAATATTCTCTAAAAACATCCCAAAAGTAACATCTATTTACAAATATATGGATTTTAAGTGTTACGTACACGCGATTCATACAAACAGTAAAAGAGTTGTAATAAAAAAGATTCCACTGTAAAGAGACAAAAGGAAGGAGGGATCCGGCTACATACGTTGGTGTGGTAGCGACCCTAACAAATATGAAGCGTTGTAATTGGGCAATCTCATTAAGCTGTCGCTGCGGGAACAAAATATCCACCACAAACATTTCAGAGTGCACCATTAGACGGCCATTACTCACAATAATTAGTCGCTCGCATGAAATATCTCGCAGGAGAGCACGCGACGCGATCCCTGCGCAAGGCGACCGCTTGAGAAACAGTCTTGTGGACAGTCCTTTAGTTCAAATTCAAGCAATTGCAATTTTAATATAAATTTTGTCTTATATCAAATAATGTTAAGTATATCGAAGGCTGAGAGAGGAATATAATCGTTTTCAGAAAAAAATCTTATATGCATTTCACTTTCCATCCCCTCACGCTCATATACCGGTGGGATGCAATCCGACTAGATCGGAGAGAGATCAGAGGTGCAGGATCAACGGCTTTACGTGCTTTTCAAACGGAGGGTAACTTTCTGGATTTGGATTGCTGCTGAGAATTTCTTAACATGCTCAGCAATTGCACTTACGACCATTAAAAATATGTTGTATATAATCCGCTGCTAAAGCTCCTCGCATTTGGCGGATTAGTGATCCTGCATGTTAGATTATTATTTATAGCCTCTTTTATTTCTAAGATATTATTGTTACCCTATTCCTATTCATTGAAAATATTATATGGATACGTCTCTGTAAAATAAGATTTCTCTTCATATTAACTTTATTCTGTAATAAGGACTTTATATATAATAAGGAGATAAAAACGACTACTGGTACACGATATTATTTTTTATTTTTAAATTAAATTAACATTACAAACACAACAGTTTATTATTTTAGGTTGAGTTGGTCAAGCTAACGCAATACATTTTATTCAATGTTGTTTGTCAATGGATGCAGGTGTATCGGGACGCAGCGGAATTATGTATGACGCCAAGATCCAAATTTGTAAAAAAAAAATTCTAATTTTATCAACGGTGGCTGCTTCAAACAGTGGGCTTCAATAATATTACAGATTAAAGCATTCATTTAGCAATCGTAAATTTCCATTGCAGATGGAATTATTCATCCAGGCATTTAACGTCCGACGAGCTTTCCACTTTGAAACAATATATTGTGGCGAACAATGGCCCATTTATATACCTACTTATATTAAGTTTGAATAACGCCAGTGAGTGCCGTTAATGTAGGGTGTAAATAGCATAACGGATACAGCACTGATTGTGTGCCTGCATTTAAACTTATGGATATTATAAAATTGTTTATACAGTTGGCTACTATACATTAACACCCATTGCCGATATATTATTGTTTTATGTGTATTGTGGACACTTTTCTCTAAACAACTGCAGAAAAATTATTTGATTAAGCTAATCAGATCACGCTTCGTAATAATATTTGTTAATGAGTTATGCTAAAGGTGAATGAATATCATAAATGAAGATTGACAATATTTCTTTTGTGCGTGTTGCGTGCGTGCGACTGCTCGGTCGGGCCAAAAAATTAATTATTGAGTTTTTTCGTCAAGAAATTCTCAGCAGTTGCCCGGAGTCAGGAAGTTGGCGGTGTCTCACCCCCGTGTCTCAGAAAGCACATAAAGCCGTTGGCCCTGCGCCTGATCTCTCTCTTTACCGTCTCTTTACCGTCCCAACGGATTATGAGAGTGAGGAAATAGAGAGTGCACCTGTGCTTGCGCATACACTTGGGCACTATCACTGTCGCTATCTTTTCTCTCACTCGCCGATAAAGACTGTAAAAAAATACGTTGCGATTTGCGTTTTTTTCACGTGAATCCTATAACTTCGGCCCAACTTGTCATTGGAATCAATGATAACAAATTTCCATAAACTAAAAAAATTTATCCCGGTTTTGCTAATTTGCGAGTCGACGCGTTCTGAGTTTTTTTAATAATTATTTTTGATTTTATATGTTAATATTTTTGAATAAAATAGGAGATCTATCATATAGATATCACATAGAGAGAAAATCTAGAGATTTTATTAAAGCAGTATTGATAAGATTAAATAAATAAATAAATAAATAAAGATAAAATAAATTGTATATAATGATTATGTTAAGCCGGAGCGGGTATACCATTCTTTTCTAATATTTTCCGTTTATATCGTTCTTAGCGGGTTTTCGCTATTGGTACCGTGCATGTTGACGGTACGTGCTCGATGAGCCACCATTTTTAATCCCATTCTTTATTCGTACGGGCTATGCCTGTCAATCTAAATCAAAAAGGTTTACCAAGTTACGTAGGCGGTCCCATAATGAATTGACCTAACTATGAACCAATAAAGGAAATGAAACGAAACCAATTTTATTTTTCAATATAATCACCATGAATACTAACACATCTGACATCTCTGAATCAACATCTCTAAGCCTTTATAAAAATAATCACATTTTTTATCCTCAAAATGACTGAAGACGGCCGCCTGCAACTCTTCATCGCTTGAAAATTTTCTTCCTCTTAAGTCCCGCTTTAAATTTTTAAATAAATAATAGTCGGACGGGGCCATGTCTGGACTGTAAGGTGGATGTTGAACTTCTGTGAACCCGCATTGCCTAACTGCATCCTTCGAAACACCACCGGTATGAACAGGGGCGTTGTCATGGAGCAACAGGACACCTTTAGACAGCTTGCCTCTTCGTTTTTCCTTTATGTTGTCTCGTAATTTATATATTAAAGAAGCATAATATTCGCCGTTCACGACTGTATTACGTTCTTTAAAATCCACCATCAAAATGCCTTGAAAATCCCAAAATATTGTGCACATCAGTTTTTTAGTCGATTGTTGCACCTTTGCCTTTCTAGGGGGCTTTTCACCCTTATAACGCCATTCCATTGACTCGCGCTTGCTTTGTGGATCATAATACAAGATCATAGTTTCATCACCAGTCACTAGCCGCTCGATCACAGTCTTTGGACTTTCGCCACAAAGATCCAAAAACTCCGAAGCGCAGCGCACTCTTTCCTGTCTCTGTACCGCTGAAAGAAGTTTCGGTACCCATCTTGCACTCACTTTTTCATGTGAAGATGTTCATGGATCGCGCGATGAACGGTACTCTTAGAGAGCCCAAGCCTTGCTGCAATTTCTCTAATCTTCAAACGGCGGTCACTCAGAACCTCCTCTTCGATAAGAGCAATCGTTTCGGGAGTGAGCACTTCCACAGGTCGACCGTCGTGGCCAAAGTCTTCGACGGTTTCTCTCCCGAGGCGAAACTCTTTCAGCCAATTTTTCTGAAAATTTGATAGGAGGGAGCAGACTCCTTATACACGCCATCCAATCGTTCTTTTATCTGGGCAGGGGATAAACCTTCTTTAAACAGAAACTTTATGAAACTTCGATACTCACTTTTCGAGATTTTGAAAAAATACGCGAATGCCTGTTAAACTAAGTCTAAGCATTTCATGTCGATGCATGTTTCTTATATTAAGTGCACGATAAACGTACTATTTAATGCAACACAACATGTAGCGACACGTCGCGTTGAACTATATCAGGCCAGTTCATTATGGGACCGCCTGGTATAACAATCGCAAGCATTAATTATAATATTCCTGTACAAAACAGCAGAATATCCACTGCTGTTACTTTATATAGCCTCTGAGACATTTCATCGAAGTGCTCTGGGCCTCTGGGGTTTGTTTAAAGTTGTTTGCGCTGAGTAACTACTTACTGTGGTGAACTAATTAACTCCTTTGTCACTTTAAATACTGTAAAGGGACATTGCCTCGTAATGACACAGTACTAAAAGTTCTTACACTTATTCATCATTGTCAATCTGTACAAGGTCTACTTGCTTTGTAACAAATAAGTGTTGATGGAACAATTTTTAGAACGATTTGTTATGTTTAAATAAACCAAAATATTTAAGTTAATTTGTTTTGTTTTTCGTCTTAACTATTTCATACGTGTAAGGATTAAGGATGTAATTTAAGAGAATTAGTGTGACAGGGTTGTTAAAATTCCCAGACGTCATGGTTGTATATGTAGAGAAACGTTCCCGAACTAGTCGGATAAATCTCGGCGCCGGCGCCGCGACTAGGGAAGCCATGATATAGCCGCGTTCCAGAATACGCTATTAAAATAATTGATGAAACGTTTAATAAAACCAAGTGTATCGATTTTATCGCGTTAAACTTATTATTATTATTTCACGATTATACGCGATAAAATTATGAAGTCATATTCACTTTGTAGTCGCGTAAACAAAAATAACGTTACGGAATGTTTGGTGAACATCACTCAGTAAATTATTGTTTCATCATCATCATCATCATAATCCTGTAATTATGGTGTAGATAATGTTGGAACATTTTGATTTTGGATTTTCCTCAGTACCATGGAGTTGACATGCACAAATTGCACAAGGACAAGCATCCAGACGCGGAACAACTATTTGTAGGCATAAATATTTGTTCCGTGCGGGATTTGAATCCGCCCTCAGCGCTGCAAATCAATGCTAAGTCACTGCGCCACGCAGATGTCGAACATGAATGACATTTTCCATGTAGGTTGTTTGACTTATGCCAGCACAGGTGTAAAGAGCTGTGATTATATACTTGTCCATATAATCAAAGGTAAAGAGGTACTGTTAGCTCAGTGGTGAATTTTTAAGATATCTATAGGGGAGGCCTTTGATTATATACTTGTCCCTTTGATTATGACAAGTATATAATCAAAGAGGGGAGGCCTAACTTAAAAACTAATTCTTATCAAAAAGGTGCCTGTGCCCACTTCTAGTGTTTATAATTTGTTACTTTACTTACAGTAAAAACGAGAAAAATGGTCAGCCTAGTCTAAACCGCCTAGTCTAAACGGCTTGTCACCGAGCCCGTTTTAGTACAAGTGATACATAGTTCAATGCATGCGGATTAGAAAGGGGGGAAACTTTCAATAGACTAACCCGCAGTAAAAGTGATTTTTGTAAGTATCTTATAGAAGGGCTAAGGGCTTTTTTGCCTATCATGTCAGTGCTTGACTTTTATCCCACCCGCCTGAATCCTGAGCGCAAGTGGTTATGAAATCGAAGATGGTAAAAGCTCACATACTTAGCTAGTGAAGCGGCAGTTATTGACTTATAACATCGCATGTTTGATTATATCGTTACCGTTATATTCTATCAAAAGTTCAATTGTTAACACAAGCCTCCCCCATAGATTACAGGGATATTTGGTATTTGCCACAGTTGCCAGGCTTGGCAGGTCGGTTCGCAAGCGTAGTTTTTATTAGGAAGACGCCACTGCCCACCACCTGTTTGTTTCTATCTGTCGCCGCCTACGAAACTCACGAGACGATGATATGGAGCAGTACTACTACTTGGTCAATATTTGATTTATATAAACTGTAATACTATCTATGGAATGAAACAAAACGAAGCTACTTATAAAAAGTTTGTCTGCTTCTTATATGGAAGCGAAAATTGTAAATTGAACGTGTTTCGCACCCTGGCCGAGGAAAAAGCGTTAAGGTATTATCGTTGAGTTTAATAGCAGTAGCGTGTGCGGAATTGATAAAAACAAGTATTTAAAATTAAAAGCGTACGTGTTCTGGAGTAAGTCACCTGCTCAGAGACGTCGTAACCAGGTCGATGCTCTTGTAAATCCTGCGTAGTTATTTCGTAAGAATTGGATGTGGAAGAAGTTATAGTGAAGCGTGTCAAAACATCAAGTAATTATTAAATCCCTTACAAACACAAAAGAATTCCAATAATAAGGTTTTTTTATAGAAGAGGGAGTAAAGGTACATGCGGCTCACCCGATTGTGAGTATCACGGTCTAAGAAAAACTGCAACACCAGTTGAATCGCTGGTGCCCTTTAAAAAGGAGTAGGCTTTTCTATTGTAGGTCCCCTAGTCGTAAAGTCCAAATAATTATTGATTTATAACGCTAAAGATGTAAAAGTTGGATTTCGAAGAGATTTGCATAATAGATAAATAATTATTTGCGTCGTGTGGCGTCAGCATAAGAGAATCTATCAGCTCATCTCGCCTTGTGAGTGTAATAAAAGGCGACTATAGGAAATACTTCTGGTGTTTACGTGTCTTGGCTTCCGATATTGTGGTAAAACGAAGCAGCGTCATCATGGGTGCAAGACTCCTGATGTTGTCTGGTCTATACAGGACATACTTAAGTGTCGCACAAACACCAAGAGATTTCTAAGATGGACGGCTCTGCCGGGTATGAGGACGGGGATAGACCAGGCTGGCATAGATAATGCTGCTGTGATTTGTATGGCGACTGACGAGAACCGGGCCGTACGGGTATCTAGGTAAATCATCTCATTCTTCAAGGGTGCAATACATCTGAATTTTAATCCATTATTACCTATATATCAATTTACCATTAGACGGACTTTATACATACATTATACTCAATTCTCAATATTAAAAATAGACCACTAGCGCGTTTTAACCAATAAAAAATATTTAAACGTTTGTAATGAGATCGGAGGTAGTGCTAAAGGCAAAGACCCAAAAACCAGTAATTTGTATTTGCTCAAATATTGAAAATAGGACCCTCGTTTTAGTAATCATACATATGCCTACATTTAGATAAAGCAGTCAAACAAGACAAAAATATTTGTGCATAAGCTTTATACAGATTATAGTAAGAAAAAGAAAATTGCGATACCACGTGGTCGATAATAGCTTACAAACAAAGTTGTATTGAGTAGCGACCAAACAACACAGCGGGTGACCTCAACAAAGGGCGTGTAAAGATCAATACGACCTGCTGACACCGCGACCCAGATATTAGAGGTAAATAGGTTAGCATACTGCAGATGCTTAGTTCGAATGTAGGCCATTAGTGAATAAACGTTTCAAATACCTTAAGTAATATATTCATACACCTGTTTCGAAGCAAAACCAAGTTTTAAAATTACACGTGTATTTTACAATGTGCTTTGCAACTTTTTAATGCAAACATTATTTTATTAAGTATGACAAAATGCTACACTTAGTTGTGTCATACTTAACAAAATTTTATGTACCTAATATTGGACTAAATGCCGCTTTCTCATTATAGTATTATATACCTAAGTATTTGTTTTCAGTTATGAATAACTTATCAATCCAAAGGGCTAGTTGTTAAGAAAGTTTGAAACACGATACAGATGATTAATACTCGTAAATTATTTAACGTACATACACAATTGCTGCTTAAACTTATTTGTACAAATTAAACAATATTCCATTTTTAAAACTCAATGAGAGAACTCGACCGACACGTTCATCCGGGTGCTGGGTAATACAATTAGGACGGTAACTCTGCGGGAGTCGCAGTCGCAGTTCGGAACAGCCGTATGTCGAGTTTGAAAGTACACACCTGCGTCTCACGACGAGCGTCAAGGATTTCGGTCGAAATTCGCCCACCTGCCCAGCAGCTGTGCATTCAGACTGACACGCATTACGCACCCATTATATTGTTACAGCGATGCAATAGATCACTGTAAACTGTTGGATGGTATTCTAATCTTTTGAACTTTATGCGGGGTCTATGTTGTAAACATGGATCGACCCGTCGACCGCCATCGTATACTGAAAGAGTGAATTAGTTTGGAGTTAAGAAATTTGATCAATATTCTGAGCTTATTACTCTCACAAAATCATTCACTTCTTCATGTATTGTCAGGAACTGCTTAATCTCCGAGCGTCTGCGTAAGCCGCGTATCTTTCGCCTTATTGTTTACAGAAACAACACGTCTTTCTTTAATCCGGTCATCAGAATGTCGAAATTTTAACGAGCTGAGATCTTAAGGCTGATCTGGATATTTTTATTTCTAATATCTCACAATTTAAAAGAACTGAACTGAACATTAGATAAGTGAAATTTACGAATATCATTAACATAATATGTGTTTTTGACACGCATATTATGTAATGATAATTTTAATGAGTGATGTCATATTTTGTTTTGTTGTGCACACTCTATTGGATTATAGTTATAGATTAACTATAATAATAATAATAGTTACTGTAACTTTGTTATGTAGGTAAAAAAATATGTTATGTCTGTGTATAGTGATGGCAGAAACTGCCAAAATTTTTTTTCTCGTAATAGTTGAAAACGTTGACGACTGTACTTTAAATTTAAATGTCGGCGAACAATAATTGACATCTCAATGTGTATAATTAGTGTACACTGTAGTGTTAAATGAATGTACCCGCACAGGAAATAACATGATTGTAAATATAGCGTGGGATGATTTACCTGACATAATGTCACATTAGCGTTCAAGATTTGTTTGCGCCGAGGCGTTTGATATAGAAATGCACGCAAATTCGCCGCCGCTTCCTGTGCATCAATGAAATGTTTCTGCGCGACACGTGTGGCAGAACGTCGTGATGATGTGAGTTCATGTGTCATGTCATTATCAATCGACTAAAATAAACAACCATGTTTTATATGGAGTTGTATGTTATATGTTTTATATGGAGGAGTATTATATATATACACGGTGTTACATTTACGTTTTATAAAATATGTGGTGTTAAAATGAATTAAATATCTCTTACAATGTAATAACAAGTGGAATTATTTTCTATTGCAATACAAACACATTAAATAGTTACCTAAATCACCGGGGCAATCGGTAGCGATCACTTGCGAGCAATTGTTGGTCTCCAACGAGTATTTACGAGCGGAGCGGTCGTTGGGTTTATGAATTTGCGAGCGTCGCAGGGCGCACATAAAACGCTCATTCTTTATAATGAACGCACAGGAAGGACCGGGATTGTATGACTGACTCGGGCGTCTGATCGATGTTTGTTTTTAAACTGTACGATTAGTCACGTCTCTCGTCAGATGATGGCAATTTTACTTTGACAAAAGCATGACTTCTTACCAGAGGCTAAGAGCGGAATAAATTTCTGCATGCCACATTCGTCAGAAGATCATTAAAGTAAATTATGGCAGGCAAAAAATGAGCCATCCCAGAATCAGACGCTATGCGCCTTTGGCTCTGCTCCCCGGCTGTCAAAATGGGGTGGTATATATAACATTTAAATTTATATCCATATCTAGATGATAGATGAATCGTTGGTTGAATACTCAAAGAATGAATCTCACACTTCATATTAGAATGCTTTAAGAAGTCATTGTAACATACCTATCGAAAACATGAGTAGCAAATAAAGATAAAACTTTTTATGACGCGCATTTTATCAATATCACTTAATAATTAATTTATAATAACCTAATTTATAATTTATAATAAATTAAGTTTGGAATAGTTATTATAAATTAAAGTTATAATAACCATTCCAAACGTATGCACATCTCAGATCATATAAACAACATGTTGTTGTTTATATGATCTGAGATGCACATACAAGATATATACTCGCTCTAAGAATCCATTAGCTGATATGATGTAACACGGGAATGCGGGTTGCATAACGACTAGATGCGAGGAATAGTGGGCCGTCCTTGGCATTGGTACCGAGCGCTTGGTGCGACGTGCTTAGGGTCACCAGATCAAAACAAAAAATGAAAGAAATTCTATACATTTGCTGAAAATTCCGGACATTTTTTTAACATTTCTAACTTTACGGCATGTCGATTTAATAAATAATATATTTCGGAATTATAATTGTGTTAATATCCAGTATAGTCGCTGTTGTCGTTAATTTAATTCCGTCCTACCGTTAGTCTATAAAAGGTCCACTACTTGATTATTAGACTAATTATTTTCTTCCTTCATTTAAGTCAAAGTAAAGTACCCGGATGACCGAGCTTTGCTCGGTTTTTTGAGCAGAACTGGTTATTTGAATAAAAAATCACGAATGCAATTACGCAATTGAAAAAAAAATTAATTAAAATTTTCGTATTTTTAAAAAATACTAAAAAAAGGGCTCGAAATAGTTTTTTTTCACAAAAGAAGGGAACTTGAAAAAAAATTAAAGAAATCGGACCGAAGACACAAAAGAAGGGAACTTGAAAAAAAATTAAAGAAATCGGACCGAAGATAGGACGCGAACTAAGGCATTACGATTTTGCGACCGCTTGATATCCACTTGAGTTATTACGATCATTTACACAGTGTCAAAATTTATCTTCTTATATTGTAGCTGTTTTTCATTGCCTGAAAACACGGACAAAAAGACATTTTCTAAAAATAAATCCTAGCTAGATCGATTTCTTGCCCCTGACACACCCTGGAAACTAAATTTTATGAAAATCGTTGGAGCCGTTTCCGAGATTCCGGTTATATATATATATATATATATATATATATATATATAGTACCCGGTTGACCGAGCTTTGCTCGGTATTTTTCGCTCGATTTTTTTAATTCGTGTGTTTTGGAAATTATATTTAGATACAAATTACATACTGATGAATTATAAATAATATTTTTTGATCTTAGCGACATAACAGAAAAAACTGAACTGGTTATTTGAATAAAAAATCATGAGTGCAATTATTTTTATTTAAATTTTCGTGTTTTTAAAAAATACTAAAAAAAGGGCTCGAAAAAAATATATTTTCTCAAAAAAGAAAGAAACTTGAAAAAAAAAATAAAAAAGTCGGTCGGTCGGTCTGGGCTCGAACCGGGGTTTTACGATTTTGTGACCGCCCATTATACCAATAAGCTATTTATAATCATTACCAAACTGTCAAAATTTACCTTCTTATTCTAACTATATTGTAGCAGTTTTTAATTGCCTAAAAACACGGACAAAAAGACATTTTCTAAAAATAAATCTTAGCTAGATCGATTTATTATCCCCGAAACTCCCTGGACACTAAATTTTATGAAAATCGTTGGAGCCGTTTCCGAGATCCCGATTATATATATATATATATACATATATACAAGAATTGCTCGTTTAATAGTATAGGATATATATATATATATATATATATATATATATATATATATATATATATATATATATATATATATATATAAGAATTGCTCGTTTAAAGGTATTAATTAATTAAATATTATATATAATATGTGATTCCAGACATATGACATCCACACAAATCACAGACAGGACCAAGAAACCAATTTCCTGAAATATCCGAAATATTCCGGTCGTATGATAGCCCTAGGCGTTGTGCCACGTTGACGATGCTGTCCAGTTTGAAGTTTGAACACACCTGTCAATAGTTGACCGAGTTGTGTTGCGGTTGCGGTGTACCTAATGCTCAATTCGCTGGTGTTGAGTACTTTTTGTTAACTCTTTGTTGACTTTGAAAGTGGTAGAGCCACGCGGCAGCTTTGCTGTTGCACGTATGGGCCGGCTCAAACCGGGGTGGTACCACGACCTCACAGAATACCGGCGTGAAGTGGAAGCTCTGCTTCCGCGTTTCGTCTAGTGAGTGCAGGTGGCCGGAGGCCCAAATCCCCCCCCCCCCCCATCAACATGGTAGCGGAATTAAATAATGATAGACTACCCCAGGAGGGTACCAGCCCCCCTGGAGAATCCCTCGCTGAGCATCCACGACCACGTTTCTCCACTTCTGAGCGTGGGTGCTCAGGCTGCCCCGCATATTCTGGGGGGGGGGAGGCAAAATTCCGCTCAAGACTACAACTGCTCGGGGCAAACGGAGCAACAAGACCGAGGCGACCCCTGCCACGCTGTCCGTGAATTTCCGCAATATCAGGGGACGTCACTCTAACCTAAACGCCGTCCACTACCATCTCGAGACGGCGAGGCCGGCTCTGCTCTTTCTGAACGAGACGCAGTGTCCTCTCCGACTGATGTCTCGTATCTCTCCTACCCGGGGTACAAACTGGAACACTCCTTTGTGCCTCGAGCTGGAGTTTGCGTTTACGTCAGAGAGGACATCTGTTCTCGACGCCTCAGCGGACTTGAAGGTTCAGACCTGTCCATCCTTTGGCTACGCGCAAACAGCGACGACCATCCGCGCATCTACGGGTGCCTCTATAAGTCCCATAGCGGTAATGCCGAAACAGACCGACTCTTCGAACACGTCCAAATGGCTGCAGATTCGTTGCTACAGCAGATCCCCTCCGCAGAGATCGTGATCCTCGGCGACTTTAACGCCCATCACGCCGAATGGCTTGGTTCACGTTTAACCGATCATGCGGGGATCTGTTCATGATTTTGCCTTGGCATATGGTCTGACACAACTGGTTACTTCGCCTACGCGGATTCCAGATGTGAAGGATCATGCACCTTCCCTATTGGACCTTCTGCCGACCTCTCACCCGGACGGATATCAGATTTCCGTCGACGCCCCTTTAGGCTCCTCGGACCATTGTCTGGTCTCACTCACGCTGAAATCGCGGTTGCATTCTGCAGGCTGCCGCCGTGTTTGGCACTATAGGTCAGCCGATTGGGATGGGATGCGGTCTTTCTTTGCATCCTACCCTTGGGGGCGGGTTTGCTTCTCGCCGGATGATCCCAACGTTGTTGCGGATTCCGTTGCTGATGTGGTACTTCAGGGTATGGAACTTTTTATTCCTTCCTCTGTGGTGCCCATTGGAGGCAAATCTCAGCCACGGTTTGGTCGCTCCTGTAAAATAGCATCATGCTATAAGCAGGAGTGCTACCAAGCCTGGGCTGATGCATCAGCGTCCCGGGATATAAACTCCAGCGCTCTAAAAAAGAAGCATAATTCCGCCTCTAGGTCCTTCAAAAGAGTCATTGCCAAGGCAAAGTCAGAGCACATAGGCAGAATTGGCGAGAAACTAGTTCGCCTTCCTTCTGGAACCCGTGCATTCTGGTCTCTCGCCAAGGCTGTCCAGGGGAATTTCTGTCAGCCATCTCTTCCATCTCTGCACAGGGAGGACGACTCACTGGCCCATACCGCAAAGGAGAAAGCCGATCTTCTAGGCTCTTTCTTTGGTTCTAACTCGACTCTCGATGACGAGGGGAGTACGCCGCCGACCATCCCGCGGTGTGAGTGCTCCATGTCGGAAGTGCACTTCACACAGCGCTCGGTTCGCAAAGCACTCCTCTCCCTGGACATCCACAAGTCGAGTGGGCCTGACGGAATCCCCCCAATTGTGCTGAGGACGTGTGCTCCAGAGTTGGCACCGGTTTTAACGCGTCTTTTCCGGTACTCCTACTCCCTAGGCGTAGTCCCAAAATCATGGAAGACGGCTTACGTCCACCCGATCCCTAAAAAAGGCGACCGCTCTGACCCGTCCAACTACCGGCCAATCGCCATCACCTCCTTGTTCTCCAAAACAATGGAGTCCATTGTAAACTGCCAGCTCATGGGGTGCCTTGAAGATCACCAGCTGATTAGTGACCGCCAATACGGTTTTCGCCGTGGTCGGTCAGCTGGTGATCTTTTGGTCTACCTAACTCACAGATGGGCGGAGGCAGTAGAGTTCAAGGGGGAGGCATTGGCCGTTAGTTTGGACATTGCGAAGGCCTTCGATCGGGTTTGGCACAAAGCACTTCTTTCAAAGCTCCCTTCCTATGGGCTTCCCGAGAAATTGTGCGATTGGATCACCAGCTTTCTTGCAGATCGGAGCATCAAGGTCGTTGTAGACGGTGCAAGCTCCGATTGCAAGCCTATTAATGCTGGTGTTCCACAGGGCTGCGTGCTATCGCCAACGCTGTTTCTTCTGCATATCAATGATATGTTGCATACCCGTAACATTCATTGCTATGCAGATGACAGCACTGGTGATGCTCTTTACACCGGCCGAGCCAATATTTCTCGGGAAAACGTCTCCGAATGCCGGGACAAACTTGTGTCTGAAGTCGAGTCTTTGCTGAACAGAGTCTCGGATTGGGGACGACTAAATCTAGTGCAGTTTAACCCCCAGAAGACACAAGTTTGCGCGTTAACCGCTAAAAGGCACTCCCCTTGTTGCCTCAGCCAGTATCGGAATCCTCGGCGTCAACATATCGAGTGACGTGCAGTTTCGTGGTCACTTGGAAGGGAAGGGAAGGCCAAATTGGCCTCTAAAAATCTTGGCGTGCTCAGCAGAGCGGGAAGGTATTTCATGCCGGCACACCGCCTGCAACTTTACAAGGCGCAGGTTCGGCCGCACATGGAATACTGTTCCCATCTCTGGGCTGGGGCTCACCAGTACCAGCTCCTTCCACTTGACCGCATCCAGCGCAGAGCGGCCCGAATCGTCGACGACCGAGTGCTTTCCGATCGGCTCGATTCACTGGCGCTGCGAAGAGATGTTGCATCTCTTTGCGTATTTTATCGCATCTATCACGGGGAGTGCTCTGAGGAATTGTTCGGATTAATCCCAGCCGCCAAATTTCGTGAACGCACTACGAGGCAAACGTCCCGATACCATCCACACCATCTGGATGCTTGGCGGTCCACCAGTGTACGTTTCACAAGGAGTTTTCTTCCACGTACAACCTCTCTGTGGAATAGTTTACCACCGGCGATTTTTCCGGACCGATACGACCTGGGGACCTTCAAGAAAAGAGCTTACTCCTTTCTCAAGGGCCGGCAACGCACCCGCAATTCTCCTGGTGTTGCGGTCGATTATAGGCGGCGGTAGTCACTAAACATTAGGTGAGCCGCATGCTCGTTTGCCCCTTCTTCTATAAGAAAAAAAAACGTACAACTAACAAATTTACGTAATCATAGTCATCTTATTCAGCCCCTTTGTGATTTAAGGGTTTATTAGAGTTGAATTTTCAACCAACTTTTTAATGTACGTTTAGCAATAATTCATTACCACGTTGTCCGGTGAGGGGTGGTTCGATCCGACCGATTTCAATTATTTTTATTAGTTTTTAGAAGTGGGTTTTTACTTATTTATAAAAATAAATAGTTAATAATTTCTAGTAATCACTTTTTTAGAAATATTTTTTTGAAGTGAAAGTAAGTAGGTAGCTACATTTTAGCCCACAGTCTAGGTACTGAAGCCAATCCAAACAAAGAAAGTAATAGTTGCGCTGTCATTCACGAGGATGAAGACAAATTGCAAATCTTTTATAAATTTGAATACTGATTATCCTTAGCAATAGAAATATGTAAGTTCGATGCCTAATACAACACACATAATTTAATTTTGATAAGGTGCCGGTTAAGCCGTCTTTCTAAACACCTATTGCGAATTTAGGAATTGTTGCTGTGATCGAAGTAATATAATTTTATAATAACATAGAAAGCACAAAACTTTTCATAAAACTATTTACAAAAATTAAGCTCATAACTCACATACATTACAATTAGGCCTGAGCAGGAATAATTCGAATCAATCAACATTAACCAACACTTTATTAAAGTTGTCACGATGCATACAGATTGAGAGAAATCCAAAAATAATGAAAACACAGCGGTTCACGTACAAAATTAATAACCTGAAGCCATTTACGTACACCCAGCACACGTAACTCCCAAATTAGTAACGAGAAACCTTTGAGAATTGTTGCTTCGGCGGACTAAGTTATTGCCCAACGTCTGCCCTGATTGATTATCGGAATCGATCTTTGGTCACGAATCATTAGCAGGTTACACAAGCGCAGTGACGATTAATCGATATCTCGGCCCGATGCATATCGATGGTATCGATCGCAGGCACTCGGTGACAGGACGCGGCCGTCTCGGATCATCTATCAACCCGTCTCAACATCGGCTATAATATTTCTTAATCGCACCTCCACCAACCGTAAAGATATAAAGTACAGCCGACACCAAAAATAGGATTAATTGTGTGCTTTTTTATAGAAGAGGGGGCAAAAGAGTGTGTGTGATGAACAACGTATATATTTATTTATTTATATAGAATAAGGGTGACAAATGAGCACACAGTCCACCTGATGGTAAGTGGATGCTGAAGCCCATGGACACCTACATTTTACGCTGGTATTCTGTGAGAGCGTGGTTCTTCTTATAATATAGCTGCAGCTTGGCTCTACCACGTACAATGTTTAAATAAATTATTATATGTACCTGCTGATATATCCTCAGCCCATTTCTATTCTTTGTCTATATTAATGACTTGCCATACCTTGTAGATGATGACCGTAATATAATAGTATCATTTGCTGATGATATCTCATTGATTTTTAAATTAAAACGGCAATCGTTTAAGTCTGACAAAGTGAATAATGCTATTTCAAAATAAGTATCCCTGACAAGCCTGTATATGATGATGTAAGGAAGCTACTACAGCCCATGGATACCTGTCTCCTTTAACAGCTAAGATTGAGTGCCCCACAGCGTGTAATTTCATACCGGCCCTCTACCGTTCGTACCGTAGCACAGTTGTACACGCACTGCTATTTGGCGGCAGAGGTGACAGGGGGTTGCCCACCCAGATGAACTCCTGGACAGAAAAGCAGTGCTACCATCTAGTGTAATGATACATCAAGTTTTTAGTACTGTTAGGAACATCATAATTATATTTATATATTAAGTTGTGATAATATAGAAATCCAAATGAACTAACAAAACATATATAAACACCAGTATGAGCTTCTCATGAAGATTTTGCCATAATTGCCACGCTTGGCAGGGTAATTGGCTTTTTATTCGATTTATTAGTTCGTACCCTTAACCGACGAGCATGTATGCGTAGGTATAATATGAATGTGGAGGAGGCGAGAGAGTTGTCTCAGGATCGTGCCAAATGTGTCTGTGGTCTCTGCCTACCCCTCTGGGTGACTTGCGTGAGTGTTTATATGTTTTTTTAGTTTATTATTCTTTAACCAAAACGAGATATAAGAAAAACGAACTACTATTATTGGTACGGGTATTATTAAATTAGAAATAAGACAGTAAATACTAAACTCAACTTATTTTTGTTAATCTTTGTACTAATTGGTGTTGATGTAATTTATCCCAGTGACTTTAATTAGTTGAGTCCATAATTCTATAATACATGGTTATAGCAATTAATTTAATTAATAAACAATAATTAAATTATGTTAAAACGGTGATTCTGTGGTAGCAGTAGCACGCGTATAGACGCATTTAAACGAGCAGCAGGTGCCCTAGCAACGTGGCGCCGGCGTCAGACGGCCTGACAAAAAATAAACGCAGTCTCATAAGGTTTAGAAGACTCCAAGTATTCGTAGTGTGACCAGGAATGCCGGTTTAAATAAAAAAATATTTTAGCAAATATGGAAAATAACTAATAAACTTGATTGTCATTAACGCGTTTAATAGGCGAATGTAAGTTTACTATTATGAGTCACTAAACAGTTACAGTCTTTCCAGGCAGACTGCAGTCTATACCGCTACAGCCTATTAAAGTTCACTGCTGAACATAGGCCTCCCCCATAGACTGCCTAGGGGGGCGGATATTTGCCATCGTTGCCACGCTTGGTACGCGGTTTGGCAACTGCAGATTTTTCATTTATCGTTACTATTAGAAAAACGTTGCTGCCCATCTATCTTGTTTCCCTCCGCCACCTCTTACGGCATCATATTCTTATACCGGCCCTACACGGTATTGATTGAATGCAGTCTATGAAAACGAGTAATTTTTTTATTGTATCCACATTATTGTTGTACGTATTCGTTAGGGTTGTCAAACTCTACACTTAGCCTGAAGCATTTTAAAAGAAACTGTTGATTTATGGCAGTGGAATAACATCCTGGACTTGCGCAAAAGTCCTACCGTCCCACAATACACTCAAAGTCTCGATGCACTATTGGCCGGCGCAGCGGCGCGGCGTGCCAGTTCGACTCCCAATTTGGTCGGAACGGCAGCTAGCTTAACATGGATTATGTAAATATGGTGATAGACCGACTTCGATACATTTGTGAGTCAAAGATATAAAAAATGCATACAAACTTGATGTTTATTGTGTAATAAAAAATAAAATTTACTGGTTTTGTTAGAAAATAGTCTACGCGATAAATAAGTCAAGATTTATTTTTTAAATATTATCTTTATGTATAAAATTCCAGTGTGCGTGTGTTCGTAATTTTTCTTCTCCTAAATGGCTTGACCAATTTTAGTGATTTTTTAATTACTTACTCCATTTATGAGATTAACTGGATGGTTCTAGCTATGGCCCGGTTGGCGCTGTTGTCAAGATCGAGAAATCACCCATGCGAAGCCGGGGTGGATCGCTAGTTTATTATAAATTAATAAATTATTACGTAATTAATGTAAAATTTTACTTTTTATGTATCAAGCTATAATTATATATTAGATGTCACTATTTTTATAATATACTGTTAATAAAATATAAAAGTCTAATTATTATTATATAATTTATAAATACTTACGAATCAATGTGTTCGACGAATGGATGTAATAAATTTAATAAGTAAAGTTAAATTAAAGTTAATGCTACGAGGGGAATCATTCGAAGGCATTAAAGCAATTGCAAACGATGTGAAATCAAAAGGGAATTACATTACTTGCGTTTGAAAGCAACGGAAGTCGTAAAATCACAGTAGGGCACTGGACGGACCCTTGCCAGAGCTCAGTTCATTTTGTAGCCTCATTGCTTCCTTCGAACAATGTATGCACTGTGCAGGACGTGCGGACAATCTAGCGTAGACACAGAGTAATAAAAAAAACGAGAGTACATTTTAAATTCAATATTAAGAAGACAACGTAATAAATAAAAACAAATATTAATACGTCAATAAAAAATTGTTCATCTCTACTTGCATTTTTTTAACTATTATAATATTTAATTTTACTTTGGTTTATTACGGCCGTTCAATAAGTTTGAAATATTTTCTATTTTTCATTGTTTTGGGGAATTCGACTGTTAGTTTAAAAATTGATTAATTTGAATAAGAGTTTCTAAAGCAAATTGCATTAATGCCGTATAGGAGGAATCTTCCCCACCACAGGAGATTCCCACCCACCAGTACAGTCGCGATTTATTACGCGAGAAGAATAATAAGAAACAATTATCTACCAAGAAAACCACTACGTTATTAGCCTTAAGAGCCCAGTCTTTCAGAGCAAAACAGAAAAATTGCGTTCTGGTGACACATCTACACCCTCCCTGCCCCGCCACTTCATGTACCGCCACCGCAGTTATTTTTCTGGCCGTAGCGTGGAAAGTTGCTCTACTAAGATTTTCCAGTATCAATTTATCTAATATACAGGATTATTGATAATTAGCTAACAAATTTTCACATACAGATTTTCTACCTCGTATCTATTTTTGTTCCATGCTTTTATTACAAAATTCGTTACACAAAAAAAATATATTTTAAGTTTGTATAATTTTTGTTGTTTTGTTGAAAAGGTTTCTAAAAGATAATCATCTAGAACCTGTATAACATGTACTCGTATTATTGATTATTCAAATGAATCTGGCAAGTGCTAGAATGAGTCGTGCACTGAGGGTTTCGTAATAAGTCGATGACACTATCGAAAATCCGTCAAGTACGTCAAGTAGTTCTAAATACTAAAATAGATTAAAAAAAAACTCAAAATAATTTCTATATAAGTACAAACAGTCTACTATCACACATATTTATAGTTTCTCATTAAAGTATAATGTAACTTTGTATAGCATTTACCTATATGCATGAATTACTATTCTTGTACAGCAGCATCGACGGACGACTTAGCGCTTTTTTTTAATTTATTCGCAATGGCTTGAATGATGTATGGAGGGTCTTTGATTGGCATCGAGCGTTCCATGCGAGAATCAATTAGCTCAGGAAGCTAAAGAGGAAGAAAAATGACGTCCAATTTTTTTTAGATTTTGACGTTTCTGTGATCAGCATGACAATTTGCGAACATTGCGCTAAGTCTCTTATTTGACGTCCGTATATTGGACGTCGTAAGCAGTTTGACGCCACATTATATCCAAAATTGGCCATAGTGGGCGTACAATAAATTACGGGATGCTGAGGATATTACTTAATAGTTTACTTGTAGTCTACGTGTATTACTGAATAGTTTTCGTATCTAAAAATGTCATTAACTCGACATCAGCAGCTACCGGTAACAAGGAAATCTCTAGTTGAAAATCAAAAAGACGAAATTTTCCTTATGACACTTAAAAATTAAATTAAAAAAGTATTTCTATAAAAACATAATGTACTTTTTTTTAAAAAAAGGACATTAACCACTCGTGGTAAGCTTAAATTGCTTGTGTTACGAGTGGTTCACGCCAGTAGTCGAATGGTGGATTCGAACCCACGACCTTTTTGAGTTCGCGGTCCGCTCCCTGCCATTAGGCTACTGTCGCTTGTAAACAAAACATCATGTGCAATCCAAAAATGTATAATACTTCTATATTTCCTTGAAGAACTTACATAATATGTAGGTTAGGTACCTAATTATATACCTAATATTTAACCAAGTGCTCACACATATGCACGTTGTTAACTATTTTACTATGAAACACAAAAAAACTTACCTTTGAATTCTATTTCTGTTCATTGCTTCAACGTTTGATTTCAATTTTCGTTTTCTGGTACAAGCATATTTTTTACGTTTATGGTCCATATCGAAATTAAAAGTTATAAAACAAATACAAAATGATTTATACACCCTTAAAGAATTATATGCAAAAAATAATAAAGTAGAGAAACTTTCAATTCGTAACAATGCGCAACCAAGATTAGGGAAAGAGAGAGAAATAGGAATGTTAGAGCGAGAGGAAGTGCAAAAATTTGGCACAGACAAGACGTCTGAACGCTACAGCCGCTCAGCGGCTACTAAGTACTAAGGAATATTGCCCGCAATTATTGTTTATAAAGTCAATATTTTATAGGTCGATCGAAATAATTATTAATTTTGAAATAAAGTGGTTTAAATTATTATTTTTTAATATTTGTCTAATTAAACACCTGCCCTTGAGAAAAAAATAATTATAGCATAAATATTTTCAGCTATTGCTATGAAACAAATAGTTTTTTATGAGGCGAAAACAGCGAAATTTAACGAAATTGAGACCTCTTATTTAAGACAATGAAAGATATTTAGAAAAAAAGAAACAGCGTATTTTGGAGATGAAGATGTTTAGCTATTAACGCGCTGAATAGATTTCGCCTTTTTATTATCGATTGCCTTATAATGGTACACGAACAAAGCTCGAAATTGCGTTGGGTGCGAGAGAGCTCTATTTACCGTTTGATTTATCTAACATAGACCACATAGATGAACCAAAAAAAAAATTTAGCCATTACTTATAATCTGGGTATTTAAGTGTTATCAAAATATTTTACTCTGAAACAATAAATTGCTGTAAAAAAAGAAATCAAAGTGGCGCTAATGATTCGATGTGAGTCAACTTTAAAAGACTGTAGCCTTAAAGATAACTTAGTAAATGATATTTTAAATGTCGATTCACAGCGTTCCATCACATTTCACTATTTAATACATTTTATTTTTGAGACCACTTGAGATAACTTGTTAACATTTTTTATGATAACTTTGATATGATAGTTTGATATGTGGTTATACATAATTAAAGTTAGTCTAAAATAGGACGTTACTCTACGATATATGGTGAAGAACAATAGAAGCGACCAAGGGGTGCTGGCTGCACACATTGTAATCATGTTTTAATTTAAGAGGGCCGTACAATTGCATTGTACGGACGTCAAACCTCCATGAATTACACCCCCCAACCCTTTGTTGCTAAAGCAAATTACTAAATAGATAATGATGTTAGTCTCATGCTGCATATGTGCTACGAAATTCTATATTAATGTGTACTTTACATATTTTTGAAAAAAAGTTTTTTTTTAATTTAAACAAGATATTTCAATGTAAAATTATAATTTTATGATTTAATGTTTAATGGTGTCGTTATATTGCATATACCTAAAGCTTGTGATTATTTTGGTACGGCTCTACAAAAACTGTTACACGCACAAAATTATTGAAAGTAATGTTGAAAATCCAATTGATTAAATGTTATAAAATTGATATTTATTTATAAATTGTTTGTATTATTTAGGTAATAATCATTATTTTTACATGTAAAACAGCGCAATAGATGAAAAAAATATTACTATATAAAATAACTTCTAATAAAAAATAATACCTAAAACATTTCTAAACAACTCAATAATAGTGCTTACAAGACTGAACTAAAAAGTTTTCACTTCTGACGTGCGGTCCTGCGACGACTGACAGCTTTTTTTTAAGGATAGGAGTGACAAAACATATCTACAATCCACGTGGCCCATAGTGCTGTGGCCCATAGACATCAACATCGATCCTCGATTGAGAATTAAAATGCAGATGCGTTGTCACCCCGGTGAAGAGCAATGTTCTCCACACTCATCATACGAAATCATCATACAGCAGTATTAAGCTGATGGTTGGAATTTGATGATAGCATGGTCCTTGCCCGGTTGAGCCGACCCAGTCGTGCTACAACCATAATAAACCAGCATTGCTCTACCACTTACAGATGTATTTATATCCATAAATTATTTTAGTTGTGATTTTGTCATAGTTGCAAGTTGCAACGCTTGGCAGGCAGGTTGGCAACCGCAATTTTTTAAAATATTAAGTTGTAACCAGGAATATGCTGCTGACCAGTTCCTGTTACAATTTCTCTCTGTCGCCTCTTACGACACCCCCGGGACGATATGAGGTTGTGGATATTCTTTAGACCGCCACCACACGGCTGAGCATCGATATGGACTAATTTATTATATTTATGACAGTTTTAAAAACATATTCGCTAGGTGCCGTGACGTACGCCGTAAGGAATCTAACAATGCTGCATTAGATGCGAATTGGCATTAGAGAAACCGTTGCATGGTCGCAATGAGAATCTGGCGGAGCCGTTACCGGGCGGAGGAAACAATCTGTTAAATACGTCGCGCGGTCTTCATTTATCACAATTATGTTGATATCTCTCCGGGCTATATACGATAGCGCTTAAGGGAACTTTCTCGGGAAACGCTGGTATACAGCTTAATAGAGATTAACAGTTAAACGTGGCAGAGGGGCACTGTAGCTGTGAGATTGTTTGTCATTTCAGTTTTGGTAGTTCGTTGCTTGACATAATATTATGTAGGTGCCTTTCCAATGGCAGGTACTTTTTAACGTGGTAGAGCCATGGTGCAGTTACATTAGTAGTATAGTTGTAGCACGAATGGGTCGGCTCGACCGGAGAAGGACCATGCTCTCACAGGATACCAGCGTAAATAGCAGCTCAACGCTGCTGTGTTTTTTATGTAAAGGACCGGAGACCCCTTTTACTAGAAATGAGGCATTCCATCTTAGTCTTCACGAGTGACAACGCATCTGCATTTTGATTTGCAGTCGAGAATAGATGTAGATGTCTATGGGTCACAGCGACTGCTTAACATCAGGTGGACTGTGTGCTCGTTTGTCACCCTATCCTATAATAAAAACGTTAATCGGCGATCGTACCAGCTACAATTTCTCACCATAAAGTTTGCAGCGAGTTAGCAGACTAGATAATATATTCACGCGATTTTTTGGCTCATTTTCTTTTACATACTAAATTGTGCACAGAATATGTAAATGCGGTTGATTGTCACACAGCCTATCTGATGGTAAGTGATAGCATGTATGCCTCGCCTCGACCTGGAGAGGACTGGGTGTAGTCCTCTCCAGGTCGAGGCGACACATAACATCAAATTAAAATTGTGGCGTAATGCTTGTGTTTTGAATATGGGTGGACAAGAACCATAAAGGATCCCCGGTTCTGGATACTCACCGTAAGAAACTTTTACCCGAAAAAGTATCATTCGTTTTTTAGTTAGTAGGGGAATCAATGCGGTTCGGTTCTTGGAAATTCGGTTCTCATTTGGAGGTAGAAGTAGGTTTATATTGGCCACTGCATCTATTTATTATCTATCAGATTCATTTTTAAGGGCTTGGATGTAGGCAAATGACAGTTTCATCGCTTCACTCGTACCCGCTGTTAAATTTAGAATATATGCACCGCAGCTGGATCTGGGGCCTCTTGAATTGTTGTGTATTCATTGCATAACCGAATAAGCCTTAGTCAACAGCAGCCGGGACATACAGATGATATGAATCACCAAGTACAGTTTCCGCAGTCGCTAAGTAAACAGTCTTCCGTAACGGTACTTACTGGCGACATTAGTTCGTATCGATCTCACTATGAATATATTCAGTGAAGAAATTACAAAATTATGTATTTGCTTGAAAATAAAATCATTTTATCCTATACCTTTAAACGAGCAATTCTTGTGTGTGTGTGTGTGTATATATATATATATATATATATATATATATATATATATATATATATATATATATATATATATATATACGTACATCACAATATTGATTCTACGTCCTTTCATTTCGAATTATTGTAGCGTCCACCACTTGTAGGCAATTTTTGTACATTATGACAGTGAATATTGGTCCATTAAACAATTTCAAAGGTAGTATGTTTAACTCATTTCGTTGAAAATTAACCATATGTCGATATACAAATATTCGTATATTGCCAGACGGAGGAAAACCAATCAGGACTCCCTTCCATATTACAAATTATCCAGAATCTATATATATATACATAGTTTTTAATTCATTCTCCTGCTTAACGCAATTCCTTTGTTTGGTGCGACGTTGCCACCCTTATTAGTTATTCCGCTTTGTAATATTTTATTTATAGGTGATATTTTGTTTATTATATATTCCTATAGTCTGTGTTTTTCGCAGGAGACAAAGATAACAGATCGGGATCCACAGAATGTGCAGTAACGAAAAACACGCAATAACATTTTTGTCTCCGGCGAAAAAAAACAGATAGATATCATAATTAATTTACCAACTAGTTATTCGTTTACTAAATACGAAAAAATATCTAGGATTGCCCAGCCGTGATACATTATAGATTGACTAAATTATTATTTATTTTACTATTGTAAATAAGTACTAATTGTAGATATTGACCGGTTTAACAGAAGTTCATTTTTATTATATTGTGACTAATAACCTAATATGACTTTGGGAAGAAACTCATTTTAATATAAGGTTTTACTGCATTAACTGCCAATGGGTTGTTAATTTCTACAATAGACCGTGGCGTATTGTTGCTGACATGAATAACTCCGAAAATATAATTTATTTTCTTGATCGTATTGAGTTTTGATGCTCTCACTGCGAGTTTACTTTTTATGATCATTATCTTAAGGATGAGTGCGAACTATTTACCTAATCTGTACAAAATTACTCTCTACTTAACTAGATTCATTTTTGTGAAAGGCTATTTTTTTTAAATTATGATATTATGTTTGGTTTTGCAGTTAGTTGAAATACAATTTGTTTGTGTTGCTGTTATAAATATTGGACGCTATAATACTAAAAACATGCATATCGTGTTCTAATTGGTGTCCGTATTGTGACCTACGCACATTTAGAACTTTCCACACTTATGCTTGCTTGCATTTAAGTTTCTTTGGTTATATTTAGCAACTTAGGTAAATAAACTTGTGATAAAGTTGATTAATGTACTTGACATGGACATTGAACGGAGTATTTACCCATATACGGACGTAAGAATATCCTAAAATATTCACACTAAGTTTTATTTGACGTCCACTTCTTCGATATCCGATGTCCAAAGTTGTTGTTGATTATTGCATTTTACTATTTATTTATGTTGACTATTTATTTAGTGCTCAAGCCATATTTTGGTATTTTTGTCGGTTTATAGTACTGTACTCAGTGCTAGTAGATAATTTTACTTTCTAATTTGTTTTCGTGTCCTTAGATTTAGCTATATATAATAATTAATATGGATGTCCGAATATCCTAAAACATTCATACTGAATGATATTTGACGTCCATATTTTTTATTTTTGTTATATTTCTATATGTGGACGTCAGATTATCGGTAAAGTTTCATACCGCACGATATTTGACGTCCGTATTAACCACGAATATATTTGTATTTTAATTTCTTGTGTATAAGACACACATTAATGATCATTACTTTAATGACATGTTTCGCTATTGTTTTATTCGTATTTTAGTGTAGGGAGGCCATGCGGTGTAAAATAGTCACTTTGGCGTTTTATAAAATATTTCGTTCTAGAAATGATAAAACGCTTAGAAGCTTAGAAAACTTGTGTGAAAAATTAAATTGTATTTCAACTAACCGCAAAATTATACTACTAATATCATAATTTAACAAAAATAGCCTTTCACAAAAATGAATCCAGTTAAGTAGAGAGTAATTTCGTACAGATTAGGTATAATAGTCGAACTCATCCTTAAGATGCAGTGAGAGCACCAAAGCTCAACACGATCAAGTAAATAAATTATATTTTCGGAGTTATGTCAGCAACAATATGCCATGGTCTATTGTAGAAATTAACAACCTATTGGCAGTTAATGCAGTAAAACCTTATATTAAAATGAGTTTCTTCGCCATACCATATTAGGTTATTAGTCAGAGGTTATTAGTCACAATATAATAAAACAAACTTCTATGAAACCTGTCAATATCTACAATTGAGTCCATCTTCCTATACTCAATCAGAAGGTAACTCATACTCAAACAGAATTATGGGTTGCTTACGAAATACCTAACAAGAGTTCTTTTCGGCAGATTAGTACCAAATGTAAAATGTTAAAATATAGTGCAGCATGAAATAAACCGATAAGCCGACGTTCGCATCTACATTTATAAAAATATAAATAAATTCAAAAATACGGGTTTCAAATATCATTCAGTATGAAAGTTTTAGGATATTAGGACGTCCATATAATGTGTAGGTAAATGTAAGGTTAAGAAAACAAGTTTAAAAGTAAAATTACTTGTACCAAGCGCAGTAGAAACCATATAATAATGTCCTGCAGACCGAATTACTGTCACGGCGGCCTGCCTCAACGGAGACTAGCCATCGGCGCAGGACAGGATTATAGTGCCCAAGTGACTGCGCAAGCACAGGTGCACTCTCTATTCTCTCATTCTCATAATCCGATGGGACGGTAAACCGACACGATTCGGAGAGAGATCAGGCGTAGGACCAATGGCTTTACGTGCTTTCCGAGGCACGGGGACGATACACCGTCAACTTCCTGATTCCGGGCAGCTATTGAGAATTTCTTGACAGAAAAACTCAATAATTGATTTTTTGGCCTGACTCGGGATTCAAACCCAGGACCTCACGATTCAGCAGTTGCACTACTACAACCACTAGACCAACGAGGCAGTCATAACCATATATCACCAAATACAAGTAACACGTTGGCAACGGAATGGCAACGTCGCATCTCCTAATTTTGTGCGGAAGTCAAATACGGCCATAAATTAAAGTATTCACAAATCGACAGCAGCGCTATTATTTTTGCAACGAAAATTAGCGGAACTACGTAAATATTCAGTACAGCAAGATTGGAAGAAAAATGACGTCCAATTTTTTTTTAGATTTTGACATTTCTGTGATCAGCATGACAATTTGCGAACATTGCGCTAAGTCTCCTATTTGACGTCCGTATATTGGACGTCGTAAGCAGGTTGACGCCACATTATATGCAAAATTAGCCATAGTGGACGTACAATAAGTTACGAGATGTATATATATATATATATATATATATATATATATATATATATATATATATATATATATATATATATATATATAATCGGAATCTCGGAAACGGCTCCAACAATTTTCATAAAATTTAATGTCCAGCTAGTTTCGGGGGCAATAAATCGATCTGTGAAAATGTCTTTTTGTCCGTGTTTTCAGGCAATGATAGAAGGTAAATTTTGACATTGTGTTAATGATCGTAATGGCTCAAGTGGATATCGAGTGGTCGTGAAATCGTAATGCCTTGGTTCGCGTCCTATCTTCGGTCCGATTTTTTTCCTTTTTTTTTCAAGTTTCCTTCTTTTGTGAGAAAATCTATTATTTCTAGCCCTTTTTTTAGTATTTTTTAAAAATACGAAAATTTTAATTAAACTAATTGGACTCATGATTTTTATTCAAATAACCAGTTCAGTTTCTTCTATTATGTCAATAAGATCAAAAAATGTAATTCATGTAATTTGTATCTAAATGTAATTTAAAAAAAACCGAGCAAAGCTCGGTCATCCGGGTACTTTATTCATAGTGTCGCATGGACTAATACGAACTCTAACAACTTTCCTGCCCCGTGGGACAAATATATACACAAATATGTAAACCTTTTGATTGTTGACAGGGAAACTGTTAACATAAATAAATACGCAGAATGAACTATTAATCAAGATTTAGAAATAGATCCCACTTTACTTCACTAGAGCTGTGATAGCTTAAAGTGTAAGAGCTCGCATAAATTTTAATGTACTCGATCAACCCGAGTCAATCTCCGCCAGCGCCAATGAAGTTTATCACGATTTTAATAGTTCAATTTACCACTTGTCTAAGGCACTTGATAAAGGATGCCATTGTAAAAGTATAGGGACGTGGTATGTAACCATGGACATTACAAATCACTCAATATGAGGTGGATTAGTTGAGTTACAGCCTATATAAGTTCTACTTAGGCAAGGATATAGAACGAAGAGTAAATGCAGGATGTAATACCATAATAGTAAGTCAGAATGTCTCAAAAAAGTCACGTATGGCATTGAACTAACGAAAAATAACGATATCATTATTTTTGCCGATACCTAATTATCAACATAAAGGTTTTCTTTCTCTTGCGCTTCAAAATTTCCTAAGTTTTCAAATAGATTCTTAGAATTTCTAGTTATTGTCGGCCGAGAGGCTTGCAAGTTCACTCATCCACACCGCTCGATATTTAATATAACAATTTAAATAATTTCGTTTATGTGAAGATTTTTTTAATACTTGTGAATATCGGCGCTTTCGGTCTGCCTTTAAAGAATTGCGATATCAATAGTATTTTATACCGGTAGCGTAACCTCATACCATAACCGCAATCAAGTCCTGTGTTAGGGATGATTCTGAATTACAGTGTAAGAAATTGTTAAGTTTTATTTATGTGTAGTATTCGTATAGAATATAAGAAATCAATTATTCTACACCTTAAACAATGTATTTAAGGAGTCAGCCGGCGCCCCCACGCACACAAATAGTATTGCCATAACAATTGCGGAAATAACACGCTAATAGCTCTAAATGATCGCCTCCACTCCTCGATAAGGTTACAATGGAATATTACACAACTATTACTATGTGTTACTCATGTAATTACATGAGATATGCAGCAGGCACACACGAGGGTAGACCGTTGGTTGTCACGAGGTCGAATCCCGAAACGGGGTAAAATTAATTATTGGATTTTTCTGATAAGTATTTCTGAGAAGCCCGAAGTCAGGAAGTACAACACCAGGCATCAGACACCTTTGACGCTGCTTTCCGTGGCCGATATAGATATTTTACACCTATCATACACGAGACGGTCATACCGCGCCATCTATCGGAAGCTATAATACCTTTCTGGAATATCCGATAGTCGCTTTTAAAACATATTTTATCAACATCAATGGTAGACCACTACCACTCATAATAATTATATGTATAATAATGTGTAAATAGTAATGATCACAAAGGTGCGAGACGACGAACACTGTCATTACTGATCCGCCTACTACGAAATAACTACATATTAGTTAGTGGTTTAAACAAGATGCTGATATGATGTGATATGATACGAGGGTGGATTGAAAAGTACTCGGCCTAACCAAGAAAATAAACACATACTAAATCAGTTATATTTTTATTTTTCTACATAATCACCATCAAGTTCAATACACTTTTGCCACCTCCCCTTCCAAGCATTTAGACCGTTGAAAAAAAATGATTCTTCCTTAGAGTCAAAATATGCGTCTACAGCTGCTTTGACCTCGTCGTTTGTCGAAAATCTTTGACCTCCCAAGTGCTTTTTTAGGTTAGGGGACAGAAAGAAGTCTGATGGTGCCAGATCAGGTGAATACGGCGGATGCGGTAACAGTTCAAAGCCACAGTTGTGAATTTCAGCCATTGACTGTACTGACGTGTGAACACGGGCGTTATCTTGATGAAACAGGACTTTTCTTCTGAGCATTCCTCGACGTTTTTCTTTTATTTCCTCTCGTAAACGACGTAGTAAGGTGCAGTAGTAATCAGAGTTTATAGTCTGACCCCTTTCAAGATAATCAATCATAATCACACCTTTCGAGTCCCAGAATACTGAAGCCATCACCTTATTTGCCGACAAAATCGACTTAGCCTTTTTAGGGGGTGGTGAACCAGGTCTTCTCCACTGTTTTGATTGTTGTTTTGTTTCCGGTGTACAGTAATGAACCCATGTTTCGTAAAAAGTAACAAAACGATTCAAAAAATCATCTGCATCGGCTTTAAATAACTCCAAACAGTCGCGTGAAATAGTCAATCGCGTCCTTTTTTGTTCAACTGAAAGCAGTCGTGGAACCCACCTCGCAGACACCTTGTGGAAACCCAACTCGTTGACAATGATGTTTTGAGTTCATTCATAAGAGATGCCTATAATCTCGGCTATCTCTCTAATTTTTAATCTACGGTCTCCCATTATTAAATCAGTTACTTTTTTAATATTTTCGTCAGTAGTTGACGTCGAAGGCCTTCCAGAGCGGGGTTCATCTTTCACACTCTCTCTACCACGCTTAAATTCTGCTATCCATTTTTTAACGGATGAATATGACAGAGCACAATCGCCTAATGTACTGACCATGTCATCATGGATGGCTTTTGATGATAGCCCCTTCTTATGGAGGTACTTAATGACGGCACGCTGCTCGATTTGCTCCATTCGCGGAAATTATGTCCGATTACTTTGTTAATAAATTTATAAAATCACAACTAATTATCGCACACGTTTCGAACTTCACACAATGAACTAGTCTGAACTGAACTAAATAATGTGGGTAGATTTGATTTTTAGAATTGAATGGATCTGTGTTAGGCCGAGTACTTTTCAATCCACCTAGGTACATCATCACAATTTTACTTAAATATTATACATAACTTGTATTTTCTCCTATATTATACAGGCGTTTCACATACATAAATTTCAAATGGAAAACATTCAGACCCGCGATAATTATGTTTAACCAAGCCTTGCAAACACTTTTTCTGAGCGGGATTCGAACCGATATACAACAAAGTTGCAAAAAAATGGAATAGTGCTGCCTACGCTTCATATGTATTTTTGCAAAGCTTAATTTTATTATATAAAAATCTCTCAAAAACTTCTCAAGTGCAAAACGTCGACAAATTCAACAAGCCCTCGACTCGACTCGAGTTGCTTAATTAGCAGAACTTAAGGCAATTTGAGCATGCGAGCTAGTACGGATTTTTAAATATTACGAGTAAATTCGAAATAAATTTTTCCTTAATACGGCTAAAAACTTAAAATGACTTTACTGAAAAAACTTCTTAATAAATAAATCCAACTTATACATTTTAGAGTTGTAAATCAAAACGTCTCTACTCAATGAAATGCATTTGCAATTAATATCGTCATCGTCACAGCCTATCAAAAATCCACTTGTGAATGTAAGCATCCCCCATAAACTGCCTCATAGGGGGATATTTGCTACAGCTGCCAGGCTGCAGTCGGGTTGGCACCGCAATTTTGGATTACTTTCAGTTCTTATTGAGAACATACTGCTGCCCGTCTATTTTATTTCCCCCTGTCGCGTCTTATGACACCCATGGGATGACATGGGGTAGCAGATGTTCTTACACCATCACAGCACTGTTGTCAATCAATATACTAACGTAATATTTATGAACAAATATGGTTTTACTTAGAAATGAGGATATCCGCAGTAGAATCAGACTTTTGACGGCTCCGTGGCGCAGTGGCTTAGCAATGAGTTACAGCGCTAAGGGCCGCGAGTTCGAATCCCGCACGGAACAAGTATTTGTATGGCCTACAAGTAATTGTTCTGGGTGTGGATGTTCGTCCCTGTGAAATTTATGTTTGTAAACTGTCCTCACGATACAGGAGAAAATCCTAATGCGGAGATAACGTTTTATAAAAAAAATCAGACTGACCGACATAGCCCAACGGATTAGTAAACTGAACTGGCAATGGGCCGGCCACATAGCTTGAAGAACCGACAACCGATGGGGAAAAAAAGGTTCTCGAGTGGCAGTCTCGTACTCGTAGGCGAAGAAGGCGACCCCCCATTAGATGGAGTAACGACCTGGTAAGACATGCAGAAAGTCGATGGATGCAGGTGGCTCGGGATCGTGCTTTGTGGCGTTCCTTAGGGGATGCCTATGTTCAGAAGTGGACTTGTGAAGGGCTGTAAAGGTGATGATGAATATTAATTTTACGAAACTGAAAGGTTTTATTTTTGCCCATGAGACCTTTTATATAATTCCGGCGTCGCTTAGCAATGCATCCACATTATTGGTTTTTAAGGAATCTACGAGAGAATGCAAACAGTTGGTGGGCTTTTCTACCTTAATGCTTAGCTATGAGAACTCTGAAAGCTTCCTCCATTCCACGACTCCTCTTTCTGTCTCGAAATAGCACCCCGCACAACTTTAGTCCAGTCTAAGGGTATAGAAAACCAGTATAATATATGCTGTGAGACATTACATCTTAGTCTCCAACGACAACGCATCTGTGGCCTTCTTTGTTTAAAGTTGGGTACAGGTGCCCTTGGAATAAGTAGTCACTTTGCATAAGGTGCACTATAAGTTCGTTTATCACATTCGTTTGAAAAAAATAGTTGGTTGTAAGTACTCAACGGCTACAGTAGCCATCTCCCATCAGGTAGACTGTAATTAGTTTGTGACTTAAATGTTATAGAAAAAATAAAAGGGCTTTAATAAAAATCAAATGTGCTTATTATGTAAACGGCAAATAATACATACAAAAAAAATTGATTGGCAAGGAAAATATTATAATACATACATACGTCAGTCTGTCTCATCAATCAGGAACTGTTACTGATGACTAATGTTACTATTTATAATACATTCAAATGTATGTGAAGCAAGAGTACTAACAATGGTCGAACCGAAACTCACAACATCGCTCAGACACTAAAAAACTAAACTCTGCTTGAGTCATCGCAACAAACGTAAATAATACAAGCAACAGTACTTTCAGGGTTGACTCGATTCTTAAAAAAAGTTGTAATGGCAACTTTTTACTAAAAAATAAGGTGACAAACATAAGAGTACCTATATAAATGCTATAGTAACAATCACCATCAACAGGATTTTAAATCGTCTATTGGACATAGGCTACTTCATGACTGCGCCAGCTACCTAGTCCTACTAGGAAGATTTGCCACCTACTAAACTTCACGGGTGACTGGGCGGTATATGGGAAACCGTCAAATCGAAACCAAGGGAATCCACCTCTTTTCGTCTCGTGGGTGTCGTGAGAAGCAGCTACGGCAAATACCAGAAAAATATTATGGCTTAGAATTCCCAGACGGCGACGGGCACCAGTGTCAAACTGCGAGACGTCTGGAACTGCGATACCATGTGTGACGATTATATCTAAACGGGAGAGATTTAAAGTCCAACAATATTTTCTTTTGGACTAATGTAGTTTTTAGATTGATCTTCCGCCATCAGTCGGTCACAAGAATCTCGATCGAAAATGCAGCTGGGTGTATCTTGAGCAAGTAAGAAAAATAAGTAGTATAAACCCCCTGTAATTGTAATTTATTTGGAGACGAACTACGAAACGTGTCCAGAAAAGTAACAATATCCTGACTAAGTTTTAGTCTCCCTACGTAAGTTCGTCATAATGTTGAAAAATGAAATAGTCTAGTCAACGGAATAGTTTTTAAATTATTTATTTTTATAGTAAGTATATCAGATATAAAACATATGTATGATATAGACTGGAACGTGACAGAATGTTCTTTTTATATTTCAGGCGGCCGACCCTAGTTACGAAGAGCGTGCAGGAGCGCGGGCGCAATCACGGAAGCGAACTATAATTAATAGCGTCGCCTACGCTTTGCCGCCGCTTGTGTTTAGCCGCCGTTTATCTTTGTTAGTTCTAAAACCTTCATTTGCATATCTAAAGGTCTAACAAAATTACTGTTTGTTTGCAATGGTATTTTTGCTAAATGAAAATTAGACAACTGAGTGTCGTGATAATGAATCTTTATGATATTTACAAATAAGACTGTTATAAATTAACTATTGCTAGGGTAGTATGTTGTATTTCAACGGTAGTATGGAAGGTAAAACCATTATCTCCTTTACAGCCACGTAACATTATGACCTATAGAAGAAATAAATATTTTCTACCTATACACCTCCTGGGACTAGAAGGAACAATGACTATGATTATTCGAAACTGGGACAACAAGACGTCTTGGATCTCCTCGACGATTTTCGACACAATATTTTTGCAACATTACGAGCCGAAATTTACATTAATAATGTGCGAGTTCTGTTGTAATAACTGTAGTCATGTTGCATAAAGCAGTTTGTCACATAAAGGTCTTAGATTGTTACTCGGGTGGTGGGATATAGGGACCTTGTAGGCAACCGCGATACTGTTTGAGGAAACGTGAACTGTGGAAGAAGGTGTCCTTTTCTATCCCCGGGTAATCTTTCGTTGCCCTGCTCCCATACGCCAAATCATTCGTATCACGTGTTATTCCTAAATAAAGTAATGATATAAAAGGGTTTAAATTTGGTTTCAAGGAAATAATCCGATGAAATGGTGAAGACAAAACAAACATATTTAAGATCTGGTACAGATAGTAAAACAGTTCTTGTGATCTCAAAGCAGATAGCAGACGTGACCGAGTAACAGTGAGGCTTGCAGTAAAATATAACAATGGAGTGGTTTGACTGGACAAGATGCTAATTAGAAGTTAAAACGTTAGCCGGTTGCGTCGGATAAAATGCAAACGACTTAGTTAACATGCAATAACGTTCGTTAAACTTAAAATCATTACCATTCGATAGCATTGATATAGCGATACGATAGAGTCGTGGAAGCACAAATAGTCACTCGCGCGATTTAAAATTTAATAGAACGCTTGTAAACAGTTTGACCCTCGCTTACACTAATGAAATTATTAATTGGCATTTCGAATACGAATCAAACACGTGCTCTGCATTTACATAAATTCAACATGTCTTCTAACATTTATGAAATATTATTAAGTAATTTTAAGTCTGCCACCGCAAACAAGAAGCGCGGATCCGCTCGCTCCCAATATCATTTTTAGTAATACGGAGACGTACGGAAACTATTACTTTTCTTTTTCGTAAGCGTACACTTCTTTTATAGGACGAGGGTGAAAAGCGAGCACACAGCCCACCTGATGGTAAGTGGCTGCTGTGGCCCATACACACCTATCTACATTTAACCTGGATTAAGAATCAAAATGCAGATGCGTTGTCACCATTGAGGACTAAGATGTAATGCCTCGATTCCAATAAAATGGGTCTCCAGTTCTCTGCACTCACCATATGAAACACAGCAGCATTAAGCTGCTGTTTTACGCCGGTATTCTGTGAGAGGGTGGTCCTTCCATGATCGAGCCGACCCACTCATGCTACAACCATAATATAGCTGCAGCATGGCTCTGCACAAAGTCTAGGTAGAGGGTATAGTAATTCATTTATTATATGCAAAGCATTTCGTGGGTCAATAAAGAAAAATTATAATTATGAATATTATTTTACTTATAATCGTGATGGCACGATTTACTTATCAATGACCAAAAATTTAAGAAATGCTCGAAAATTGCTAAAATTATGAAATTATCCTATACTATTAAACGAGCAATTCGTGTATATATATATATATATATATATATATATATATATATATATATATATATATATAAATATATATATATATATATATATATATATATATATATATATATATATATATATATATATAATCGGGATCTCGGAAACGGCTCCAACGATTTTCATAAAATTTAGTGTCCAGGGAGTTTCGAGGATAATAAATCGATCTAGCTAGGATTTATTTTTAGAAAATGTCTTTTTGTCCGTGTTTTCAGGCAATGAAAAACTGCTACAATATCGTTAGAATAAGAAGGTAAATTTGGACAGATTGTTAATGATTATAAATAGCTTAATTGGTATAATGGGCGGTCACAGAATCGTAAAACCCCGGTTCGAGCCCAGACAGACCGACCGACTTTTTTATTTTTCTTTTTCAAGTTCCTTTCTTTTTTGAGAAAATCTATTTTTTCGCCCTTTTTTTAGTATTTTTTTAAAAACACGAAAATTTATATTAAAATAATTGCACTCATGATTTTTTATTCAAATAAACAGTTCCGTTTTTTCTGTGATGTCGCTAAGATCAAAAAATATTATTTTATATTTCATTAGTACGTAATTTGTATCTAAAAATAATTTCCAAAACACACGAATTAAAAAAAAATTGAGCGAAAAATACCGAGCAAAGCTCGGTCAACCAGGTACTTGTATGTATAAACAAGCAAGGTCAAAAACAAAAGCACAATCAATCTGATACTGAGTGGACGCTGGGAGCCAACGACAGTTACATCCACAGAAATCGTAATTCGTAGTCTTATTATTACGATTTCTGTGGTTAAATCTATCTTCGATTAAGAATAAAAAACACATTCGTTTTCACTGTTATTATTAACATGAAATACACGAAATATTACCAGTAAAACAGGGCCACTAGTTCTAAGAGTAATTACGCAGTGGCAGTGTGGTTTATCGATTGCAGATAAATTTCTGTCAAAGTCGAATTTTGAATTACTTCGTAACTTAACTGTCTCTAGGTAGATATTATCTTTACCACGTTCAATCGTAAAAACTTAATACGATTTACATAGTCACGTCGGCGTATTAAGTCGCAGATTGGTAAATCAGCGCAAGGTCGCATGCGCTATTGTAGCATGCGCAAGCGCAGCCATTGTGCCTGGTGTGAACACAGTCGGGTGCTTTGGAGTTTTTGCACATTAATAAATGAGCGAAAAACGCTATCTATGTAGGTTATTCTGTCGATCGCATTCCTATTCAAGTTTTTTTTAATCTCTAGGCAGCCGATGTTGAAACCCAGTTCAACGAATTGCGTAGGGAACATAGCAATTCGTGAACTGTAATCAAATCTGCAATATATACAATATACATATAAATGAACATATTGTTTAAAGAAAATCAAATGAAAAAATTAAATCCAGGAAATAATTTTCAACCTTTTTGGACATTAATCTATCTATTACATTCGGTCCAATTGTGAATCTAAACCATCCAGGGACCCAAAAGAAAATGTCTAAAAGAACGGACAGAAACGCACACAAACAATTTCATCAAAAGTCAAAACGGTTCGAGCCGTCTGCGAGTTTTACCGAGACCAACGGACAACAAAAATGTATCGATACTCGCATCGTATACATAGATAGAAAGATTGATATTAGGTTTGATGAAAACCGAATCGAATCAAATTTTAAAATATTCAGTAAGTATTATGTAACAAAATAATTTGGGAGATTCACAAAGACCGAAATATATATAGTCGGCCGCGACTTAAGAGAACCCTCACCACATTTCATCTCGCTATGAGGCAATATAATGGTGGAGGCAAATTATCAGCAGTGGATTTTGATAGGCAATAATGAAGACGATAATGATGAAGATTTCGTCAAAATAGATGTAGTCGATAAATGGCGATATAACATCACGATTATGCCAGAGGTGTTTTACATCTATTGCGATTGCTAATCCGCCCGTTAAATGAGGCATAAAAAATATTTTGCATACGATGGGAAAAGCCCACGCCCAGCACTGGACTGTTAAGGGTTGATAAACAGGAGAAGCTAATAGAATTGTTTATCTGAGACCTTCATCAAATATATTCTTGGCGAAATATAGAAAATATTGATATTAAATGTTAAACGTGAAATGAGATGTAGATGCTTAATTTGTATCTTTCGCGCTTACTACGGATCGCATTAGCGATAGGAAATGCCATCAAAATTATTAATCTCTCCAATCGGTAGACAAATTAAGACACTTATTGCAACGTCGGTCTGTCCGCTAGTTTGTCATTGCCAGCGGGCAAGGAGAACGCAATCATGCGATCCTCAGCAATTAGCCTTTTGTCAACAAACGATCAATCGAAGGCGGTCATTTGGAACGCAGGTAGACTAATTGTTACTTCCCTATTTGTTACATTATAAATTTGACTGCAAAACGATTACACAGTCAACCTGATGGTAGGTGGAAACTGCGGCTCATGCATACCTCATCAATCTTTGATTGATCAAAATGCTAAAGCGTTTTCATTCTTAGGGCTCTAGTTGGAATATCCTACCTATAAAAGGGTATCCGGATTTCGTCACTTACCATACAGAACACAGCAGTATAATGCTGCTATTTTACGCTAGTAGGTATTCTGTGAACAAACTGGACGTTTGGCTCAGTTTCATTATTTTGCGTTTCAATGCAATTTTGATGATGCGGAATAGCAGTTCTTGTGTGTCTACACTATGTCAGTGGCAGCCTAGTGATTGATATGCAACTTTAATCGGCCATCACGGCGATAGAAATTCGCGCGAATCGCGATAGCGTATAATTTATCTAACGTCGCCGGTTAATGAGACGCAATAAATCATCGAGGAGGCTGGTCAGTCCGGTGAATGATATAGGCGGAAATGGATATTGTGATAACAACGCGAGTGTAGTACGATAACGAAATCGGAGAGAGCATTCGCAAATGCGGGACGGAAGATCTCTCGAACGGATAATTTCACAAATCAACGAACATTGCTTTGCAACTAAAACAGACAACGAGAATCTCGAAATACAGGGCTGATTTAATAAATAAATTATAAAGGTTTATTTCAATAAAAAAACAACAGAAACGTGACTTGAATAGAGAAACACACGATATATTTAGAAAGACACGAAAAGCAATAATACGTCAAGTAAAAGGCAGTAAACAGCGGCATTTGCGACGGCACAATGCGAAATACCGTTACGATGCTGACAGTGGCCATAAAGAGGAAGATGTGCGAGATTTGACAGGCGCGGTTGGAGCGGTCCGTATCGACGTCGCGGCGTGGCGGTGAGCGTTAAGTTTCCGCATTGCCCATCTACGGGAGACACGAAACACGCATTAGCCGCCCTTTGTCTGTGTTTTCCCGCCGGCTATAACTGTAAAGTTGAGACAGCGAAGAGTCAACGCCATTTCGTATTCCGATCATGCTGTCCACGCTTCAGAGGCGTGCAGTAAAGAACGCCTATCTACGGATAGGAGATATTGCGCGCACTCGTGATGCAGTTGACCCGAATCGCCGCGGTCATTACCTTGTGATAGATCCTGCCCGTGACCTACTCTAATATAGGTCACTGCCAACAACCGACGGGTTTTACGATTATCGCTCATTGCGGAACACTCATTGGCAAAATTTCAAAATGCCTTCGTAACCGCGTCTGTAGTAAGTCTCATGATGGCCGTAACTTTGGGAGTCATGAATCATACGTGAATCTGGAATCTCGTCCATTGTGATCAAAATCTAGTCGCATTCTTTTATGTGATGAAACAATATTCAAAAATCAATCTTAAAATTCAAGACCAGAAAGTCCATTTTTCTTTCTTACATTAAATCTTACGGGAGCGTCTGGACGCTATGATATGTGATTTTAATTTTAGAATAACGGAAACACTAGCACCGGCGTCAGCGTCTCACGTCTCGTTTATTATCCTCTCGGCCTTCGCATGAACGGGATGCCGGACGGTCAACGATCAGGCGACTCTAATTCAAGCCGTTGACGCGTAATAATAACGAATAGATTTATAGCGCATTACAATGAGAATAGGGGGCATTCCGATGGAGTTCTCGACTCGATAAACAATATCGGTTCATCGAACGTGCGCTTAATGTAAAGTGAAAGTGTCGTGGCGACAAATCCGCCCGTTGGGCCCGCAACATGAGTACACGACGGGCGGGAATTAATGCGTCGGCAGCCATTCTAGTCACTCGAGCGGGAATCGAGACACCGGGAGTAATCGATTAACATCGACGCTTAATCTATAGATCGTTGGATGCTCTTAAGCGCTTTCGACGTCGCAAATGCATACAACCTTATCATAACGAGACACAGATTAGATTTCGAAGCTGTTGTCCAGTGAGCGCACTAAGTGTTTAGGACAATGGGGTTTTAACGCTGCAAAGCCGGTCGTTGCAAAGCTTACCTATTCAAACGCAACTTTGTTGAGCATTAAAATAATGTATTTATTGAATAGTTGGCGCATTAATAACTGTTAGAATAGGCCGTTAAGTGTTCGACTTTATCTTAATGTCGTCCTGTAATGACGTTAGAGATTTATCTGAGGAGTAATCATCCGCGCCTAAGCGCTAGACATTCTGTTCACGGATACACTTCAGTTCAACCTTCGCTGAACCCAACTTGCCTCATTAATGTCTGATGTAATAATGTATATTGCAATTGTTGTTGTTGTGTTACGTCACACTAAGCATTATTCTATGGGGGATTTGAACAACAATAACGATCTACGAACGGCTCGCTAACGCAGTTTCTTAGCGTTTGGTTGCAGCGCTGGCGGGCTGTGGGTTCGAATCCTACACGGAATAAGTGTTTGCATGGTCTACAAATACTTGTTACGAGTCTGTATGTTAGTACAATTCGTGTATGTTAACATAGAACGCCCCGACGATACGGAAAAAATGTTCTACTCTGTGAATAAGATTTTCTTTGAAAGAAAAAAAATATATATTCATCATTTTGGCAGCCATCACAAAACCGCTGCTGAACATAGGACTCCCTCAAGAAATGTCACACAGCACGGTCCTAAGCCGCCTTTATTCATCGACTGCCTGCATTTCTTACCTGGCCGTTATATTATATTTAAATAGTATAACGAAACAAAATCTTTTGATTGTTGCAATAAGAAAATTAAGGTACATTATAAATAGAGTGCCTTTTTATTAATTCACATAGTCCCCTGCGGTACCTACTAGAAACTGGAAAATTTGATATTACCTAATCGTCACGATTGAAATGCGATGTAATACATTATGACCATAGGGCCCAGACGGTTCGCAAATAGCATTTCCGGGGTCTAATATGTATTTGATCGAAAATTCCGGTTTAAAACATCAATTACAAAAATATTAATGATGCATATTTTAATATTATAATTTATTTAAATTCATAATATTATTTTAATTTAAGCAGGAGTCATATTGTGTTGTATTTAAATATCAACAAAATGCCAAGTAGGTACATGTTGTAACCCGTAAGATGGGGTTCCATCAAAATATTTACTTTAAAAAAATCATTACAATTTTAATCAAAAGTCTGGAGGACTTTAAGAGTCTAAATCTAAATTTTCATTTAATTCGGATAAAAATCTTGATTTTAATGCTCTTACACATTACGATAGACTTAGACCATTCAACCCAAAAGCCGATAGAAGGCCAGGATGAAATTATAAGGGAATATAATTTTTTCCCACACGACGGCGTTACCCTAAAATATATGGAATTGCATCCGCGATAAAAACGCCAAGTTATAGAGACACTAATTAGCATCATGATTCGCGTACTAACTGCGTACGACGTAAATTATGCAGATGTTTACATTAGCATTAATATATGCGGCCGCTGGTTTCTTTGTTCTTAGCCGTGGTTCATGCTCAGATAAAACATTGATGTGTTATCTACGCATAAAACACAAGCAAAACAAATTAAAATTAAATAATGATTTGCATTACCACGAAAAACTGACGTATGTTTACCTCTTATACCTGAATTAACTAATGTTTAAAATAAGAAGCATTCTTCTACAAGCAACAAGCAACAATGAGATGCAAAACGCATTCATTAACGCCTTGGACGCTTGGCCAGACACACACGACGCAATTAGCCGGCCATTGTACAACCGACCTCTCAATTTATTAAGTGCTAGTGGACGAATTCAATTGGAGGTTGTTGTGAAAAAATTAAGCGCGGGAACATGAATACCCAATTACTGGTCGCATATACGGCTTGCAAATGTGACTTTATTTTTAATTAACGACGCTACTGGCGTCGCAGACTCTATAAACCCATGTATATTGTGATATTTCAAATTTCGCTCCAGTAACCGGCATCATTGCAGAATATCCGTATTAGAGTCACGCTGCAGCTGCGTGGCTGCAGCTGTGTGGCTGCAGCACGAATACCTCGACTCAAGGCATTTGCAGCACGAATAGAGGACGGATGAGACTGTCACAGAAAATAAGCGAGCTGAAAATAACTAAATACGTAATAATGTTGTTTTATTTTGTAGGGTATTAGTGCCGAGACCTTTAATTTTCTTATATGTACGTTAAAATTAACAAGGAAAAACAGATTTCAAAATACTCGAGTCGGTGTTAAATCACCGAGTACAAAAAAATTAAAGCGCCGAATTTAGAATACAAAATATATAGTTAAAAATTTTTTTTTAAATTATTTTTTATCCTTTTGAGTAAAAAATGAGATCTCAAATGTCATCTTATATAGATAAACATTTTCTCCAAATTTATATGAGACCATGCCCCGACCATCCCTATAACCTATTTAATAAAAGAAATCATCAATATCGGTTCGCAATTGACGAAGATATTGCGTCATGATTGCGTCACGTACATACAAAAATACATACTACCGAATTGGGAACCCCTACTTTTTTGACGTCGGTAAAAAATAGAATCTTTTTATAATATAATAAATTTCTCCCTAAGTAATCAAACCACTATATCAGTGTGTTCAAGTGACCGCGCCATGATAAACGACTGACATTGCATGTATACATTAATCAGATTAACTCCAGTATTTAGCGTGATAGAGAATTGCGTTAAGCTGATGTCTGAATATGTAAAGTCGTAAATTTAAATGAAAACTTACGAATATTATCAGCTATGGTAATTCTTCCGTAAAGGTTACCAGAACGATCAACTGCGATTGTCAATTTTTACGTGGTTGCGGTTTTAAATGATGGGTGATTGAAGCTCCAATCGAAGAAAATGATATAGCTGACGCCTTACTCAATTGCTGAACTGTGTTGAGAATTGCCATCAATCAAATATTTTGCTGATTTGCAGTACACTAAAATCTCATTAATTGCATAAACTATCACTGTTCGCATCCATGAGTGTCGTTCACTTAGATATTGACAATTGCAATTGATCATTTCGAGGACCTATTTACATACATGATATGTATATGTAATACTGACGAGACAGACATCTCCTGGATCGAATTACGGTCACGGCGACCTGTCGCAACAGAGACTAGTCATCTGCGTACGATAGGATTATAGTGCCTGAGTATATACAAGCACAGGTGCACTTTCTATTTCCTCACTCTAATAGTCCTTTACGACAACAATCCGATACGAGCGGAGAGAAGTCAGGCGTAGAAACAGTGGCTTTAAGTGTTTTCTGAGGCACGAGGATAAAACATCGCAAACTTTCTGACTCCGGGCTGCTACTAAGAATTTAGTGACAGAAAAACTTAACAACTGAATTTTTTTGAGCCGACTCTGGATTCGAACACGGGGCCCCATGTGCGGCCGTGTTTACAACCAGTAAACCAACGTGGCAGTTGAAACTAACCCAATAATAAATTTGTTATAGAAAAGTCGGTACATGGATTGTTGTTACAAATACGAACCATTTTAGCAGATCATCCTCTACTCACCTGTAACAAAAACAAAACATAAATTAACTTTGTGCAATCACGACGTTATCTTGAATAAAACTTATAATATGAGTGGGAAAGAGTTACACTAACACGGCACTGTGATTTATGATCTTAATTAGATAGGAGTTATTAAGGTGAGGCAATATCCAAACGCCAATAAGAACAAGTACATTATGAGAGCTAACTCAGAACATGGGACCTAGAAATCTATAAATCTATAAAAAAATAGCAACGTTTTATCTAACGAAATCTCCCAAAAATAAAATTAAATATAAAAATGTTGACCCAAGTGAATGTAAGACACGTCGTGTCGTAAGTCTTGAGGGTTGAGGGGTGTAGTCGATGCGTAAGCTTCGGTCAGTACACTACGCCCACGACTAGAGGTCGTCTTTGCCGCTCGAATTTTTAGTACAGATTAATGTGAACAAAACCCACTTGGATAAATAAAGGGACGTCTTATTAACAAGTAAAACATAAATTATAATACTCTATTTAAATACTCATTTATTTTTTACTACCTATCAAAATTCACATCTGAACATAGGCCGCCTCATATATTGTCTTATTCGGGTATAATAGAAAATATAAATATAATTTAAAAAAAAAACAAGACAAAAATAAAATCACATACAAAGAAATTGATATAATATGAAATATTTTTAGATCTCTTGCCGGCAATTGATTGTCACAACAGATTGCAGATGCATCATACTGCTGTGATCATAATAAAAATCGTTTTTAATATAACTTTACTATCCCTTTTAATTATTCAAGAGAAGTCATTTCGTATTTTAATGATATGCCTATAAAACAAAAATGAAATATAAATTTATTCACAATTAATGTAGAAATGAGATGTAAGAATTTGGTTGCAGCATCAACAAATAGTTACAACGGCTCATTAATGTAATTATGTTTTGATTGCACATGTCCAATCATTATAATTATAAATTCGATTCGTCACTATCATTATTTTATTAACGCGCTTACTACTCAACATATTACAACACAAATAATGTTGCGCGTCTTGCTGTTTGAAATTCTCATCTGACATACGTTTGATTGCTAAGTTTGCTTTGCGTGTGGCAGGATAAGAGAATCCGTTTTAAAAGGCGGATTATAATACATAATGATATTTTTGCCACAACCAATGGCAATTTCAAAGATACGAATCTTTTGATGCGCGATCTCCGATTGTTAAGCTTACCGATTAAAAGTACTCTTATCGGCCCCGAAAGGTAATATTTGCTAATATTACTTTTATGAGAATATACACAATGTTGCAATTTGATATAAATTAAATATTAAATTTAACCTGATTGCAAAAAAACGTGTTTTATATATAAAATTGTTTTACATTTTTTTTAAAGAAAAAAAAGTTTTTTTTTTAAATTTGTAAATTAAAAAATTTATCGAAATACGTGGATTATATAAATGTGTATAGATTTTATATACATGTATATAATCAAATTGGAAACAGGTAAATTTACTTAATCCCAATCGTCCCAACCGCCTCCGATGTGCATGCGATAAGAAAAGGTTCCAACCTTGGTGACGCAGTATCAGTCGACGGAGCGCCCACAACACCTCATACATAAACATAAACACTCACGCCTGTCACCCAGAGGGGTAGGCAGAGACTACAGACTTCCATTTGGCACAATCCTGACACACCTCTCTTGCCTTCTTCACATCCATACATCTACGCATACATGCTCGTCGGTTAAGTTAATTTGGCCCGTTTACAATAAATCGCCAATTTGGTCGATAAATTTTCGCCTAGGACGTCCCTTTCCGACTCTACCATTCACTTCTGCACCATAAATTTTCTTTGTCACTCTTTCCTCATTCATTCTTTCCACATGACCAAACCACCGAAGCATTCCTTTCTTAATCCTGGTCACCACATCATCTTGCAAACCACACTCTTCTCTTATTACACAATTCCTTACCCTGTCATTCAGATTCAACACCTCCACATTCGAAAATTGAGATTTGTGCTTTTGCTCAAATGTTGGCTTCAACTGAGACTGGAACTCAAGACCAATATCGTAACAGACTTATAATCTAACCATTAGACCTCGGAGCACACACAAGTAATATTTTGCAAGTGGTAGTTACAAAAAATTCAACATTTCACTATTGCAAATGGATTCTTAAAGTTAGCAAAATCAATATATATAATATAAAAAAATAATTTCAAAAAAATGCTGGATTCTAACGAAGTTAGGACTTGAAATTGCGATTTACAATTTCATTGGTGCCGGTGGGGATTACACTTGGTTTACTCTAGGTACTCTAGAATCCGCGGTTTATTCAAATGGAATTTATTCTTAAAATATGTGCATAGAAGTAGCAGCTGCACAAACAATTCATAACTTCTACGATATGCATCGGTACTAACGAATTCAGAATAACGCCGCATGGCACTGAGGCACCGGTAGTGCACACGGTAATATAAATTCCTATATCGAATAGCCCACGTGAGTGCCAAGATTAATTGTTTTGATCCCCTGAGAAAATTAATTGCGTGTTATGTGCCGTAAATATTCTTTAACGGTACCTCCACGAGGTTACACAGTGAATTTGTAATTGAATATGCAAAGCACAATGTTAAACATTCATTGTAAAATATATTAGATACTAATAGCCATAGGCAAATCAAAGAAAGCAATATCAATGTTACATTGCTCAATTAATAATCACTAAGGGCCGTTTTTTTCAAACGTCAGATAAATGTTACCTATCAAATAAATTATAACCGGACTAGATTTTGACCTGACTTTTTTTATAGGATAGGGTGACGAACGAGCACACAGTCCACCTGATGGTAAGTGGTTGCTGTGGCCCATAGACATCTACATCCATCCTCGATTACGAATCAAAATGCAGATGCGTTGTCGCCCTTGAGGACTAAGACGGAATGCCTCGTTTCCAGTAAAAAGGGTCTCCGGTTCTCTACACTCACCATACGAAACACAGCAGCATTAAGCTACTATTTTACGCTGGTATTCTGTGATAGCGTGGTCCTTCCCCGGTCGAGCCGACCCATTCGTGCTACAACTATACTTCTAATACAATTGCAGCATGGCTCTACCACGTATAAATTTATTTTATTCACAAAGCTGTATTTTTTAATTTGTTTGTGTTATATTTTACCTGTGATTATTATTATCCAAAGATTGAGAAATCGGCACTAAATTTGTATAAAATATAGTCGCTTATCCGATCTCTCAATGATGGACGTCTATTTCTCCGGTTGATCCTTTTTTAAATAGAATAAGGGTGACAAACGAGCATATAGACCACTTGATGGTAAGTAGATGCTGTGGCCCTAGGCTGGACTCTAGGCTGGCTATATCTACACCTATTGAGAATAGGTGCAGAGTTTATGAATCTAAATGCAGACGCGTTTCCAACCCTGAGCACTAAGATAGAATGCATTGTTTTCAGTAAAAAAGGGTCTCCGGTTCTCTACACTCACCATACGAAACACAGCAGCATTAAGCTACTATTTTACGCTGGTATTCTGTGAGAGCGTGGTCCTTCCCCGGTCGAGCCGACCCATTCGTGCTACAACTATACTTCTAATACACTTGCAGCATGGCTCTACCACGTATAAATTTATTTTATTCACAAAGCTGTATTTTTTAATTTGTTTGTGTTATATTTTACCTGTGATTATTATTATCCAAAGATTGAGAAATCGGCACTAAATTTGTATAAAATATAGTCGCTTATCCGATCTCTCAATGATGGACGTCTATTTCTCCGGTTGATCCTTTTTTAAATAGAATAAGGGTGACAAACGAGCATATAGACCACTTGATGGTAAGTAGATGCTGTGGCCCTAGGCTGGACTCTAGGCTGGCTATATCTACACCTATTGAGAATAGGTGCAGAGTTTATGAATCTAAATGCAGACGCGTTTCCAACCCTGAGGACTAAGATAGAATGCATTGTTTTCAGTAAAAAAGGGTCTCCGGTTCTCTACACTTACCATACGAAGCGCAGCATCATTGAGCTGTTATTTTACGCTGGCGTTCTGTTTTCTTCTCCGACCTTCTTCGTTGGTTTTACCTCGTTATTTTTTAAATTACATGAAGAATTTTGATGCAGTTTTCACGATCATTTAGAAAATTAATTAGGATAATTTACGTCGAAATAGCAAAAATTACAGATATTAATCATCAAGTCGTAAAAAAAAGAAAAACGCAGGGATTTTTTTCAGAGTAAACTACACTACTACTAACTACTAAATTTTAAACTTAAGTTCAAATATATAAATAATGGGATTACAGTTTTATTTAAAATACGAGTAAATAAGGCGTCTACTTTTATTTGAAATTATCCCGAATTAAGGCTACAGTCTTTTAAAGTTGACTCACATCGAATCATTAGCGCCACTTTGATTTCTTTTTTTACAGCAAATTATTGTTTCAGAGTAAAATATTTTGATAACACATAAATACCCAGATTATAAGTAATGGCTAAATTTTTTTTTGGTTCATCTATGTGGTCTATGTTAGATAAATCAAACGGTAAATAGAGCTCTCTCGCACCCAACGCAATTTCGAGCTTTGTTCGTGTACCATTATAAGGCAATCGATAATAAAAAGGCGAAATCTATTCAGCGCGTTAATAGCTAAACATCTTCATCTCCAAAATGCGCTGTTTCTTTTTTTCTAAATATCTTTCATTGTCATAAATAAGAGGTCTCAATTTCGTTAAATTTCGCTGTTTTCGCCTCATAAAAAACTATTTGTTTCATAGCAATAGCTGAAAATATTTATGCTATAATTATTTTTTTCTCAAGGGCAGGTGTTTAATTAGACAAATATTAAAAAATAATAATTTAAACCACTTTATTTCAAAATTAATAATTATTTCGATCGACCTATAAAATATTGACTTTATAAACAATAATTGCGGGCAATATTCCTTAGTACTTAGTAGCCGGTAGCCGCTGAGCGGCTGTAGCGTTCAGACGTCTTGTCTGTGCCAAATTTTTGCACTTCCACTCGCTCTAACATTCCTCTTTCTCTCTCTTTCCCTAATCTTGGTTGCGCATTGTTACGAATTGAAAGTTTCTCTACTTTATTATTTTTTGCATATAATTCTTTAAGGGTTTATAAATCATTTTGTATTTGTTTTATAACTTTTAATTTCGATATGGACCATAAACGTAAAAAATATGCTTGTACCAGAAAACGAAAATTGAAATCAAACGTTGAAACAATGAACAGAAATAGAATTCAAAGGTAAGTTTTTTTGTGTTTCATAGTAAAATAGTTAACAACGTGCATATGTGTGAGCACTTGGTTAAATATTAGGTATATAATTAGGTACCTAACCTACATATTATGTAAGTTCTTCAAGGAAATATAGAAGTATTATACATTTTTGGATTGCACATGATGTTTTGTTTACAAGCGACAGTAGCCTAATGGCAGGGAGCGGACCGCGAACTCAAAAAGGTCGTGGGTTCGAATCCACCATTCGACTACTGGCGTGAACCACTCGTAACACAAGCAATTTAAGCTTACCACGAGTGGTTAATGTCCTTTTTTTTAAAAAAAAGTACATTATGTTTTTATAGAAATACTTTTTTAATTTAATTTTTAAGTGTCATAAGGAAAATTTTTTTACGTGGTAGAGCCATGCTGCAGTTATATTAGTAGTATAGTTGTAGTACGAATGGGTCGGCTCGACCGGGGAAGGACCACGCTCTCACAGAATACCAGCGTGAAATAGTAGCTTAATGCTGCTGTATTTCGTATGGTGAGTGTAGAGAACCGGAGACCCTTTTTACTGGAAATGAGGGATTCCATCTCAGTCCTCATGGGTGACAACGCATCTGCATTTTGATTTGCAATGGAAGATGGATGTAGATGTCTATGGGCCGCAGCAACCACTTACCATCAGGTGGACTGTGTGCTCGTTTGTCACCCTATTCTATAAAAAAAAAAAAAAAAAATTTCGTCTTTTTGATTTTCAACTAGAGATTTCCTTGTTACCGGTAGCTGCTGATGTCGAGTTAATGACATTTTTAGATACGAAAACTATTCAGTAATACACGTAGACTACAAGTAAACTATTAAGTAATATCCTCAGCATCCCGTAATTTATTGTACGCCCACTATGGCCAATTTTGGATATAATGTGGCGTCAAACTGCTTACGACGTCCAATATACGGACGTCAAATAGGAGGCTTAGCGCAATGTTCGCAAATTGTCATGCTGATCACAGAAACGTCAAAATCTAAAAAAAATTGGACGTCATTTTTCTTCCTCTTTAGCTTCCTGAGCTAATTGATTCTCGCATGGAACGCTCGATGCCAATCAAAGACCCTCCATACATCATTCAAGCCATTGCGAATAAATTAAAAAAAAGCGCTAAGTCGTCCGTCGATGCTGCTGTACAAGAATAGTAATTCATGCATATAGGTAAATGCTATACAAAGTTACATTATACTTTAATGAGAAACTATAAATATTTGTGATAGTGGACTGTTTGTACTTATATAGAAATTATTTTGAGTTTTTTTTTAATCTATTTTAGTATTTAGAACTACTTGACGTACTTGACGGATTTTCGATAGTGTCATCGACTTATTACGAAACCCTCAGTGCACGACTCATTCTAGCACTTGCCAGATTCATTTGAATAATCAATAATACGAGTACATGTTATACAGGTTCTAGATGATTATCTTTTAGAAACCTTTTCAACAAAACAACAAAAATTATACAAACTTAAAATATATTTTTTTTGTGTAACGAATTTTGTAATAAAAGCATGGAACAAAAATAGATACGAGGTAGAAAATCTGTATGTGAAAATTTGTTAGCTAATTATCAATAATCCTGTATATTAGATAAATTGATACTGGAAAATCTTAGTAGAGCAACTTTCCACGCTACGGCCAGAAAGATAACTGCGGTGGCGGTACATGAAGTGGCGGGGCAGGGAGGGTATAGATGTGTCACCAGAACGCAATTTTTCTGTTTTGCTCTGAAAGACTGGGCTCTTAAGAGGATATAGTAAGTCAGCTCAAATTCTAATTTCGTCCTCACTTCCCCGCGCGTCGTATGCTATGTACCAACATGTTTGTAATCACTAATACTGTAAGTAGAAAGGTCGTTAGACACTTATTTCATTAGGTTTATCATATTTATGCCTGTTTCTTAACGCCAACCCAGTCGCTTCTTATTTTTATCACGGTTACTTCCCATTTTAATTTTACGTCGTCTTGATGCGTAATGTGTATTCTGATCGTAAGCGATACAACTTCTCCCTTCAAAAGCCTAAGCGATACTAACGGGGCGACAGGAATCAGGAATCAAGCTTCAGGGCGCCGATAGTTTAGCTAATTTCTTTTTACAGTGAAAATAATGGTATTTAAAAAAAAAGTAAATAACATAAGCACTGCTTTATAGTTAGTTCAGTTAGTATGCAAAGTTTCATGATCTTATTAAAAGTATTTTATGAATAACAGCGGTTTATTGTTCAGTTTGGAGGTAACTTTGGATTTTTTTTCTATCGAGAAAATTTTACGGAATCGTGTTTTCGTCTAACATAATCTTTAACATTAATTCTCAACTTTACCATATATTTATTTCAAAATTAATGCTACAATACTTTCGGCATAACGGAGGATCTTGCTAAGCCATTTCAGGTTATATTTCCCCTTAAATGTGATAATATGGGCAACAACGTTTTTGCCTACCGATGACCCTTACGCATCACCTAACGCCTTACATAAAGAAGAATGTGCGTGATTATTTTTAATAAATTTTTGTTCGCCATTTGTCTATATTATTTATTCTGGACCTTCCCTGCAAATTTGGCGGGTTATTGCAAAATAACCCTGTATCGAAGCAATAGCAATTATAATACAAAAAAGCAAACAAAAATAATAATATAAGCACTATTAGTTCTATTTTATAAACGTGACAGTTGTAATTTAACAATTCGAGATACATTGCAAAAAATGTTAGGCAATTTGTTATCATCTATCACTGTACATTAAATTGTACACGTTAAATTGCTCGTTTATTAAACAGAGACTCTAGTGGCCGTCATTATTATTATTTTTTAATCTGATTTAACAGACTTTTTTTAATCTGATTTAGCAGACTCGAACTTTATTAAGCCATCAACTCTTAAAATGATCCATACTTAAAAACAACTTCAAACCAATATATTAATAAATATTAAAACAAAATTAGATTCTACAGAAATTTACCAAAAATTAAATTTAGACAAATTCTAAGGTTATTGTTCCAAAGGAGTGTCAACATCACAATGTTTGTAAAATTTGTAAAAATGAAAAGAAAATGAAGCTGTTTTTTTATACATATTAAGGAATTACAAAACTGTAAGTAAATGTAGGCTTAAACAACCAAGCTTAGTTATTTAATATGGAAGTAATTAAAACTCTCAAACCGATTGCAGGTGTTCGTTCGTCTCATAGAGAATAAACAACCGTTGGAAGCATAGTAGTTACAATTCATTAGACCTGCGAATAAAGACGTCCAGCTTACAATATCTTATGTCTTCCGGGCGACCAACATTAGTATTATTGTAAGACGATAAAATATCTGTTATTGAACAGGCAATAAGCGCCGAGGCATTTACATAAATGTCCATTTAACTTAGCGACCGACATCTCTCTGTGCTGTGTTAGGAAGAATTCACAATATAAAAATGAATAATGTTTGAGATCTAGATTAGATTTAGATGATAATAATTAATAAACCTTTACATTTTTATTTGTTTCGCGGTATGACAATAGTACACTGTAGCAAGATAAAGAAAGATTTCGCACTCTTGTCTCTAATTACTTTTACATATCTAATAATTATTAATAAAACTATAATGTAAGAATACGTTTTAATACTGCGTGCGTCTATTTCTATATGCATATTTTATCGTACATTAGAAATAAATAGCTATGTTGGTACATGGCCTTTCCTGGCGTTTTAAAGTAAGTTACGCCAAGGAAAGGTAAAATTCATTGGTGCAGCGCGCTGGACAAGAGTCCTCTTTCGACGGATTTCTCTCATGTGCTCAAGCTCCAATAATTAAACTTACATAGATATATAAATCATGGGTCTTACTTTTGTTCTATTTAACATTTAAACGAAAGAAGTCAGCAGCGTAAGTCACCCACGTACTACGTGGTAGAGCCATGCTGCAGCTATATTAATTGTATAGTTGTAGCACGAATGAGTCGGCTCGACCGGGGAAGGACCACGCTCTCACAGAATACCAGCGTAAAATAGCAGCTTAATGCCGCTGTGTTTCGTATGGTGAGTGTAGAGAACCGGAGACCCTTTTTACTGGAAAAGAGGCATTCCATCTAAGTCCTCACGGGTGACAACGCATCTGCATTTTAATTCGTAATCGAGGATAGATGTAGGTGTCTACGGGCCGCAGCAACTACTTACCATCAGGTGTGCGCTCGTTTGTCACCCTATATTTAAAAAAAAAACAAGTTTTAATACGAAATCCGTGAAACGTGTTTTTACCGTATGCGTGTTCCCTTACAGACGACGTCTCCGGTGGTCGGCGCTGCATTCGCGGCCACGACCCGCGGTGTAACGTCGTAAATTAATATAGAAAGCATTCATTCACGTCCGCGCCACGCTGTACACTAATAACTGTGATGTTAGAAATAGAACGAATACAGACCACGCAAACGAATATCAAAAACATCGTAATAGACAGACCCATATCAGCTGGCGACCTCTCGAATATTATATTAATGGTGGCAAAAAAATTTGAAAGTCCATTATATAAAAACAAAAAGTTTTACATATGCAAGCCAAGGTCTCCATTTATCTGCATGTGTTTGAAAAAAGGATACAGAATTCGTTACTGTCTTATTAAAAAGCATATTCAGCCTAGTTTAAAAGACATCCACATTGTTCTAATTACAAAAATTGGAGAATCGGAGGCATATTATTTCACATATTATTTGCTGTACGCGTGAGAAACGACGAAGCACAAACCGTTTGGTTCGAATGCATGGTACTTCTACAAAATGAGGATGGATACATGCCGATGATCTAGTTGTCGGAAGCCTATTCCTTTTCAAATGTTTCTGAATGACTTTACTACTATTGTACAAGCCGGCACATTCTAAACCTATTCGTAATTTCTATGAAAAATGAGATTCACAAAAATTATTTTAAAAAAATTAGACTTGTTGATTTATGAATATGACTCAATATAATTTATGCAACTCTAAAAATAAAATTTTTATATATAAAAATATAAAAATTTAATTTTTATTAGTGAATTTAAATTAGTGATAAAGAATTATACACGTTGTAATCAAATATAGATTATTTCATAACTCTTTGTTTTGAAATAATCTATATTTCATTATATTTGTTTACCTTAAAGGTTATTTTAAATCGTCTGAGTACGCTTTTACAAAGTTATTGCAGAATGAATAAATGTGAAACGTCAAAAAGTACAAGTAAAAGTATAAGACTTAGATTTGCTTGAATATAAAAATATCTCAATTGCCTTGTGGTCGAATATCATGAGGTAATTTGTATAATACCTTTTTACCAGCTTTATTTAAAAAAATAACTGTTTTTAATGGTTACGGCAAGTACGTTACGCACTGACGAAGAGACCCAAACAATTGCAGTAAATTCAAATAATGGAATAGATTAGTGGGTTCGATTTCGTCGGCGATTGGACGAATGGATCCGCGACCATATTGCCAATTAGAGTTCATTGTGCCCTGATTGAGTAACATCATACATAGACAAAGAGTTTTATTAGATTTGATCTCGCGTGTTTTCTTGCAATTTTGTAAAATGTTCACACGGCCATTTTTTTATAATAATGTTACCGCTAATTTACTATGTGGTCGATGGTGAAGAAGAACATTAATATTAAATTACTGTATCTAAGTTATAAAATATATTGCTTGTTCAAATTAAATACTCTTTTTATTATATTTTATAAAAAATTGGAAAAAGTGGTAATCTTATTTGACACGCATATCATTTATTAATGATTGACAAGACATAAAAATAGTTTTCTTTAATGAAAGAGTGAAGAATAATCCACAATAGTTGGAACAAAACACATCTTATTCCATTAATCCACATATATTTTCAACAAACAACACAAAACCTTTGTTCAATTTTCTGTCTGTAACGGAAAAGAGAACATAAACTAAATAAAATGTCAAATACATTAAAAAGTTACAACCTTTTCTCATTCTTATGGTCTAAACGTGTCTTCTTTATTTGGTAGAAATGCTTATTTTTTAACAGATATGGAAATTGAATTGCCTCGCTGTGACTCGTCGCTTTGTATCAATTACATGTCTTGATAGCAATAGATTCACATTTGGTTTATCGCTTCCCTTCGACACGTGTTGTGGAGAACTCAAACCCAAACAGACTTCCATACAGAAAAGGAGTCCTAGCACTTAGTGACTTTACATCACTCACTTCCGTCTTATTCTATCCTTGTTTCCTTTTAAACTTATTACTGATCTTAGTATACCGAATCTAAATAAAACGTAAGGGTGATTTCGTCAAGATATTTCCCAGACTGCCGAGCAGAATTTAAAATTTCAATTAGCAATATAAGTGGTACCAGCAGGGTTTGAACCCGAGTTCCTCTCGTAGCACGCGTCGCAGATGCTCAAAAGCTAAGCGCCTGCTATATTTATTTATAGCGTATAATGTCAAAATGAAGTGATTTCTATGGTAACACGAAATAGTAGCCAAAGGTAGTAGAGCCCGATCCGCGGCATTCACAAACAACGGGTCTCTGTTCGTCCGTCTGAATGGGCCGCCCATTCACATCCGCGAGGCCGGCGTTAAAGACTCCCATTCACGTTGCGACCATTCAGTGGGCCCACGCAGATCACACATCGTTTGACCTGGCTGTTAGACGAGTTGCTGCTGTGCTCCCGCGGCAATGTTTACGAAATGAATGCGATATAAATGGAACTGGATGCCTTCGCGTCGAGAATTCTTTGTAGCGCAGTTAACTAATACAGTTATGCTCAACTTGACAAGCTTATTTACGGTTTACAATCATAGGACCGAACTGCACAATTTGAAAGAAATTATCTTCTACAGCAATGTATTCACATTGTTTTACTTATTAAAATACTAGTTATTTGAAGTGTTTTTTGTTTTTTAGATCTCCGGTATCGGCTCATTTAGTAATATGTTAGTATTGAAGTGAGTCTGCCAGCTATGTTGTTATTACTCCGGTTTAAGCAAACAGAACTTTATTTACAAACTTTAGATTGCAATAATATTATTTTGTTTGTTTTGGGATTGCAAACGCCAATATTTAACCGCGCAGTAACGGTGAATGAGTATCTACTGCCTCATACTGTCCTGTGGGTGTAGTTAAAGGCGGAAGAGGGCAACGAAACTGGAGATGGGCAGCAGACTCTTTCTAAATACAACTAAAAATAAACAAAAACACTTCTGTTGCCAACTTGCCTGCCAAGCGTGGCAACTACGGTAAATATACACCCCCCACCCCCACCCCTATGAGGCAATCTATGCCCGCGGCCTATGTTCAGCAGATAAGACTTTTATAGGCTGTAATGGTTGGGATTGGATATGTAACCATTCAAATAGTGACAAAGGTGTAAACCGTCTGGCACCGCGATTGCCAGTTACGGTTAATGTGTTATATATATGAAAGATCCACTCTTTATAGGTCGTTGTAGTTAAAACTGGTACTCATGAAGAATGAGTATGCTAATAACTGACTACCAAAGTCCTAAAACTATGTTCTGTAAAGAGACATTTTATCTTTAAAGGGTGAAAATGAAAATTCTTGCAAGTTCTACGTTTAATATTTATGAAATAAGTCTGAACTGTGCATACTTAGAAGGTTTAACCATGTTTGCTAAAGACTAACGGGGAAATGTTTGATCAGAACAGCGTTTGGACCGCGCAGTCAACTGTGAGGGCAGTGCATCTCAACTGGAGCGGCCCGGGTCATGGGAAACGCAAACACGGAACAAAATGTCGAACAATAACGCTCGCTCACAAGCCGCCACGGAATGTGGCGTACAAATTACAAGCGTAATTTTCGCTACGGGCTTATTACAATTGCAATTACAGTATTTCGACTACTCCGACAGTAGGTCAAGGCAATACAATAGACCACTATGTGTTGTAAGTTTTTTTTTTTTTTACAACCGCTTATATATTTCAAAAGGCCAAATGAGATATGACAGGTTATGCATATTTTTGCTCGGGTACTGTAAAATTTGCTTTAACTGCATTATAGATTAATAATCAAAAATTTTGAAATGAAAATTCGAATGAAAACAATAAATAGAAGTGTAATTGTTGGTTATATATATATATATATATATATATATATATATATATATATATATATATATATATATATATATATATATATATATATATATATGTATATGGTTTATTTTATATATATTTTATAGATAGCTTTCATGAGGATGCTGGAAGACGATGCCTTTACGGGTCGAATATCTCGATTTATTTATTTCAATAAACAATACCTCTTTAATAACTAGTAGGTACAACTTTGAAAGACTCAAATGGTCGCGTCACGCCACCTTGACCTGTGAACACTCGCCACAATACTAAGAATTCCAGCGTTAATGACGCGGCGTAAGAACTGTCTCGTCATCCAGCCTTCGAGACAACCTTGCCGTCGATATCGGGCGAACAACTCCTGGCGCCTGCAGGCGATCTTTGCTATATTAGTACAAATCGAAAGCCATCGAGCGATAAAACAGATGCGCGTTTTGTTACTTGCTCGATATAAAAAAAATTGTACTAGAAATATGCAAGAGGTACCCGGTTTCAAATCCCGGACGAACCTTTGGACGATTTCTTTATTTTTCGCTCGGCACAGTTTTGAACAATTTTAAAATTTTCATACATTCTCCTATTTTATTCTCAATTACCGAACTGCCATCATGAAAATTTTTTCCCTCCAATTCCATTTCGCCCGTTTTCTCTCATACACACACCAGTAAACTTCTTTTACGCATCCATCCCACATACACTGGCATATTTTAAGTTATATAATGTCTTACTTGAAATAAAGATAGATGTTACGATGAATCATTCCGACAAAATTAAAAATTTCAGAAACGGCCGTCTGCCTTTCAGTGGGTACCTACTCGGGTACATTTAACTTGTTGCCATCCAGACGCACTACATCCATCCACTCTCATTAATTCAAGTTTTCGCACACCCAAGCGTCTGTTGCGACACGATCGAAATCTTAGGTCACTATGATAGTAAATATGAAATATTATGTTGTTAAATATTTATATACGTGTTTCTGTATTTCAAAAGCGACAGTAGCCTAATGGCAGGGCTCAGACCGCGAACTCAAAAGGTCGTGGGTTCTAATCCCGCCATTTGACTACTGTCGTGAACTACTCCTAACATAAGCGTTTTAAGCTTACCAGAAGTGGATTACTATTATTTAAAAAAAAGACCTTAAAAAGGTGTGGGGACTGAGGAAGAGATTTTTGTGCAAATTTCACGAGATTGTTTCAAAATGAGGGTATGTTCCTTATAAAGGTGTGAGAAATCCTAATAAATGAAAGTGGATATGCAGGATACGCAGAATGTTCATATTTAAAATGTGTGTTATTTTTTAATTATATTTTTTTTTATAATAGGAAATAGCAGGTATTTAATGTTAATTTTAAAATTAATCTGTAAAGGATTTATGTTGTCTATATTAATAAAATTATCATTACTATCATATTTTTATTATTTAGGATATTTTGTAAAGTAAAGTAAAGTTACAGCCTATATACGTCCCACTGCTGGGCTCAGGCCTCCCCTCATTTTCTGAGAGGGTTTAGGGCAAGGAAGTGTCCGCCGCGCTGCCCAAATGCGTGTTGACGAACTTCACATGTCTTCGAAATATTTTTTTTTCTTATTCCTCAGACATGCAGGGTTCCTCACGATGTTTTCCTTCACCGCCGAGCATGTGGTAAATCAGCACTTAAAATTGCAATTAACAATTTCATTGGTCGGCACCGATGACTTTGTGACACGATAGCTCTTCATCGGTCAATCAAATAATAAACGGTCAAAAGGGCGCTGTCAGCTGCTTTATCGAGGCCATTTTGACAGTTGTTATTATAGTAAGCATTTTAGTCGATTTTAGTATGGTGTGGTGTATTTAGTTTTTTATGCTGATTTTTCGAAGTGTTCATAACTATGGCCAAGGCTTATTTGCTATTTTTTCTTAGTTTATTAGTTATAGTGTACGACTTTGTGTTTTTGTCTCTGTCCTCCTCATAGTTTTGGTTTTATGGGCGGCAAAGCTTAAGATGACCATATTAACCTCAAGTACTTTATTTTTAAAATAAAGAAAATTTACATATAAGGTATTGAGATTAATTAACTATAATTTATTACATAAATGAAAAAATTATTACCATAATATTTTTTCATTAAAATAAAAAATATATATATTATATTATATTTCTGGTAATAGAAAATTGATTTTTTTGCTTAATTTTTTATATAAGTAAGGGCCCAACCCTTACTTGACAAAAGAGTAATACAGTTCACCTGACAACCTACATCAAGCAGTAGTATGTGATATGCTGCTATTTTAAGCCGATACAGCGGTACAACTCCTGTTGAGCTGATTCTGATCACCGTCCCCAGTAAAATGACACAATCATGTCCATACTCAAGCATAAATCTTACTTTATTTTGAAACATGTTGCGTGCACTTTTAACTTAGTTGGTAAACTAGAATGTTTAAATGCTAGTTTGGTAGCATTCTAATAAAGAAAGGCAAACATCAAAGTGAACTAGAATGAAGTTGTCAAAAACTATGAAATACCCAATCATCCAATAAACGAACGAAACGGTTGAGTGACACAATAAATTATGTAATGACTGCAAGCACACTAAAACTAGGATTTCCTGTCCGATCGGAGGGACATGCTGCTAACTGACCGCAACTAAGTCAATGCGGCCGTGACGCTTCAGCGTCCACGAACACCCGACCTTCACCTCAACGTTATAGACAATCGGAGAACGCCATGAAAGATCATAAAATGCCATATAAGAATTAAAAGAACATCTATATATTAAGTACAAAAAAGTATATCTCAACTAAATTAAAAAAATTATTTGGACTAAGATATCTCCATCCTCATCAACCTGGAAAAGATCATCGCTGGACCTCAATTCGCGTTGTTGGGTTGTTGGGAGGGTTAGCTTTAATCGCCACACGATGGCTGCATTACAAAATGGCATTAGAATTTCTAGACTTTTCGCGCCTATGACGCTGATCACCGTCGCCGATCTGAGTATTTTACACCTAGCAATAAACGTGATGGCTATTTCGCTATCAATCGGAAGCCAAGAGATTTTTTGGCACATCCCATAGTCGTCTCTTTTGACAATCACGGGATGGTTTATTTACATATCATTTGATTTTTGAATTGAATTGAATTGAATTACGTCAGATAATTATTATTGCATCGTTCCACATACATCAGCCTAAGGTACAATTTATAGATTGAAGGCAAGCAAGCGCTCCCGAGGCGCAGTAAGAGGCGTGAGAAAGGGGCTCGTAACGGACACCGCCAGGCCAATTGACCCTAGACAACCGGCCTCGCCCATAACTATCGCTTGCTATTTGGGATCGAACCCTTGTTTAAAGTTAAATGCACTTGTTCTATCGATCTAACGCTATGTTTTTAGTGTGTCATACTCGTATAATAAATATACTAATGATTTTTGTAAATAAATAACGGTACGTATACATATACATCACAGCTATAATCCTCGAGGAGGTAGACAGAGTCCAAAAAAAGGCGAGCCACTCGGACCACATTTAGCCAAAAAATTATATAGATGGAAAACTGTGAAAGGAGAGTGATAAGTGGATAGATAGCTCATCGCCTACACAATCACAAACACAATATCTCCTGTTTTTTACGACAAGGTAGACAAGTAGCAGTGTTGGCACTAAAGATGAAATTAAAATACTTTGATCCAGAACAACATGGAATACAATATGACAAAACTTTTATCAGATACAATATGTAGACATTTGTCATAGACATACGATTACATAAAACGTTATAACTTTAAATATATATTAATAATTATGATTCCCTAGTTCCATAATATACCTAGGTACTATAATAACAAAGTTAGTAACGACATAGATAACTCATATGAATGTACTTACAGTTCTATCAATAATTGCGACAATCGTTAAAATATATATGTATGTCTATTAAAACTGTGTGTATACTAGCGATCCGTCCCGGATTCACACGGGTGAATTCTGGATCTCGACCACAGCGCCACCTACCGGGTCCAATAGTGAATATAAAACGTCTAGGGTCACAACACACAAAAAATTCCATCAAAATCCGTCCAGCAGTTTAGGAGGAGGAGGTGACAAACACGTACTAAAGAATTAGATACCTATATAAAGAAGACAAGCCACATTTAATCAATTGGTCCAATGCACGATTTATTGCCAACACCAAGTAAAGCGCTACCAAAGCGCTATAACGCCGAACAGTGAGCTCGAAGTGGAGCGACAGTAATCCCACGTGATGAAACCATCTCGGCAAGAATCCACACATTATAAATTCTAATCGGTATTACGATATTTCGCGCAATTGGCATGCGTCGATAATAATGATATCCGTGAGCGGAGATCTGTCATAGTCCGCGACGTTACAAAGTGAAGACATTCGTTTCGAAGCCGTGGCGCGCATTACCGACGACGCTGACTGATATCCATTATGCGTCACTATCGCGTTTGTTATGCCATACTCGCGATTACAGTTACGATGCAAAATTATCTAGCGACACAGATGTGTGAGGAAAAACCACGGAGCAAATACAAGGAAAAACTGTACACAGTTACAGCCTGTCAAAAATCTACCGCTTAAGTGAAATTCCTCATAGGGGAATATTTCACACAGTTTCCATAGCTGCAGCATGATCCTATTGCTGCAGATATATTATGGTAGTAGCACGAATGGGTCGTCTCGACCGAATTCCGACGAATTCTAGCGTAAAGAGCAGCTTAACGCTGTTGTTGAAGCTGTTGTTTCGTATGGTCAGTGTAGAGAACCGTGGACCCTTCTTACTGGATACGAGGCTTTTAATCTTAGTCTTCATGGGTGATAACGCATTCGCATTTTGAATGTTATTTGAGAATAAATGAATGTCTATGGACCACAGTATCGGCTCAGCCGCAGATTGACTGTGTGCTCGTTTGCCACCCTCATTCTATTAAAAAATCTAACTACAACGCTGCATTTAACAGTGAATATTAAGCTAAAGCTTTTTATGTTTTCAGGTAACATTACGACTGCCTTACACGTTTAGGAGTAACAGTTATAGTTTTTTCATTTCTCGTTACTTCATTAGCTCGCTAAAGTCCACAACTAAACAACAGGGAGGCCCTCCCTGCTGTAGGAATAATTTACTATAATCGCTACACTTGGAAGTTGGAATGACAATCGCAATAACAGGCACCTTTGATGATTTCATAGAAATTGTTAATAGTGAATAAATTGTTTTTGTTACCTGTATGTGAGAAAACGTAAGAGGTAAGAAAGAGGTGGAAGATATGTGTGAGCGAGTAGCAAGAAAAGATGACGGAAAACGCCAGAGGTGTGCGAGAGAAAAGGACGCAAAGATTTTAAGTAGATTTTGATAGCTTCTATTTTAAATCTTTATTACGTGCACAGCCCCACATGCATAAGCCAGTGCTCGACTGCTGTCAATGCATACAAACCAAAATACCGATGATACGACTGTATTTTGTGCCAGTACTTGGGAGAGCTCTATTCGCCAAATATTCAAACGCTATCCAATTATAAGACGTCGTTAAGTTTTTTTTTATTCTTAGAAAAAGGACTTTGTCGCTGATAGGATTATGACGCCCTGGCCTGGCTAACAAATAAATTTATTAATTTACTTTATCTCTTATTTACTAACACAAAGTTTTTTGGCATCATCCGATAAAGGGTCTGATAAAATACTATTAATACTGCCAATCAATGTCAAATGTAAATTACTATTTTTTTTTCTTTCTCTGGACTTCTGGGCACATTCTATCAAAATGTTATGAACATCATCGATAACTTTAAGTAGAACAATTTGGTGAGGTTTTTCGCATCAAGTATAAAAATTTATTGCATAAATGTGCCCAGATCAGTTGGCATATTTCCCTTTAATGCTGTTACATGACGTCAAGTCTCGTGGTGTCACAGTCACTTTGACTTAATGTGATAAAGACAGCACAAAAATTAACGACATCGTAAAATTAAATAACGTTTAAGTATTTGGGCATATGTTCAGCATTTCAGTTGTGAATGGCTGTAATTATTAAAGTAATGATTAAAGTACCTCTTGCACTAAGGCCGGCCACACATACACACAGAATTCCGTTTCTAGATTCCGTTCCACAATTCCGAAACGGAACAAACAGGTCGGCCACACGCATACGGAATCCCGTTTTGTCCGCCAAATTTTGAACTGAAAAATACCGTAGGTGTGTGACGGGTCATTTCTTTTATATGGATTTGCTGCGTTCGGAATTCCGAATCTGAATTCCGAAACGGAATCTCAAAACGGAATTCCGTATGTATGTGGCGAGCCTTAACCGATATTTATTATTTACGCGACACTCCGATAGAAACGAATAATAGGTTACACCATCGAAAACTAATAATGGGTTACACAAACAGTTGACGCCTCTGCGTGGATGTCTGCTTGGAAAGTAGAGCGCGGTTGTCTGACTCAGAGTTGCGCCTGACAAGTATTTTGATATCGATGACTAGTGCACCGGGATATACAGGTCATAGAATATTCAAATGTAAAAAATTGCTCTTTGTAACCACAATTTCATAAGTCATAACAAAGGTGAAGCAAACAGAAAAACGTCTCAAAAATACGAACTTGCGGTCATCATATAATTAAATCGTTATTAATTTGAATGCTTACATACAGACTTATATAGTTACTAATGTTCTATTTTCTCTTAAAATATATAAAAGACGGTCTTAATATTTTAGAGAACTCAATACGAAAGTAGTATCTCCAGTTGTCATTAAATTATAATGCAATTTAATATTTGATATCGAAGTCATCGATATATCTATCAGTTAGCCAGCAATCAGTATAATTACTAAAGGCACATTTTGTTTAAACTAAGGTGACAAAAACAACGTGTTGCGAACTCGGCAGTAGGGCAAGTCCGGAATGGGTAGTGCTAAGGAGTCCGGTATGCTGAGGAGCGCGGGTCCGTATCTACTACTACGCGTTGGAGATGGTCAACTGGTTCATCTGTTCCACTCGGCACAAAGAAGGAATTAACTTGTTTTGCAGAGAATGCGCAAGCAACTAAATATATTTAGGGAAGTGATTGCCTGTAGTATCCCATGTTGATCTGGGACTTATGTTTAGTAGTTCTCATGTTTATGAGGGATTAATTAATTCTCTAGTGTCATATGGAAGCCATCTTTTAGTGTGCACTCCCAACGCATAGGCAGCCTTACAATCAGCGAATGGATAAGTTTAAAATGATATCTCTCCGAAATAGACGAGATGTTCTAGAATTGTGTTTTCTACATAAAATAGTACACAATAAAGTTAAGTGCCTAACTTTATTGTAAGACCTCCTTGACCGCATTTCATTTGCTGTTCCGCGTAAATATCCCCGTTGTCGTTTCCTAAAAACATTTCATATTCCTTTCGCGAGAACTCATCCCGGGAATCACGCTGCTATCGTGCGTATTAGTGGCAAATATAACGAATTGCTTTCAAATTAAACTCTAAAATCATTTATGGTCGAGTTTCTGATATAAATTATAATTATATTTAGAATAGAATTTATCTTATAATTTAGAGAGAATAATATCTACCATGTTCCCTCTTAATAATTAAACCTGATTTTTTTTCTTTAGATATTTTTAGTTAAGTATATAACTTACTTGAATACCTTTTATAATAGTAATTGCATTGTATTGATTGGATGTTATTTCTACTCCAAATGAACCCAAAATTGCATGACTTAATCTGTGAATGTTATGTAAACTTGTGTTATGATGGATATTGTGTTTGTCATTGTGCAGGCGAGGAGTTAATTATCTATCACTTATTTCACAATTTTCTATCTAAACTCATAGCTTTTTGGCTAAACGCTCTGTTTAGTCCCTCGGGGACAGTTTCGTTTTATTATTATGTTCTAATAATGAAAAATAATATATTTCTTATTTATGAAGTAATTTATTATTAACTTACTCAGTTACTCAGGGTATACATAAAAAAATTAATTAATTAATATCTTCAGTAATCTCCTAGTAATCTTTCGCCTGCGTTTTATAAACAGTCTGCAGGCAAAAGAAATAACAACAAACAGTCTTTCTAAATCAATTACAGCACGGCGCCTGCTGCATCCCGTCCGGGCACACCGCGTCCGCATACTTTTTTATTGTCCGGGACACCAGTAAACAAGACATTTACAAGTTGATAGTTCTCTAAATCGTCCGATGGGACGAAGGCGCGGGCGGACGAGCGAGCTTTTCTAAGACCGGTCGGATTTTTTCCTGTGATCAATAGGTATTTAATTGGCAGTTGGCGGGCATTAGTCGCAGTCGGCGGCCGCGCATTAATATTGTATGAGTTGCATAGGCGCCGGCGCGACGAATACGCGACGCTTGCACGAAGCTGGTACACAACGCAACTCACGAGTATAGTAAATGATAACAAGAAACTATATATTACCACAGCTAATAAACTTTACCAAGCATCTAGATACAAAGTTAGATGTTATATAAGTATATAACGGTTTAGATACCACTTGTATTCCTTGTTGGACAACAATCTCATCTTGATCGTTTTTGTTTTGAAATAGAAATATACGAGTGACAATTTATAATACAATTCATTGAAGATACATCACAAAATTAATAAACTCTTAAGGGGAAATATCATGTCAAATGGCTTAGCAAGATCCTTCGTTATGCCGAAAATATTGCAGCATTAATTTTGAAATAAATATATGGTAAAGTTGAGGATTAATGTTAAGGATTATGTTAGACGAAAACACGATTTCGTAAAATTTTCTCGATAGAAAAAAATCCAAAGTTACCTCCAAAATAAACAATAAACCGCTGTTATTCATAAAATACTTTAAATAAGATCATGAAACTTTGCATACTAACTGAACTAACTATAAAGCAGTGCTTATGTTATTTACTTTTTTAAAATACTATTATTTTCACTGTAAAAAGAAATTACCTAAACTATCGGCGCGTAAGCTTGATTCCTGTCGCCCCGTTAGTATCGCTCCGGCTTTTGAAGGGTGAAGTTGTGTCGCTTACGATCAGAATACACATTACGCAACAGGACGACGTAAAATTAAAATGGGAAATAACCGTGACAAAATAAGAAGCGGCTGGCTTGGCGTTAAGAAACAGGCATAAATATGATAAACCTAATGAAATAAGTGTCTAACGAACTTTCTACTTACAGTATTAGTGATTACAAACATGTCGGTACATAGCATACGACGCGCGGGCAAGTGGGGACGAAATTAGAATTTGAGCTGACTTACTCTATCCTCTTAATAAGTAATCCAGAAAGCTGTAAAAATCTTGTTTTGTAATTAAAGTAAGTGATTTTTGATGTGATGAATTTAAAAAGAAAAGTGACGTATTTGATAATTAAGCCTATTCCATTAATGATGGTTTTAAAATTAATAATAACCACTTACATATTTTACACACGCTGAAAGCTTGCAACTTGTGACGTGGTGCAACAAAGCTAGGTGCATACATCAAGATCACTCCTCATGTGTCATTAAGACGTTTACATATTGAAGTGATCGAGCAGGACGTTCCACCGAGATTTATCGTCGCCACTTATGGCGTCCTTCTTCCAAACTTGGTAAAACTACGTTAATCGAAAAGTTCAAACTGTCATTCTCACCTGTCCGCGACCGTCTTAAGTCGACAAAAATGACAATATACATATAATGTAAAGACAATATATTAAGGACGGCTATTATAAGTATGCGGAACTTTGCCATTGTTGGAGATTGGTTTAATTGAATCGATTGATCTGTGTCTTTATTAAAACTTAACCCAACTACCTTGCACGTATATTGTATATTTTAACGCTTTTTATCCACTTAAAGTACAAATAAATATTGCTTTTTTAAATTTAATTTCCAATCCATTTGCAGGACAAGAAATTGCTTGCGTCCAAAGTAAACGCATTTCTTAATCTTGCAGTTATAACAATAAGAGTTTAAAAGAAAACTACTATGGTAAGACATAGAGTATGGTAGTTACGTGCGACAAAATATTATATCTGCTTTCTCCCTAGGAGTCAGTCTGGGTGAGTTTTTTTTACAGGATAGGGTTACAAACGAGCACACAGTCCACCTGATGGTAAGTGGTTGCTTCGGCCCATAGACATCCACATCTATCCTCGATTACGAATCAAAATCCACATGCGTTGTCACCCGTGAAGATGGAACGCCTCGCTTTCAGTAAAAAGGGTCTCCGGTTCTGTACACACTCCATACGGCACACAGCAGCGTTAAGTTGCTATTTTGCGCTGGTATTATGTGAGAGCGTGGTCCTTACCCGGTCGAGCCGACCTATTCGTGCTCTAACTATACCAGTAATATAGTTGCCGGATGGCTCTACCACGTAAGAAGGTATCATCCTCTTAATTATTCCTGCCCTGCTGTGTTCTGGTCTGCAAGATAAATAGAGCCAGTATAATGGACAGGCTAAAACAGGCTGTGAGGCATTCTACCTTAGTCCTCAGAGGTGACAACGTATATGTAGCCTTTTTTGTTTAAAGTTGCCTGCAGGTGTTCAGAGACTACAGTGGCCACTTTACCACCAGGTTGACAGTTCGATTGTCATTTCAGTTTTATAAAAAAATGTATATCAATTATTGACATGGATGGTCTATTACCCTATTACAAAGATAATGGAATTTTTTTCTGTTAATCGTCAAAAAACCGTCAGATCTTCCATCTATCACTGCAAAACATGATTTCTGGAATCCGCTAATCTAATTCTAAAATATCCTTAGGATGAATCAGAGTGAGGTCTTTTATGCTAACTGACAAATTCGTTTTGGTGTTTATCAAGTTACATAGCAGAACTTATCGTTTCGAATCACTTTTAGGTACTGTTTTGCAATTTCATTTTCATAAAAGCCGCGATATGGTGGTATCTTTTTAATCGCCGATAAACGATGATCACGATGTGTCAATCTGGCGAAGGGATCGGGGTGCAGGATTTGCGCGGTCCGTCAGATCAAACGAACGCCGCTTCGCATCTGGCGCGCATTATTTACGCTGATTCGCCCTTGACGGTAGTGAACCCCGTGAGTTCGGGGGTCATCGACACCGCTTCCAATTTCATACCACGGAGATTTCGATACTCAGCAGCCGTGAAGCGCCATACAGCGGAACGGAACGGTACTTAGGTTTTTTACGCGTATACAGACCAGCGTGAATCCTGCAACGATGAAAGATTTCCAGATTATTTTATTTTTGTTTAAAGAGGCTCAATTTATGACTTTAATTAAGCACACAAGCAAACAAGTATCTGACTTCGAAGTTCATAAATTTAATATTATTAGTAATTGTTTCTATGTAAAAAAAAACACTTATTAAAATAATCACGAAACAAAACAAAGAAATAAACAAAAACGTGGCCATGTGCATCGTTCAGAGCGCATTTTCCATTATTTTGATTCACGACACGTGCATGTTATAGAGCATCCATTAATGGTCAGCGATCAGAAGGCGAATCGTACAAACAATAGTGAGGTGAAATGTAATTGACCGTTGTGCCATCTACACTGTCGCACGCCATGACGCCCGACTGTCTGCGACTCTGTGGGGGACCTTCGGGTATCTACCTTACAAACAAAATTGAAAATGGTACTTAGCGTCATGTCGGCACTTACATCATTAATTTTGCATAATTTACGATAAAACGAGGAGTACGTACATATATTTTTATTAACGGTTTCTTTTAAATAAATAAGGATAACAAACAAGCAAACAGTCCTCGTGGTGTTAAGTAGATGTTGTATAATCGACTCAGTTAAGAATCTATATCGTCTCTAGGTTTCGCCATCGGAGCACGTAAAAACGCATTCAAATAGCTTATCCTATAATATTTACCAAAATCTGAGGTCTATCTTGCTTTAAAGGGCAAGCCTCGGCTGCCGAGGGTCTCTTTATCATAATCAGTTCTAGTTTTTAAGTTCAAAAGCATTCAAATGTGAGCCACACTTATTGACCACAAAGTTAGCATTCGAATAATCCAATAAATTTGTTTAGAAAGTATCATAATATATTAGATGACAGAATGTGCAGTATTAGAAAAGAAACCATCCACCGAACTATTGAGGCTGACACCTACAGATTATTTGTCACGAGAGTAATAAAATATGACCTGGGCCGTATTTTATATAATTGATTTATTGAGTATGGTTTACTAAAATATTACTATGTGTGGTTAGTATCTTATTACAATCAATTGTACTAGGTGAAGACTCATTTTCTATACGAAAGAGTAGGTATGGGTAAGTAAGCACCATATCACCTATTTCTGATTGCAAACATCAGTGCGGTGCACTGCAGTGTTCCGGTATGCGGGATATCACAATGAGGTAGACATGTGTCAATCATTCATTTTTCGTGATCGAACCATTCAAGTACATTTCATATTTTACGTTCGGATCGATCATACAAATGGATCATTTTGGGCTCCAGTACCCTACATTAAAAACAATTCATTCAGATTATTCGGGATTCGTTCGGTTTTCGACTCATTCACAATTAACACCAATCAGAGTTAAAAAGGTTCCGTCAATTGTTTGTGATTGATTGTACCGGGACATTCAAAACAGATGAATGAACCATCAATCAAACTACCAGCTCAAATGAACGAATCGTTCATGACTGACAAATGTCTACTCTGAGGCATTCCATCTCAGTCCTCAAAGATGACAACGCATTTGTAGCCTTCTTTGTTTGAATCGGCTGCAGGTGTACATGAGCTGCAATAGTAACTAACCATCAGTTAGTTTTGTTACTTCAGTTTTATGAAATAAAAAGTAAAACTGATTGATTGTTTTAAGTATTTACGTATAAGTACGTATATAGTACCTATAGTTGAAAAGTTATTGCATTACGTATTATATCTACCACAGAAATCTAAATAATAAGACAATAGATTTTTGTGATATCTACCCAATTATTAATTTTTAAATCACAAAAAACCAAATTTATTAAATCATGAGTTCATGAGTACAGAAGACGAAGAAGAAGTACGAGAAGACATACCAAAATAGTGTTATGCAAAACGTCAATAATAAAATGCAATAAAGTATTAAGTATTGGATACAGTATTGATTTACGCAGATGTATTTATAAAGATACAATAAATACGAATACCGAGTTCTTCTTAGGGCTTAAAAACAAAATACTAATGGTATGCGAAGAAATTATCTAAATGGAATCCGTGGATGTGGACGGGACACTAATCCTCTTATGTCGCAAACGGACGGAGATTACTACAAACGCTATTAATAAACATGTTGCTTATTAAGGCCGGCGCGGCGACATCAAAGGCGGCGCCGCGCCGGTCCAAAATCGCACGCGTGCGTCGCAAGTTCATTGCCGTCCATGTGCGTGCGATCCGCCGATAAGCAACCGAAAGAGCACCAACGTGGCGGTTCACAGGCATTTGTATTGCTATCTGCGGTAATTTTATTTGCCGCCACTATTATGTTACATATTCCGAGAAAACCATGTTTGTGTAAGTTTGAATATCAGTAAAACTTACTAACACACATATACATATATATATATTCTATCTATCCACATATATATATATATATATATATATATATATATATATATATATATATATATACACTAAGAATATACTTCTTTCCACTGATCAAGAATACAAAGAATTAGTACGCAGAATAGTTCCAAGTATGTTTTATAAGTTTACTAACATATATTAATATTCAAACTAAGATAAACTAAATTCAAATGAAAATTCCTTGTCGTAAACCGTCTTTTTAAAATATATTGTTTATGTAATTATTCAGTACATTACTATGTGACAAATAAAATTACCGGCAAATCTAATTTGTACTTAATACAATATTATCTGTGTACACAAACGTAAACATTAAAATAACCAATTAATTAGCACAATCGGAGCGCAACAAGGGCGTCAATATTGACAGGTACTTGTGCAACGAGCGACGACAAGTCGCATAACAAACAACAGGAAAAAAATACGGCGAGCGGAGGAAAATTTAAGGTAAATGCCAATTAAAAGCCTATACTTTATTATGAGGTAATTGCAAGCTTAGTTATAGTAATTAAATAATTATTACATGTAATGTAATTGTTTTTTATCATAACTTTTTTCCTGGTAGTGACTAGTGGTAATCATCCCGTCTCATACACTAGTTCGTAAGAGATACGTCATCATCGAATAATTACCTAAAATCACGGATTAGCCTTTAGAAAAGGCTAATGTGGATCGATGTCAAGTCGGTCACAGTAGTATAGAAATCGACGAGCCGAGTCGTCGGCTAGCAGATCGGGTAAATCTAAAATATGGACAGTGTGTAGAAGATCCGATTTGAAAAGTTATTCTATATTTATGAACAAAAAACTGACTTTTGTTTCTTAGTGTTTTTACTAAATTTTTACAGCTACAAAAGTCATATTTTGATAGTCGATGCAAAAAAAAAGTTGAAACGGCAAACTGGCACACGTATAATGCCATCGTCTAAAAAACGGGTCACAGGGGGTACGAGTTTTTTCGACGGCCCCGAAAGCAACCGGTACGCCGACCGTTAATACAGTTCAATAAATTAATAATGTGTCCCTGAAAAATGGCTCCCAATTTTTTGAGTCATAACACACCTACGCCGTCATAAAGAAACCCACATTAAATGGATATCAAGGTATAAACAAAAACGTATCAATTCCAGAGCGGAGAGCATAAATCGACCGCCCGTTGTTTTTAACAAAACTGTGTATTAGAAGAATTGCTTCTTTGTTATATACAGCCGATGGGAGTAGAAAGAAATAAGTGAAGGCGTGGTAGCTCAAGGGATAAGTGCTCGTTGTAAATTTGACCTGGCTTCGAGTTCCGCCGGCAAAAATGAAATTGTTAATTGTAATTTTAAGTGCTGATTTACCACGTGCTCGGCGGTGAAAGAAAACATCGTGACTAAACTTGCATGTCTGAGAAATAAGAAAAACAATATTTCATTGACATGTGAAGTTCGCCAACACACATTGATGCAGCGCGGCGGACATTTCCTTGCCCTAAAACCCTCTTGAAAATGAGAGGAAACCTGTGCGCAGCAGTGGGACGTAGATAGACTATTATAACTTTAACTTTAAGTGAAGTCTGATTGAGCTATAATGTAGTCTAGCATATAAAACACTTCATCGATTTTATACTAAGTGTTTTTTTTTAATTTTGTACTCAAAAAATTAATATACAACGTTTTTTCACCAGGATTTTGAGCTATGAGCAAAATTTGAAGTCTCTGTCTCATCGGGAAGTGATGGAAATTTGAGTTGCAACCACAGAACACCTAATATAGCGCTAGCTATTAAGTGTTCTGTGGTTGCAACATTCCATCCGGAACGATAACAGACAGACAGACAGACAAACAAGAAAGTGACTTAATAAACACGTGGTAAAATTTGAAGACGCTAATGCAACATAGTCCAAGATACAATTCATTTGAGAGTCTGGGATCGCAAACATATTCAGCTGACAAGCGGAAGAATAAAACGATTCAATGTATTATAATGGTTGTCAAACAAATAATGATTACAAATAAACAGCCATACTACAATTTACAGAGATTATAACATAAGCTGCAACAGCCGTGGTAGTAGTTCAAAGTGAATTTTTTTAGCACCAACGAAATTGTTTATTGTAATTTTAAGTTCGGTGTAAAAAAATAACGAGTAGAAGTGTACGCGTAAGGTGTTTATTTTCTAAGTCATGGTACTCACATGTTACTGAAATATATATGTATAATTTTTGTCAGCAGCCACGCACAACACTAATATATTCAGTGTCACGCACTCGGACGAGCCAGTACGTGAGAAAGGTGATGACTTATTGAAACATCGATAGAGGTGTGAAAAGCGAAAGTTTGTATATCATTGAGTTATACAAGACATAACATATAAATCGTCGTGTAACATATAAATCAATGTTGTATATAGTTTATTAATCGAAAATCACTGTAACTCTAATGCGACTAAGGGCAACGAGTGTTGAAGCGGGCCACTAAATACGAACAACACGAGACGATTTCTCCGGCGGGAAATAATCGTCGATTTAGCAAAATTATGACTATGTCACCACGAGCATTATGTTGTAGTGGGAAACAAGCAACTGCACTTCACTATGTTCGAAAGCTTTCACGACGATATAATGTTTTAGTTTTGTGTCACGGTATCCAAGTGCTAATGCTGAAAGGCTATAATGGCTCTTCGTACAATACCTATAAGTATTTATGGTGTAAGTAAATATCTCAGATATTAGTTTTGTATATTGTAATGGGTTTGAAATATATCTGTTCCATACAAATATTCTTTATGGCCAGTGGAACCATTTCTTGATACTAAAGTATCGCTAGCCAGGCTAGGCTATAACTAGGTCTATAACATTACAAATTTCTACATAACTTAGTTATTAACTTATCGCGATACAAGCTCTTGAAATTATTTATATTAATATTGAACTAAGTAATTCTCATTTCCATAACTTGTCCGATAACACAAATGTAAAAAAATAGGAAAATTGATATTAGATTTTCAACGCAAACGCATATCAACTACTGCTTTTAACTAGTATCTAGTGAATAACTGTTTGTTTATCAGAAGGAACATTTTGAAGTCGGAATCGTATCTACAACCGTGTACCGCGCGGTGTAACGAAGCCAGAGTCGTGCGATTGCCGATTATGCAGACCATGTTGTCGCGCCTATATACCACAAGATCCCGCTTTTACCACATTTGTATAAACCGTTTATTTATAAAATATATCCAATCTACTTCTGTAGCTGATAAGTTTATTTAAACGCATCTTTACATTCTTTAAAATGGCGAAATCATTGTTGATGGAATTATTAAGCGTCTACTTATGTCACTGTTACAGCTATATTAATTTACTATGGTTTATCTAATCAAACTTATGGCCTATCGAAGTCTGAAAAAATATCATCATACATAATTTAAAACTAAATTGCACAAATTGACTAGCTGTTGAGGTTGCTTCGATTCGCCAATTAAGGCAGTTGATGTGTATTTTATTCACAAAACCATAAAAACATACTAATGCGTTATTTTAGGATTACTTCTATGCTAGCTAATAACTCTATATAAGCATATTATCTGAAAATTATGTTGTTGTTTTTGTAACGATTTGCCAATTAAGGCAGATACAGTTTTTATACCATACAGCCTAATCTGATGTGAATTTTGTTCCTGGAATTTCTTTGATTCCAGACTTCTTGCAGTAGTACGACTTAAAAATTGTTCAGGATTTAAAACTATATTTTTACATATTTTTCATTAGTATATGCAAGAAAAAGTTGTCAACAAAAATTTACTTAGGAGTTAGCCATTGTGTTTTAAGTGTTTGTAAAATCGAAATTAGTGCCTTCTATTAAGCTCATGGGGTTATTTGCATGCTATTAATTAAGACATCATTTATTATTACTTATAAAATGTGTCTGTCTACCAGGACTAATCTTCGGAGTAGATGAACAGGTTGTGATGAAACTTCATATACTGATGAAGAACAATACTAGGAGTGACGTAGGCTATATTTTATTCGCAAAATGGAACTGAGGCATACAACTGCAAGACTTCAAGATACTGTAGGCTCATTCTGCGTACATCAGACCAGAAATTAATAATATTAATCTGAAATTAGTCGTGGTTAACTATGACATCGGGACGTCGAGCACCTCAGTCCCCGTCCACTCGTGAACATGGGTGCTGTAAAATATTCCATACGTCGGGAATATAAAATAAGTTGAAATGCGATAAAATCCGTAAAATCTAGTTCTACTAAATGTGTAGGGTTCGCGCAAATATAAGAAACTATATTGGGTAAAAGCTAATATTAATATGAAATAAGCCAGGTAATCCACTCAGACAATCAATACTACAAAAATTTAAATAAATAGAATAAAAAGCCAGGGGTATGTTAACAAATAATGAGAAGAAACAAAAACTTAGTATCCATAAACCAACAGATACGAGTTTGTTTATTCCTTTACAAATAAAAAAGCCCTAACTAGTTTAAGAAATTCAAACAACGACCATCATCACTCATGGCATCGAAATGTTTGGATCGCTTAAAATACAAATCACTTGTAGACAGAAAAAGAAAACCCTTCCTTCCCTTTCCTCCCGTTACAGCATCCCCCGGCTATTGTGTTAATTGCCGAAGGCAGACATCACAAAAAACCGGTCCGACTCTTAAATTACAACCGATGTAAAACTATAAATAAGATAAATAAAACAATGGTGTCGTACGCGCCGTCTCGCTGTTATCTCGAGCCTGTTACATGGAGTGTAATAAAAAAGTTTCCACCCACCTACGAAGCGGGGTAAAAAGGGGGGCTGGTCGGCCGGCTGCGCACGCGCATACATTACATCTGATTATGGCATACAAAAACAGTTCATGACTATGAATAATTAAAGGCGATGATTATGAACTTATGAATTTGACTGATCACCAAGCATGATAATAGCACTTAATTGTCATCATTCAAACTAATTCCTGCATATTTTAAAGCGTTTTTCGTTATTCCGAATTATTTATTTTAAATATTTTTTTTATCATTTCTCGATATGTATAATAAGCAAAAATTTATTTCTAAAAATGTGCCGCATAAGCCTGCCCTTACTAATTAAAATTTTAGTTTTTTTTTTCGTCATCATAGTCCTGACATCTAAGGCTGAGGTGTCCGGTACTACAGTATCCAAACCACAAACACAAAGCTCGTAACTACTACGGCCAACCCTTCCACTTATAGAAATAAAGCGAGGCAATATCATGCAGTAGAACCAGAGAACAACCCGAACGGGTCAGTGAGCTGAAGTGGGCCAGGGCCATTCATATAGCACGAAGAACGAACGACCGATAGGTAAAAAAGGTTCTCTAGTGGCAGCTTAATATCGGTAAACGAAGTTTAGGAAGCCCCTACTAGGTGAAGTGACACTCTGGTACGAGATCCATCCAAGCATCCATCGCAAGTAGCTCAGGGCCTTTCTTTGTGACTTTCCTTGGGGGAAGTCTATGTGGAGACGGAACTGCTGGAACATTGGCTGTGATGGGCTGTCATTATGATGAACAATGATGATTATATCTTGCAGTGATATGTTGTAGGCTGATGAAAAATGTAGTCATGCATTCATATGTAGCATTTCTGGCAACTTAACAACTTCAATTGTGCTGCTAAATTTAATTCAGTACGAGATTTGCTTCAGACAGTGACGCATCTTGGGATCGTCCAGTAGTATTAGTTACATGGCGTCTGCCAACCCTCTTTGTATTATAATTTATATTGTCTCGTGGATACGGTATAATGTAACGCATTTCAGCACTGGAACTTGGCTTCATTTCAGCAAATTGTGACATAATAAAAAGAGATCATATTCATAGATAGATTCAGACATTTTATTGTCAAGCTAACCTCTGCTCGGGCCTTTGCCTATAACCTTTGTTACACTTATATGGCATGGTATATCAATGTACTAAATTATATCCAAATAATTTTTAACTGGTTATGCGTGAATGAGTAACGACATAGAGAATATAGTCTTTGAGTAACAATATATAGTCTTTGAGTAACGAACACCCAAAGATCTTTACAAACTATCCGTTACGTTACAGCCTAGCTGAACATGGGCCTCCCCGATAGATTGCTTCATAGGGGGGATATTTGCCATAGTTTCCACGCTTGATAAAGCGGGTTGGCAATCGCAGTAATTTTATTTCTAGTCGAATTAGAAAGATGCTGCGCCTTATCTCCTGATTAGTTTCCCTGCGTCGTCGCCTCTCCCGACACCCACAGGATGATACGGGCTAGTGGATATTCTTACACCGCACCGCCACTGCACGGTACAAACTATCACATGTTTAAAATTAGTAGTGGGTGTAGTAAGCTACCAAATAGGTGACTACTGGAATCGCCATAAAGATCTTAGGGCTTCAGACAGATGCCGATATAACCATATAACGTTTACGTCACACGTAAAATACCCGGACAGACGATGAGAAATAGCAGCAAAGGTGCAGGAACTCTGGACTGCCATTGCCAATCCTCCTGCTAAACGTGATATTTTAGAAAAATCCCTAGAAACAGGGAAGGATCTTGCCCAGCTGTAGACTTCAGGGCTGAAAAAGAAGACTAGTACGCAAATATAATACAAATAGACAGGAAAACCCGGAACTGACCAGTTATTGTTTGCGCCCGGCAATTCAAAAAAATGTTTGACTTTTCTTTGTGTAACGTTTTGCTTTTCATTGTTGTAACCTGCGTACAAATCACTAAAATTATATTAAAATGTAAAACACGCTAATAATGTATATTTTTATAAGATCTTTATGAAAAGGAAGAAGCTAATATAACAATATATTATATAATTAAGCTAATGATAATTTTAGTTTATTAACATTGCTTGGATCCTCGTTAATCCTCCAGCGAATATATGCAACTATTCCTGTACTAAATTCACGAGAGGAATAGCGCATTAGAAAATACGTATACATAATATGGTAGTTACATTGTTTGGTTAACTTTACAATACTTAATATTTTAGAACTTCTCTATTGACAAAGGATATTGAAAATTAAACTTTTAAAACCATCATATTAACTGTCCTGTTCCACACATTTGCCAAAATGTCTCCCATTGCATTTTAACCAGTTATGCTACCTTCATCTTTCAGTTCATAGCACAGAGTATTCGCTTGAGAAAAACACACACCTCAAGTCAATCATGCAAGGACATGTCTAAAGACAAAGAGATGCGAGGTAATGTTACTACATTACATCACCTGGCCGTTTCTTCCAAGTAATTAGTCCACGCAGTCTGCATAAAAATTAAATCGTTACAGATTATGCAATCAACAGCAACGAGCACGTTAATTCACATAGACTGTTTTTACTGTTTAACCATTTTTATTTATTTATTAATCAATAATTTATTTAAACTGAATAGAAGGAGTATACTAAGTACTAAAAGTCCTTAATTCAACTGTTATTTTTAAATTACGTAGTTACGCGATATCTTCGCCCGTTGTGACTTTAATGAGTCGTATTTGGGCAGATATTTTTACAGCATAACGAACTGCACTACAATACGGAACAACACGAAAATTACTTTCTAATAAGTAATGTCTAAAATTAAAACTATTTAGCATGCTATGATAAAACAAAAACATTGACCTCACCACCTCACTATAACGTTACATGCCTATTTAAGCATAGAACTAATAGAAATCAATATTTAAATGAAGTAAACAAAAATATATTTTGAGTTACAGTCTATTAGAAATCAATTACTGTCATTTTTCTAAGCTTGTTTATAATAAACTAGCGACACGCTCTCGCCTCACCCGGGTGGGATCTATAATTGTGACGTTATTTAGATTTAAGATATTCAAAGATCATTTATTCTAAAACAAATCCGTTTTTTTAAATCTCTAAGTTTTCGGAAAAAATAGCTTCGATCACTCCTGCCATTGCTCTCTCTGTTTGTGAAGTTTCATTACAATCAGTTCTGCCTTTTCAAAGATTAGCTCAGACAGACCAGACAGGAAGACAAAAAAAATAGGTTATTAATGGCATAATGGCATGCAAATAACCTCAGCCCCCTCAGCTCTAATATAAGGCAGCTTTTTCTATACTACAGACAGCCACTTTATTTTAATTTATAAATGATATAATATATCATATAATTAAAAATTATTGCAATAAGGGAGACTCAATACGACGAACTAGTTAATATCTAATTGCGCAGTGTGTAGGACGAAGATAGTTTTGAACGAAGCCTGAGGCATCTTACGAGGCTTGCTGTAACGGATTCTATGAATAAAAAGCTTTCCTTAGACAGGTCGTCAATCATAATTCATAACTGATGTCGGATAAAACAAGTCATTGTTCCGAAAAAATACACCATGCAATAACATACTAAAACGGCGACCGTGATATTATTAATATTAAAACACAATGTTTACAGGAAAATACATTTCAGATATAATTTCGGACATCACCCGCCGCGGTTGCATTTACGGAGAATGTCATAAATTTAAACATGTTTAAAATTTTGCCCACAGCTTAGTTTGTTTCCGATGTAATTATGCATCCCATACTGGGAGATAAATGGGTTCTCCTGTCTACGTAAAGAGGTCACGCGAGTTAATAAATAACATTTTAAATTTTGTACTTATTTAAAGTAACTGCGTCGACATGGTAATGTAAAATACTGTCATAAAAATGAAATACTCACAGGTAATACATTAAAAATAGATACATAGTTTTATTTTGTCTAAGCCTATCCACAGTCTGTAAGGAAACAAAATACAGGTAAGTATATATATATATATATATATATATATATATATATATATATATATATATATATATATATATATATATATATCCTTGCGCCCTCCTTTCTGCCAAGGAGGGTCGCGTTCGTATACGGCTTAGAGATCTCTAGTCAGATCGTTAAGCCAATTCCTAAAAGGCGGTGTTTAGTGGGTAAAAGTCTCCACATAACCACGTAGCCGGCTGCGTGGTATGCTATGAGCATTCACCGCCTCCCTCCCCCGCTTTCCGGAGGGTTGCCCATATTTGCTTCGGGCGCAAATATATATATATATATATATATATATATATATATATATATATATATATATATATATATATATATATATTACTTATTGTAAGTTATTGCTTGACCTCAGTCATACCTGGTGATAAGTGGTCCTAGATGGTAATCACACTGCCTTAACATAACAAAAGCCCATATTCACTCTTGCCTTGATGACGCCCTGATTGTATTATAAGTATCATGAGCATATTAATATGCATAAAGTAGTGTATTTTCATATTTTCTACATAATATAAAATAAAGTCGCTTCCCGCCGTCTGAACGCTTAGATCTTTTATACTGCGCAACGGATTTTAATGCGGTTTTTTTTTTATAGAAGAAGGGGCAAACGAGCATTGGCTCAACTGATGTTAAGTGACTACCGCCGCCCATGATCCACCGCAACACCAGGGGAATTGCAGGTGCGTTGCCGGCCATTTACAAAGGAGTAAGCTCTTTTCTTGAAGGTCCCCAGGTCGTATCGGTCCGGAAAAATCGCCGGTGGTAAACTATTCCACAGAGAGGTTGTACGCGGAAGAAAACTCCTTTTGAAACGTACAGTGGTGGACCGCCAAGCATCCAAATGGTGTGGATGGTATCGGACGTTTGCCGCGTAGTGCGTTCACGAAATTTGGCGGCTGGGATTAATCCAAACAATTCCTCAGAACACTCTCCATGGTATATGCGAAAGGAAATGCAAAGAGATGCAACATCTCATCGCAGCGCCAGTGAATCGAGCCGATCGGAAAGCACTCGGTCGTCGACGATTCGAGCCGCTCTGCGCTGGATGCGGTCAAGTGGAAGGAGCTGGTACTGGGGAGCCCCAGCCCAGAGATGGGAACAGTATTCCATATGTGGCCGAACCTGCGCTTTGTAAAGTTGCAGGCGGTGTGTCGGCATGAAATACTGTCCCGCTCTGCTGAGCACGTCAAGCTTTTTAGAGGCTAATTTGGCCTTCTCTTCCAAGTGACCACGAAACTGCGCGTCACTCGATATGTCGACGCCGAGGATTCCGATACTGGCTGAGGCAACAAAGGGAGTGCCTTGAAACTGAGGAGAAACGACAAAGGGGTTCTTTTTAGCGGTTAACGCGCAAACTTGTGTCTTCTGGGGGTTAAACTGGACTAGATTTTGTCGCCCCCAAACCGAGACTCTGTTTAGCAAAGACTCGACTTCAGACACAAGTTTGTTCCGGTACTCGGAGACGTTTTCCCGAGAAATATTGGCACGGCCGGTAAAGAGCATCACCAGTGCTGTCATCTGCATAGCAATGAATGTTTCGGGTTATATTATATTATATTGATGGTTTTACATCAATAGACAAAATGATTCATGAGGAAGGTTTGTATGTATAATATAATACTACATACATATTATGTTGTAGACATCCAAAAATCACCCGTGCAAAGCCGAGGCGGATCGCTGGTAAATACTAGCGATAAGCGTAAAGAAGTATTATGGATATTATAGTCTCAGTGTGTATTTCAAATCATAGTGGAGTAAATTCGATTATGTCAAAATTGTAGATGAATGTAGGTGTAGGTAGCTCTGGACCGAGCTCTGTGAACTTGGAACCCGAACTAAAAATCTTGATTATCAATGCATTCAGCATCGTTTGTAGATGATTGTAACATTATTACGCGGTATGTTGTGAAGCGAAATTTTGTCACAATTTTCGTTGAAATCTTTAATTGTATTCGGTACACACCCCCGTCAATAAAACCTTCGTTCTCGGTGAATTCCTTGCTTCCACATAGAATAGTTCAAAAGTTATTCTTTTAACATTTTTTACATTTTTTTGCAGGTACTCAAATGTGAACTCAAATATAAATCGATACCTTGTTGTAAACCATCAATTCCAACTCGGTATATTGGTGTAAAATCTATTCCTAATGATGGGTAACTCTTTATCTTTTCAATTTTGCATCGGCTGCAACTGTTATCCGTTATTGATGATGGTTCATCATCCAATATAGAGTCAGTATATGTTCCTACATTCATTATTGCATTGACAATTGCTCCTTCCGGTTTTTTATGAGATAGAACGAGTTCTGCCCGTTTCTTATAAATTTTACTGATTTTTGTGTGACTTGAAAGTAGTTTCACAATTTCAAACACTTTGGAATTAGTTTTGTTCACGTGCGTATAATAATCGTACCGATCTATATATCCAACACGGATAGCATTACATTAGAAGAAAATTATTATATTTGATGAAAAATTACAACTTTTAGTGATTTTCAGAATTTTTTTTAGGACTACAAACTAATAAACGTCATTAAAATCTTTTATAAAAAATTATAATTATTTTTTTAAAGAATTATAACTACTCAAAATAAAAAATCTACAATAAAATTTTTTCAGTGTTACAATCATGTTTTTTTTTCAAATTATAACTCTTTTTAAAATAATAAAACTACAATAAAAAATTGTGTTACAATCTACTACAAGCGATGCTGAATGCATTGGTAATCAAGATTTCATATTTTATGAAAATTTACAACTTTTAGTGATTTTCAGAAGTTTTTACTACTAAGACTAAGTACAAACGAATAAAGGTATTGCAATCACCTGCGTTGTTTGTAGAGTGTATAAAGCAACTTTTCTTTATTTTTTGTTCGGGTTCCGAGTTCACAGAGCTTCAGGACCGCGCTTTGCGGCCTTTCTTTGGAGAAGGCCTATGTTGAGCAGTGGATTTTAGAAGGGCTGTGAATGATGATGATGACGTTAGTTACTGAATCTACAAACCAAATTGTTGTGTTCCACTTTTTACTTTAATTTCTCAATTTAATTTTAAAGTTAGAAAATAGTTACATATAATGATGCCAGAGTAGTAATTAAGAACTTCATTTTTAACCATCAAATACATAAAAAATAGATAAAACGTACTTGCTATAATTTCCGAAAATCGTGTCAAGAGATATTACGTTCGAGTGTATTCGTCAAACAGACACGTGCGGTCGAATTAGGTACACACCGTTGTTACCGGTCGAGATCTGTCCATAGCGGTCGGCGGAGGAAATCGGTCGAATCTTTATCACTGTGGGATAATTGCCGGTTGTAATGCCTTAATATGCGCTTAGCGTGCTTGCTCGCACTTTGTCTCAAACAGTGGGATTGGTGCAGGAAGCGTTTTGTGCCGTACCAACGAACTGTCGACGACCCTTTAATGGCTAATGTAGTTTTTTACTAAGTACATTCCGTAATACTTACGACGATTAACTGCTCTTAGAAGATAAATTATCAACAATCTTCCTGCAAATCCTGACGTTACCGCAAATACATACTACTGTTGTAAGGTTAAGGAGTGAAGTATTAGATATAAACCGAAAAAGAAAAAAGTATATCGGGATAATAATCCTTATGCTGAAGTTACCAAAGATGTTAGAATCTTTGCTACTTGCGCATGAAAATTGGCACATATATCATATCGTAGACTGACACACGGTCTTTGATTAATGATTACACAGAGTATAAGCCTTTATACCATGGAAAATAAAAGATGTGAAAATTTTACGTTTAAGTTTCCACGCGAGCGAACCGAGAGCAAAAGTTAGCTTCTATTTATTACAAATTAGTAAGTAAGATCGCGTATCTTCTTATTTTAGAACTCTATTTTATTAAAAAATAAAAATAGCTACTACAAAAACGCATTCAAACAGTTTGCATGTCCGTTCGCATAACAAATCGTGTTTGTTATATCATTGTGTAGCGAGCGTATAAAAACTGTATGGATGAATACAATTGTCAATCATCAGAGGAGTAAATAAGATGTTAATGAAATTATGTCGCGCATTACAGCCTTACTACAGGGTTAATATAAGTTAAACAATACTCAACCGTATTAATAAATGTATAGTGCACAAACGGAGTAACCTGTTAGGCCGTAAGCTCTACTGAGACAACCTGATGTTTATAATGGCTTTATTAATCAACATGACCACATTAGCTGGAAGAATTTTAAATAAATTTAACGAAGAACTTTTAATAATTTTTAGAAGAAACTACTAGAAGAAAGAAAATGAATGCGGTTCTATCTAATCTACAACAATTCTAGAGCATTTTTATTGTTTTCAAAAAACGTTTAATTTTATGATTGTCCTAGTACAATTTATGCATGGGAAATCGATTGTTGATCAACCAGACCCGGAACAATTATTTGTTTGTTCGTGCGGGATTCAAAATAGCAGGCAGCTCCGCAGTGCCGCAAACAAACGCTATCGAGACATCTTAATAATATTCATCGGGAAAAATCGCTGGTGGAAGTCGATTCCACAAGGAAGTTGTGCGAAGAACAAAACTTTTTGTAAATCGCACAGTGGTGGACCGCGAAAGTTTCACTTACAGGGATGATATTTGCATCAGTTGCCACGCTTGTCGGGTAATATTAGTTTATTTTTATTTTTGGAGCTGTTATAAGGAAGGTGCTGTTACTGCTGCTGCCCATCTCCTGTTCAGTTTCCCTCAGTCGCCTCATACGACACCCACAGCTTGTGATAGGGTAGTGAATTCTCTTACGCGGCCACTACACGGTAAGTCGCAAGGCCGACCTTATAATATACCTTAGGTGGGGTGAAAGGTGGTATAAACAATAACAGTTACTGTGACACAACTCTAAATGAGTGTTACTTTGTTGTGTAATCAAACCGTACAAGACGTTGGATTAAATATTTTATTATAAAATCATTGGCCTGGCTTAGATTACGCACAACTAAGTAGCGCCTAACAAAACAAAGGCAAAACTAATGCATTATTAATTATTATACTATGTAGTTATTAGACGATTAAAATTCCTTTCAACTATTATATAACTATTTATACAGTCTTAGTAACGTGATAAAAGTTTTCCATTTTCTGTTAAGTAAATTCATTTATTTATTAATTACAGACTATCAAAAGGCCACGGCTAAACAATGAAATGAAACAGACGCGCCGCACACCCCTCCACCCCGCGTTAGCACCGTCACCCGCGTCCCTGGGCGGTTCATACCGCCCAGAACATGGAACTATAGGAGTTAGCCGTCAGAGCCAGGACCCGCCAACCCCTGTTGGGACGGCCGTAAGATCTACGTGCACTGTCGTAGGAAAACATCGTTATCGAACATCGTACGCAAGTAACGATGTTCTCACACGGTGGGCGTAATATAAAACCAACCTTTTTACAGTACCGTCGGCCGCGAGCCCTGAGACCGATAAACCTTGAAAAGTTAAAAGACTAACAGCATTAACATCATTAGATACCAGCTATGGTTTCCGCGCTTGGTAGGAGAGTTACCATGTCCCTTAAATTTAGAATCAACTCCGGATGTGTTCTGATGTAAAGGTTAAGTAACTAGGCTAGTATAAATAGAGAGGGTCAGATGTATTTCATCCCAGTCCTTAGTGGTGATAGTCTTATTGTTTGAGAGTTAGAGGCTGGTTACTGTAGATGGAGCCGTCAGGTGGCCTAGGTACTAGCTCGTTTGTGGCTCCAATATAAAAAAAAAAACATTACTCTCCTTCTAGGCAGTCGCATAAAAATTAATAATCTCACATAATATGACCTTCACTTATACAAATTGTGTAATAGAAAAACAAACAATAACAACATTCTTATATGCCACGTCAGTGATTCAATGAGTAACTCATGAGTTAAGTATGTTATATAACCACATGTAATAGTAAGTATCAAAGTTATTTATAGTGGGAAAATAACTAAGCTGCAAAACCGCAAAATAAATAACTTCAAAGACAATATGGTGGTATTAATAATTCTATGTGTGTTATATGCATTTTGGCAGTAAAAACAATTTTTTTTATAGGACATGGTGTAAAAGAGCACACAGTCCACCTGATGGTAAGTGGTTGCAGCGGCCCATAGACATCTACATCTATCTTCGATCACGAATCAAAATGTAGATGCGTTGTCACCCGTGAGGACTAAGATGGAATGCCTCATTTTCAGTAAAAAGGGTCTCCAGTTCTCTACACTCACCATACGAAACACAGCAGCATTAAGCCACTATTTCACGCTGGTATTCTGTGAGAGCGTGGTCCTTCCCAGGTCGAGCCGACCCATTCGTGCTACAACTATACTATTAATATAACTGCAGCATGGCTCTACCACGTACAATACCGAATTATTGATTTATTATAAACTTCAACAAAAAATTCTATTCCCAAGGTTTAAAACTACTACTGGATTACTCAAAAGGGTTAATTATAAACTTTTAATTATTTAAAAATATATACACGTATATAAATAGCTTTGGAAATCGGGGGTATAATTCTCCAATACATGACTTGGCAAAGACCTCGGAAGCTGTTAAGTGATTTTTTTTATTTGCTTTAGTTTAAAAGTCGATTTGTACTTTTTATTAAAATTTTAATACAACATAAAGTAAACATTTAATTTGTTATGGTAAAGATAATATTACAACAGCTAATGATTGCACACAATTATTCTAAGTGATATTATGTTAATGCCACATTAGGACGCGCAACACGAGTCCAGTAAATTGAGCGTGTGTTTGTTGTATAATTTACATAATTTTATGAAAGTAACGCCGTGGTATTTACATTGGCGAGGCATAAGCAACCCGGGTTCGATCGCCGCCGGCACTTTTTGCGTACCGTTTTACCACGTTTTCGTCGGTGAAGGAAAACATAAAGAGGAAACCTGCATGTCTGAAAAAAAGATTTGAAGTCGCTAATCGCTCTCAGAAATGACAGTAGGCCTGTGACCAGCCGTGGACATATAAAGGCTGTAAATGTATCTAGCTTTAATAGCTTTTAAAATTTTATGTACGTTTAAATTGTAAATACGTCATGATGTATCTGTGACGTGAAACATTAGAGAGCCACGCTGCAGCGTATTTAAGCTCACACAGTATACAAGCGTAAAAGAGCAGTATAAGCTATTGAAAAAAAAAACGTCTTTTTTCTATATCAATAGCCACAGATCATCGGTATCGGAAGCGCCTTAGCGGTCCCAGAACCCCAAAAGTCTAGTACATTTGAATGTGCACACAGTCCTGCAGATTCCGTCGCTCTTACTCATTGCGAGACAAAGGCTGATGAATCGACATCAGACGCCTAAGTGCTTAGTCAAGTGCCGGTGGTGCGGAGAAAAACCTACGCACTATGACTTGGACGAAGTCCAATGACGAATGATTTTCTATATATAGGTGGGTATATCATTATGATGATAGTTATATGGAATTGCTTAATAATTATGAAATTATTCTTTAAATAAAATAACAATAATTAAACTTTTTAAAAGTATAAACAAAAACAGTAATGCAAAAAGGCGTCAATAGATTATTCATGAATAACGGCGGAGTACTAAGTGGAACGTTAGTGATAAAAACAAAACAGAAACAAAGAATGAAAAACTGAAACAATCCTTTCTAAACGCGATGCCTTTATCCGACAGTGGATTAAAGAGGTGATAATGAAGGTTTAATTGACAGACTCATGATAATTACCTAGATGGTTTGTTTAGCAAGCAGAGACACAGCAGTTCGTAAAAATATAGGTAATCTCAGATAATCTCTAACAAACAAAGTTATTTTATTTATCTCTGTGATTATAATGGCCAAAAAAGACGAGGTAGTAGACAGATTGAAATGAACTGTAAATGAAGATAATGCCAGGAGAAAATATGACAGTCATTGTTTTTGCTGTCGCAAAGATGTCTTGCGACTTCGTACTTAAAAATTAAAAAGATACTCTACGTCATCGAGCAGCTTGATCAAAATTTTATTTTGGTCAAGTTAGGACTACGACATGATTTTCGAATTAAGATTGACGACCACTGGTTAATCAGGTTATCAGGTCTTGAACCGCGAACACTACACATTGAATAAAACTATATTTACGAATTATATCGCGTTCAATTTACCTATTTTAACTTGTTTTTACGTATTTTTAAATACCGATGTTTCGGGTGCTTTGCAGCACTAATGGTCACGGGGAGATTAAGATGTTTGACGTCGTAATGTCATAGTTAGCCCAGCTACCTTTAGTTTTTTAATATTAATTTTCGGTCCGATCAACGCAGAACCAACTTCTTACAGTATCTTGAAGTCTTGCAGTGGTTTGCTTGAGTTTTTGTTTAATTTTGTCAATTGTAGGATCCCAAGCAGATATATGGTAGCACCCATCCATCTTCCCTATTGAAATTAGATTTTTTTTAATTTCAATAGCCTCGCGTATTATCCTTGGTAGGAATCTGTGTTCTTTTGCAAGGGTTTGTAGTTTATCAAATCTCATGTAATGGTGGGGACGATCTTGTTCACAGGGAAGTCTGCAGTCACTGCAGGTTAATGCATGCCCAGTTAGTACTCTAGGAAAGGACTCTGCTCAAGACTTAAAGGGCTTTTTGAAAATAAAGTAGTTATTGTAATATTATTGCTATGCTAAAAATAGAACGAATGATTTCGCACTGTCTGACCCACATTTGCCAACAAATTTCATCAATATCTAACGGAACCGGCGCAACATTAAATTCTTATTGTTTTTATTGCTTTGATAGATTGTAAAAAATATGCGACTGAAATTTTTGTAACAAAATTTAGTAAGGCAACCAACGTTCCAAGAACAAAAAATTTTTTACACCGTAATTATAGTGAAAATTTTACTCTTTATGGCTTCTTCGACTTCGATGTAAAATGTTCTTTAAAACACAATGTTTAAAGAATACCTGACTCGAACAATTGAAAAGTCTGTGTGTTTAAGGGATAATACTGTTATGCTCGAAAGTGACAAGAAACACTTTAAAGCTGGTTTGACTGGAAGGCGTGTTGACGGAGCTCTTCAACTAGCTAGGGATTTGCCACTGAAGTACGCACTCGACGCTGACACGTACAAATTGGATAGCTTTTTACAAGTATCCAGAAAGAAAACTGTTCGTGCGACTTGAGTGTACGCGCATCGCACAGATACAAAGGCAAATACATTCCTCCTCACTTTCTATCGTTCAATGTAACCTTTACGCGATGAGTTCTGAAGTTATCTTTCAATTGAAGAGGAGGCGAATGAGCTTAAGATCATCTTATTTAAAGCAGTAACAGACCAACGATAGATCAATTCGTCATCTGAATATTATGTGTTTATTGCACAAATTCTCGTTCCGGTTGGGATTCGAACTTAGGATAAACATTAACGTGTCAATACAACCGACCATCTGACAGCAGGCCAAACTGTCGGTTGTTACTACGTGTAACTTTTTAAAACATCGTCATCACATTAGGTCCATTGTTATGGTTATGATACAAAGAAAGGTTTATTAAGGCCACAACAAAGTCAAAGAAGTTACTTTTTCAAGGCAAAGAAGTAACTTTTTCATTTATTTTATTATTATATTTAAGGATTCCGTTATACAGTAACATTCTGACAACATACTATGCTATATTCCAGAACAAGAAATCGGGTCCAGCAAATAACATGTATCCGAAATAAAATGAAGGTCGTAGTTAAATAAGATGCAAACTATACTTACATGAATTGCAAAAAAAAATTCAGTGAGTTATTCCAACGGTCATTAAGCTATTGCTAAAGAAATACTGCATATATTTTTACGATTATCAAACGATATAATGTAACGCCCATTCATTCAACGAAACTTCATCAAACCTCAATGACATTCAACTTCGCAGGTTTGTATTGGGATTAATGACTTTTTAATCTGTCGCCATGACATCACACACACTTACCAACACGTCTACGATCGAGTGCTGCCGTTAGTACCGGAAGGAGCCCGTTACACGGTCATCGATCATGGCGTCTGTGTTGGCGAGGCTACTCGCCGATTTGAGTGTTATATACGTGGAAGAGCCACATATGCAACTATATATACACGGTAGAACCAGGCTGCAGCTATATTATGGTTGTAGCATGAATGAGCCGGCTCGACCGGGGTAGCGACAGTGTAAAATAGCAGCTGCTGATGTGTCTGGGCAGGATCGCAAACGAGCACACAGTCCACCTGATGGTAAGTGGTTGCTGTGGCTCATAGACATCCACATCTGTCCTCGATTACGAATCAAAATGCAGATGCGTTGTCATCCCTTAGGACCAAGATGAAATGCCTCTTTTCCAGTAAAAAAGGGTCTCCGGTTCTCTACACTCACCATACGAAACACAGCAGCATTACGCTACTACTATTCTACGCTGGTATTGTGAGAGCGCGGTCCCTTCCCGGTCGAGCCGACCCATTCGTGCTACAACTATACTAGTAATATAACTGCAGCATGGCTCTACCACGTAAAAAAGGGGGTCTTCAGGGGTGCATTTTAATTCTTCTATAAGCCATAGCCATTTGTTGGTGGACTGTGTGCTCGTTTGTCATACACATTTAATAAAAAACATAAATGTTAAGGCTAACGTGTGTTAAGTTTGAATCGTTGATCCGTGAATAATCAAATGATCAAGCGTTATTTAATAATTATACGTATACACTAGGCACACGCGCCGCTTCGTCCGGGTCGGAGTTACGAATGCGGCGTTATTACGATCTACGATTTTTTTGATTTCTCAAAAAACAAATTAAAAGTTGTTCTGATAAAATAAGATCACTGCTGGCATTGCCCTCTTGCTATTTGCATCCCCATCAGCTCAATAAAACATCATTTTCTCTCAGAATTAGAAAAGGCTAACTTCTAACAGCTGTTCTCAGTCTTGTGATAATATATAAAAATTTATGTTAGTTTGTTCGTATTTTATGCGCTGCCATTCCCGTTCATCACGTTGCGTTAAAACTTTGTCAACCTATTGCTTGCACTTGCGCGAACGTTACATAGTACAATTAATTAACTTATAGCAGGTGGCGTGCGTATCGTACCGCCATTTTTATTTGAAAGTTATATATTTCATTAAATTTCAATGAGTGTATTATAATTAAACAATATATAACTGTTCCAAATATAAAACGATATTTCCACAATAATTTCTTCTGCGGCAGAAACGCGCCGGATACTAGCCAGTTCTGAATAAACTAGATACGGGCAATAAATTTTTTCAACAGTTTTGCTGTGACCAGTAATAATAAACCACTATCTACTTTTTATTTCTTCTGCGATTCTTGGTTCGTGCCAAGCACATAAATATTGCGACGTATCTATTTGATATCTCTTACGTGATTTATAGCGAGTTGTGCTTATCTTATCACGTGCATCGGATATGAGCGCCTAGAGCGACGACTTCGCAATAAGAGGCCGGATAGGTTCGCTAGGTTTTAATAATGTTTATTTAGGACGCCGAAAATGTGTTAGAAGAAAATAGCTTTGATTGTTATTTATTATATTAATTTCAAAGGTATTAATTTGTTTCAAACGCATGAGTTTCGGAGTTGAAAATGGCAAATGCTTCGATGGTCTCATGGCTTCTAATAGATGGTGGAATTTTATAAATGGCACATGCATAATACAAGCTCAGCGACGAAGAGACCGCCAAAGATACCAGAATATGGTAAAAGGTCCGTAAGTGATAGGATTAAGGTTACTGCGATCGGTGCCGGTAAACGTTGGGAGAACTACACTCGAAGTTGTTGACGAGGTAAAAAAATGTTTTCTTGTAACCACTATTAATCATGACGTCATTGACGTAAAGCAGATAAGGCTGTTGAATTCTATGTAAATTGTAAAATGTAATTTAATTTTAAAGCGCAATAAATTTGGCTGCTACATTTCTAGCTTGATTGAGATTGCAGTATGCACAATATATTTAACTGTAAGTTTTCGTTTAACTACTTATAATTTATAAGCCATCTCTTTGTATATGAACACATTGAGCGCAACCAAATTATTTACAAACCTCAACGGCTTTGATATTTCATTCAAAAATTATGACATATTGATGACCTCCACTCTTCTTTTATTCTACTCATGTCAGTATCTTCACAACCACGAATGCTAAATTTCCACAAGGTGACGCGGCATTCGAGTTAGGATAGGAGTCAAGATAGGTTTTCCAAGAACATCATTAATTAAATATTATAAGTGTAAACCTATGGATCAAACTTTTTGTGTTATAATTATAAAAAATAAAGCATTATTTAAATCATTAGATGGAAAAAAACTGTTCAAATGACTAAAGCTTAAGAAGAACCATCAAACGTCCTGGAAAGAAGGGTAAGCGGGTAACCTTAACTATGCAAGTGTCCGATCGTAGGCGAGTCGATTGTGCGCAAGAATCTGATCTACATCTTTCGCGTGTGTATGTGTAAATGAATAAAGGCACAGCGGCAGCCATGTGTTATGCGACGAACTGTCAACTGTGACAGTAGAATAAACTGCGACGAGATGCTATCGACGTTGCAGAGAGAAGTCGTCGTGTTTTTAATATGGATGATGTAGATAGACAATTTGAAAATAACAAAAACCAATATTAAATTATATATCTGTGTAGTTTAAGCAATAAAATACAACTTAACTGATAAATACAATGACGAACGGTAATGTTAAAATTAATTGAAAAAACTATAAACAGAACATTTAAGAGGATATAGTAAGTCAGCTCAAATTCTAATTTCGTCCCCACTTCCCCGCGCGTCGTATGCTATGTACCAACATGTTTGTAATCACTAATACTGTAAGTAGATAGGTCGTTAGATACTTATTTCATTAGGTTTATCATATTTATGCCTGTTTCTTAACGCCAACCCAGTCACTTCTTATTTTTATCACGGTTATTTCCCATTTTAATTTTACGTCGTCTTGTTGCGTAAAGTGTATTCTGATCGTAAGCGACACAACTTCTCCCTTCAAAAGCCTAAGCGATACTAACGGGCGACAGGAATCAAGCTTCAGGGCGCCGATAGTTTAGGTAATTTCTTTTTACAGTGAAAATAATGGTATTTTAAAAAAAGTAAATAACATAAGCACTGTTTTATAGTTAGTTCAGTTAGTATGCAAAGTTTCATGATCTTATTAAAAGTATTTTATGAATAACAGCGGTTTATTGTTCAGTTTGGAGGTAACTTTGGATTTTTTTTCTATCGAGAACATTTGACGGAATCGTGTTTTCGTCTAACATAATCTTTAACATTAATCCTCAACTTTACCGTATATTTATTTCAAAATTAATGCTACAATACTTTCGGCATAACGGAGGATCTTGCTAAGCCATTTCAGGTTATATTTCCCCTTAACGGTAGATAAAGTTTTTCGCGTCGGTCGTTTTTATAAAAGTCGGCGAAACTAATCGACAGCATTTGAATACAAAATGATGCATAGCCAACAGAATAAAATGGTAGCTGTCTAGAGATATCGATTTAAATGAGTACTAATTAAAGAATCGGACAGGCTGCCGCATTGAGGTTAGTGGTTTGTGAGAAACTAGTTCTAGACGAATAAAAATATTTGCTCGGCACAGATGGAGATTTACGGTGTTGTAAAAAGCAAGTTAACGATTTCGAGATATTGATCGCGTATGTCGTTACTTAGCTCCACGCCAATTACTAGTAATCTATGCGTTTGTTTGAAAAAGAAAAAAATGATTTGAAGCAATAAGTTTTAAAAGTAATAACCTCAACAAACAGTTGTAATCCTTTCCTTTGAATTATTGTTTAACAAATCTTAGCCTGTGAGTTATGATATAGTGAGCGTCGACTTAGACGGAACACAAAATAAAGAGGACGAAGGGAGCCCTATCATCTAGCATACATATTGCGGCTGACTAAGACGAGTATTATATATACATAAACATAAACACTCACGCCTGTCACCCAGAGGGGTAGGCAGAGACTACAGACTTCCATTTAGCACGATCCTGACCCTTTCTCGCCTCTTCCACATCCATATACCTACGCATACATGGTCGGTTAAGGGTACTCTTAATTTGGCCCATTTTTAGTATATCGCGAATTTGGTCGACAAACTTCCGCCTAGGACGTCCCTTTCCGACTCTTCCATTCACTTCTGCAACATATATTTGCTTTATCAGTCTTTCCGCATTCATTCTTTCTACATGACCAAACCACGGAAGCATTCCTTTCTTAATCCTGGTCACCGCATCATCTTGCAAACCACACTCTTCTTTTATCACACAGTTTCTCACCCTGTCACTCAGATTCAGCCCTAACATACTCCCTAGCGACCGCATTTCTACTGCATTTATTCTACTCTCGTGCTTCTTCTATTATATTCTATTATATTATATATAGTATAGAGATATGCCTAAAAATTTGCAAAACTTCTTGAATCTGTGAAGTCTATGAAATATACATCTGCCTTAAATACAAGAGGCTATGTTGAAGTGAAAAATGAATATATTTACCATTTATCAGATTACCCGTTTATTAGAGCCCGCAAACGGATTAATGGCAACCAAAGTTTACTGGTTTACTTAGAAGTTTCTGACTAGCAGCCAATTTAAATAATTACGCTGGTAATGGAAACTGAACCGCTACGCATTACGTAAACGCTGCGATCGGCAGGGATTAACAAATTTCACACCCAAATAAGAATGCCAAAAAAAGTGTCGCAAGGTAAGCTGTGTAATTTATTTATAATTGCGCTCAGTACGATTTTGTCTAATCAACGCAATCTTAGAAGCGCTCCAACTTCACGCTGATAAGTGATGGTTAAACGAAAAGGACAATGGGGAACTCACAAACAAATTTTATGTGACTTTTTTTTCTTGCGTCTACAAATGCAAAATATGTAAAAATATAGAGTTTAAAATCATGAATATTTTTTTCATCGATCATACTACTGCAGGAAGTCAGTAATTAAATATATTCCAGTTTAAACAAAATACACATCAGACTAGCCTGTATAGTACAAAACGCCATAATTGGCAAATCGTTACAACAACAGCTAGTCAATATAATTTTCATATGTTTATATAGGGTAATTACTAGCATAGAGGAAATCCTTAAAGAAAGCATTATTATATATAGAAGTTTTCTGAATAAAATACGTCAAACTCTATTGTATGGTATAAAACCTTTGCCTGTCTTAACTGACGAATCCTAACAACTACAACTACTAGTCAATTAAGTTTTGAATTGTGTATAATTACTTTTTTCCAGACATTTTGAGATCATTTTTTCCGGTAGGGTATTTAAGCGGGGATAAGCTTGATTAGATAATAAATAGTATATATCCTATACTATTAAACGAGCAATTCTTGTATATATGTATATATATATATATAATCGGGATCTCGGAAACGGCTCCAACGATTTTCATAAAATTTAGTGTCCAGGGAGTTTCGGGGATAATAAATCGATCTAGCTAAGATTTATTTTTAGAAAATGTCTTTTTGTCCGTGTTTTTAGGCAATTAAAAACTGCTACAATATAGTTAGAATAAGAAGGTAAATTTTGACAGTTTGGTAATGATTATAAATAGCTTATTGGTATAATGGGCGGTCACAAAATCGTAAAACCCCGGTTCGAGCCCAGACCGACCGACCGACTTTTTTATTTTTTTTTTTCAAGTTTCTTTCTTTTTTGAGAAAATATATTTTTTTCGAGCCCTTTTTTTAGTATTTTTTAAAAACACGAAAATTTAAATAAAAATAATTGCACTCATGATTTTTTATTCAAATAACCAGTTCAGTTTTTTCTGTTATGTCGCTAAGATCAAAAAATATTATTTATAATTCATCAGTATGTAATTTGTATCTAAATATAATTTCCAAAACACACGAATTAAAAAAATCGAGCGAAAAATACCGAGCAAAGCTCGGTCAACCGGGTACTTTTATTTATATCTGTAATGGTGACATAAGTAGGTAGACGCTTTATAATTCAAACAACAATTTGCACAACAACTAGTTAATTTAGTTTTAAATTAGGTAAGATGATTTATTTTCAGACTTCGATAGTCCATAAGCTTGATCAGATAACACAAGGTAAATTATTTTATTGATGTATGTGCTGTAATGGTGACTTACGTAGACGCTTAATAATTCCATCACATATTATTTCGCCATTGTTCTTTTATCAAAAACAACTGTTCAACATTAAGCTTAAACTATTCCAAAACTTTAATCTAAACGTATGACGGAAAATCCATTCAGGCGATTAGACCATACATGGTCTATTTTGAAACATTCAGCAGTTCAAAGATTAGGGACAAAAGACGAATCCAGTGTCAAAACACCGCACAGTCTAACCGAATGTTAACCTTTAATGTGCAAATGTAGCATCGATTCGGATAATCACTATCAAATTCCGAGAAATCGACAGTCATATCAACTCAGCAACTCCTGGAGTATAAATATAATAAAATATAAATGCTGTTGTAGGGCATAGCGGTGAACTCTATAGCAGAAAGCATCAATCACAACAGATCACACTGGTCTGTGATACCGTAGGCATTGATATTTTTGGAACAATTACAACTCAGTGTTTGACTACTATTCCACCTAATGGTAGGTGGTGAGTGGTGATGCAGCCAAAGATGGTAAGTCGCACTAACTTAGCTTACCATTGTAATCGGATGAAAAGGCAAAAGATACAGACAAAATATTTTAATACTTTGCTGTACGCATTATAAACGACGAAGCGAACTGTTTGGTTCGAATGTGTATATTATGTCAACAATAAAGGGATGGAAACCAGGTGAAATCAAAAGTGTTCACTGATACAGTAGAACAATAATTAGTAAATAATTATTTCTTAGTTTTTTAATCTTATTAGTAAGATTTGAAAAAAAAAAAAGACATTCAACAAACGTAACGTTGTTTTTAACCTTTTAAGTTTGACTGGTGAGAGCACATCTTTATGCATACGCAACGGTATAAGCAAGGCGTTTCGTTAAACCACATATATGAACTCCTTGTAACCGGGTCAGTTATCGCATCTTTTCGGTCGACACGAGCCGATGAGACAGTGACGTATGGAGCAATTTGCATCGGATTGCCTGTTGACTTATTGGCGAATTAAGCTCACCGCGCCCAACAACAACGTATCGAAAGGATTTATGAGGACGCGGGTCAACGAAAAAATGATTATTGAACGGTACTTCTGATAATAACGATGTTACTTTTGGAACACTAATGCTTACGAACGCAAATAAGCACTTTTATAGTAAATATATTTTTTATCACTCAGAATGTCTACAATAATTTCAGACAAACCACAAATTTAATAACAAAATTGTTTCAGATGATTTTGTCTTCAACATGTTTAAATGCTTTAGAATGTGGCCTTTTAAAATACGAAATGGTTGTCATGCAATAGGACTTCACGTTGCTTAATTTTGTCCATAGCAACGTTTTGCTTTCATTACAAATAACAACAGCTGTATAAAGATCCTTTCAGGTCTGTTCGACTTTCGCGTCGTGTCTGCGGCTTGTTTGAAAAACAAGGATTTTTATTGTACTGCAGGTTCTCGAGTGATTTGCCGCTCAAATTGCCATATTCGAAGCAAAAATATAAAAGCTAAGGTTCCAAACAGAAAAAAGGTTCAGATATCGTTTCATAAATATGAATCCAGCAGAATTGTTCAAATTCAAAAACATTGTTTTAGAAAAAATTTAATCAACGTCATCATAGCTAGCCTACAAGTCCGCTTATTAACTTAGACCTCTCCAACAGATACTAGGCCACCTGCATCCATTGAATCTCATAGTCGTACAGAATAGAGCCAAAGTGCAACACATATAATTTTAGTTATTAAAAACTTATCGGTATTCGGTCATAAATCACATCGTATTTCCTCTCGGTAAAGTTGATATCCGAATCGATTTTCTCTCTTTTATTAAGTGGGGCGTGAACAAGAATCTGGGCAGCTGTCGCGAGGGACGTCGGGTACCGACGGACTTTCACCTTGATTGGCCCATAATTACCCTCTCAGTAGTGGACTGTGAAATACGCGTACAACCATCTGAATATTATAATCCAATATTGAAGTACAATCGATTCCATGGAAACGAATACCGAGAGTAATTTACATACGGTTTTCATAAAATTATCTCAATTGTCTTTAATTTGACCAACGGAGTACAAAAATAAACATCGATCTTTAGACTCAATTGTGATTTCAAGCCAGATAAATTTACAAAAGTGTTCCTTTTACAAGTAAAATCTATTACATAGTGTACTTAGTGACAGTTGCAACAAATGCGATTTCATCAAGGCTGTAAATTGCACAAAATGAGCTACGTAACAACAAAGTTAACAAAGCGCGGGTTCTTGGCACACGTCATTTGTATACTTCTTCCCATCGAGGTTTATTAATAGCTTCCCGTTGGCGCTAAACGTCCAATAATTGATGTCAAACACGCGCGCCCTCTTCACCAAGTTGGTTATCTTAGCTCTCTATCGTAAGATATTTAAATTATAAACGTCAAAAGATGAAATATTTTGTAGACATCTATAACTTTCCAAAAACCATTTGAATGCTTGAATGTTCTTGTGTTATTATGTGTTATTATATATTACACTATTAATTTGGGTTATATTCATTTTTTTGGATCAGTAAGTTGTTACCAAATTTTAGTTACTATAGTAGTATAAGTAGTTCTTATCAAATAAAGTTACTATAGTTTTTAAGAATAATATGTTGTACACTTAAAGGAGGTTGAATTATAATTTAACATGAAATTAAATTACGATTCATCATTTTACAGAACATGGAAAAATTATTATTAAATTTCTATTTAATATCTATTATTTTGCAGTTTATTTAAACATTGCAGGACACTTTCAAGGCACAGTATTTAATTGAAGCAACGAGATCGTGAAATTATTATTAAAGCACTCGTTAAACATTTGCTCTAATAACAGGTCAAGAGATGTGCAAATGTTATGCGACATCAAATCCCCACAAACACTACGTAAAATCTTTTCCAGGAGTTGCTATCAATAAGATGCAGAGTTTTAGTGCTCAATGATCAAGAATAACTTAATAATCGTAGTAGGGCAAATGTCCGTTTTGATTGCCGCCCGGGTTTCTAGATCCAGATGTCGTTCGCAATAAACAGATTTCTTTGATATGAAAAAGATAATCCTTACGATAATCATGCAACCATATTACCAGCGCCAATAATCAAGAAACCTATGATCTTAAGTCGTACGTACACCATAAATAAAGTTGAAATGTTACGAAACATATTTAGAAACGTCTTGGTTCTCCTAGTGTAGAGTGTTCCTTATTTGTTTGTATATGATTCGACGCAAGCATTTCTTGCCTTCGAGCATAACATTTGCCATATTACATTATCTTTATTGATCTTACATTGTCGTCGCGACGAGATGAAGACGATAAGATCTTCTTAGTCGTATCGGTTTCAAGAAATGTATAAGAATGTCACAAGATTAAAGATAAGATGATCTTGTTAGCGCAATCTGCGCAATTATTCATTAAATTAAATGTTGATAGAAGAAAGAGTATCAACTAAAAATATAAAAAGTAAAAAAATAATCTTATATGGAAGTATAAGTGAAAGATAATGTGTAAAGGTTGGCCTATTCACGCATGGGTTGACCATTTCAACTATTATCCTAAAAGCTTTAAGTTTTTTGTAATTTATTACCATAATTATTTTATTGTATTTGAGTCGGATTTTGTTCAAAATTTCATAGGTTTTAGTTTTTTGGGGGCGAAACTCTAATTCTTTTCCTGAAATAAATGTAGCCTTCCTAATAACATCAGCTCAAATCTGCCAAAGAAAGTTCCGTCAATCAGCCAAAATTTTAAATCGTTTTTTGTTAAAAAGCGAATTGATTTAAGATGTATTTTTTTTAATTTTAACATAATAACAATGTGTTTACAGTCATAACAATTATTAAAAATGAACAGAAAGATACGCGACCAAATACGTCGATCTCGCATAAGACGTTCGAGCTATTATTTATTCTGTGACTCGTTGGCGACGTGGGTAGTTGGTAGTTGTAAGCATGTAAGCACAAGATGTGTGGTTGTGGGTTGTGGATTGTGGTGTTAGTTAGTCGGTATTGTAGTGCGGCTACATTAGCGCCTTTGTTTCCCGATCTCTCCGCTACGCAGGTGGCTGGACTCGAGGTCAAAGTTTTAGTTTCGTGCTAGAAAGAAAGATTCGTATAGAAATAAGCACCGCATGGGTGTAGCCGATACGTGTGAAATTGTTATTAAAGCCTCACCATTCGAGAGATACAAAAGAAATAATGGATTCGACGGCTTATGTATATCTTATAATCAATTTTGTATTGTTCAACGACGGCTTTAGCTCTTTTCCCCGTTATATAAAACTGTAAATGTAACCTATTCTGTAAAAATATGTTTTTATGTGTTACTTTAACACGGTAGAGTCACACGGCAGCTGCATTAAGATTGCAGCACGAAACTAGTGCACAATATACTAATATTAAAAAGCGACTTAATGCTGTTTTGCGTATGGTGAGTGTAGACCGGAGACGTGACTGAAGCGATAGTAGCCTAATGAATCGCGAACTGAAAAGGTCGTGGGTTCATTTGATCATTGTCGTGAACCACTCCTAACGTTTCAAGCTTACCAGGAGTGGTTAAAAGGAATATTAGTAATGTTAATTAAAAAGATTACTAATATTTTATTAAAAAAGACCCTTTTTGCTGGTAACGAGGCTTTCCATTCTATATTAGTCCACAAGGGTGCCAACGATTTTTCATTTTGATTCTTAATCGAGGTTAGATGTTAGTGTACATGTGCCTTAGCATTCACCAACCATCAGGTGAACTGTGCGTTGGTTTCTCACCTTTATTTTATAAAAGAAAATGTTGTACATAGATATGTTAGCAGCCAGCGGACCGTGTCATGTACAGCGTGAACACTAAACACAATTCAGATCACACAGCTACCAATATTACATGCGGTGAATTAATGTACTCACGTAAAACTAACGAACACGAATTCCGTGCAAATGAAGTGGCGTATTGGGAACTAGGCTATTTATTGACACTTACCGCTGACCGTTCACAAACGCAGTGTGTGCCTGAATATCTTACCTGTGGACAAAAAGAAAATATTAATATTTAATGACGACAGATTAAATATCAGCGTAAAATAGGTTAGTTTTGCTGTGTTTCATAATATGGAGGGTGTAACTATCGAAGATCTTTTTAACTAGTAATGAGGCACTCCATCTTAGTCCACACAGGAGACGACATACTTCAATTTCGAATCTGTGGACCTGTCTTCTTGTTTGCAAGCCTTACTTAGCCTCGTGTTTAATATTGCTGCTTTCCGTCGGATAGGTACTTCACATCTGTCGTACGAGACGGTACAGGTGCCGTGTGGAAGCGCAAGAGAATCCATCACAGAACTTAGTCCCGTGGTTGTCATAAGAGGCGTAAAAAGAGTCAAAGTTGCGATATAAACGGTACCGCGATATGCCTGGCAAGAATAATGATTATTTATTACGAATCCTCCCTACCAAGGCTATTTCAGCAGTGGTATACTTGGTGGTATACTTTTACGTGCTGATGAAGTAGAAAAAGAAGATACAAAATGGTAAATCGAAATCTATCGAAGGTCATGAGTATTTACCATTGTCGCGCCTTAAGATACCCACGTAATGACATGGCGTGATATGTTTCTCTTAAACCACCACATGGGCTATACTCTTTATTTTTGAAGTTATTATCATTCTCCAAAGTTTGCGACAAACCTTTCCAATTAGTAGTCGTAAGTTATAAAATATAAAAACAAATCTATCTCTGTGGATCTATCTATGACAGTTTACTAAAATTGCTTAAGAGATGTAAAAAATGGTTTTTCATAACCTTTACCAACATCAACATGGACTGGAGCAGTGTGCAAGAGTTGCGGCCAACAGTGAGACGAAATAATCTGAAACTTTTCTACTTGCAACGACACATGAGAACCTATTGCTGTCTTATTGTAATTAACATGTTATTAACTAAATATGGAAAAAAAATACAAAAATAAAGAAAAAATGAATAAATATTCAAACACTAGGAATGACAACATTTTCAAATTGAAACAAAGCATCCCACGAGACCCACATCTAAGATTTTTACCACCTACTAGGCTCTTACCTTATGTAGTTCACTAGTTCGCATGGTTAGGCTTGCCATGGCAGGTATGCACCAACAAAAATTAAATGTGTCATAACACAGGACCCCGTCAGCTGTTTAAACATGTCGCATTTCATGCTTCAAATATTTGAAGGCCGCAGCAAATACCATTGGTGTAAGTGCATTTAAAAATGTCAGACAAGTCGATTACATTAACAGAGAAACAATTAAATTTTAACATCGTTACAAGAAGCACTACTTAATTTCAGATGAAACTAAAAGCAAGATAAATGATTGGGATTCGGGATCAGATATAATGTGATTCCCATCAAATTTATCAAAACGATGGCAGATCTAGTCTTTTCTTGATCATATTTCCATAAACGTTAGATCGAATATGAATGAATAGGTAAAATTTAGTAAATGTTGGTTTTCCCGATGAACAATATTTGGTCGCCGAAACCGTAGTCTAAATGAGTTAGGAGAAAATCATAGGCACCTATCTATGCGCATGCACATAAAAGTTTTTGGCCCATGACCTGAAAGATTTTTGTGCATTTTTAGACTTGAAAAACGCTATGTAAGAGTTGACAGATTTCATAACTTCAGAAAAATAGGCAGCCCTAATACCATGGGATTAAAGTTTGGTTAAATTAAAGCTCGACAGCACATAAGCGTCGTAAAGCGCTGTGTCGCCACGAAAGCCATATGGCGGAAGTAGTTCACATTCTCGACGCCAAGCTGAATACCCGACAGTAATACCGCACAGCTAACTTTGCCCTTTCTTGGTCCGAATTTAAATGTTGTAAATAAAGAATTTATAACTATGGTATTGTGGGAACTTATAAATTAATAAAATATCTAATATAATAACTGTATAAAAATAATAATATCGTGATCCGTATAGCACGATTCACGAAATTTGATGAATCTTGCTCCGTTGGCGAGCTTAATTTAACGCTAGCTCAGCCACAATGGAAGTTCAAGGTTCGTTACGCTCTGCGTGGCAATGCCGACCAAATTTGCGGCTTAGCGTGCGTTCAAAGATTGACAAACAATTATTACGCTTAAGATTTTGGTTCTAAATAAACGTTTTTTTTTATGGAAGAGGGGGCAAACGAGCATGCGGCTCACCTGATGTTAAGTGACTACCGCCGCCCATGATCAACCGCAACAGCAGAAGAATTGCGGGTGCGTTGCCGGCCCTTTAGAAAGGAGTAAGCTGTTTTCTTGAAGGTCCCCAGGTCGTATCGATACGGAAAAATCGCCGGTGGTAAACTATTCCACAGAGAGGTTGTACGTGGAAGAAAACTCCTTGTGAAACGTACAGTGGTGGACCGCCTAGCATCCAGATGGTGTGGATGGTATCGGGACGTTTGCCGTGTAGTGCATATCTAAATAAGGGAATGTGAATCACTTTTTAAAGGCTTTTAGCAGTCCCGTAAAATTTTATCAAAATTAGAAGTAATAGTAATTAATACAAGCACAAGACACGATAGCTAAGCATTTGGTTTCAGCGTTACAGGTTACAGGTTCGAAACCCAACCTAGAACCTAGAAATATATGTTACGGCTATTCCTAGGTGACTCCAAGATACAAAAGAAATCCTAGTGCGGGGAGTTACGGTTTTTTTTGTAATAAAAGGAATATAATTTACGTTTTTATATGGTAGAGATCCGGTGTAGATGTACTGCAGTATGAATGATTCTGTTCGACCAGGGAACAACTATGAAATAACAATATAATAAAAACTCTACCTTTTTACACGTTCGCAGTCCATCTCAGCCCTCAGCTCAAAGGCAAGCAAAACACCCCTCCCTGATTTGATTCTTAATCAAGATGTAGGTGGGGTCACACCAGTAGTGTGTATGTATGGGCCACAGCATCCACTTACCTTATCAAATTAAATGTGTGCTTGTTTGTCACCTTGACTTGTACAAAACTCATAAACAACATTGCTCCCTTATTTCAAAATAGATGAATTCAAAAATATTAAAGCCTAGACGACAATTGATTTTCCAAAACTGTACAACCTTAAATAAAACTGACGTTAAAGTCTACCTATGGGTATGTTTATGACACTTCCGCGGAGTGGCAGAGCATTCGTGGAGTTAATAGTCGAGCTATTTCCGCATTCTGAAGCCGAAGCGAATCATCGCGGGAGTAATCAGCGACCTATTAAACGCCCATGCTGAAATTAGAAACCGCACGCAAGGTCAACAATTACGCAACACGGAAAAACATTATTTTATGGAAACCTTACTTGGCAATTAGATGAGCGAATTCTTACTATAGTATTTTTGTGGCCTTCGTGAGCATCTTAACAGTCCAAGCTACAAAGTCCACTACTGAAAAAGCACGGCCTGGATCCATATGCATATATCGAATCCCCACATGCCTCATTAGATGCGTGGAGCTACACGAGTGTATTTTATTACAACGATATCCTCGCTAAATTTCTCTGTATACAGGTGTACATTTCGATCAACACTTCAAGTTAAGTTTGTGTTATTTTAAGCAAGATTTTGCGCCTAGTATTTTTATTGAAAATCAAAAAAGAAGTCACAGAAAGTAAATTATTGTTTTCAATTCTTTATTAAAGATTATGTTTATGATAAAAGGGGACTAACGAGCACACTTTTTACCGGAATGTAAGGGGATACTGTGGCCCATAGACATCTACATCTATCCTCGATTAAAGAACGAGAAATACGTGTAGATGTGTATCAACCCCTGTGCACTAACATAGACCTTTTTAACTAGAAGTGTCTGCGGTCCTCTACAGTCTACACTCACCATACAAAACACAGCAGAATTAAGCTGTAATTTTACGCTAGCATTCTGTGAGAGCGTGGTCCTTCTCCGGTCGAGCCGATCCATTCATGCTATAACTGTAATAATATAACTGGAGCGTGGCTCTACCACGTAGAAGAGTTAACAAATACTTTCATTTTCAAACGAGTATTTATTCATTTATATATATATATATATATATATATATATATATATATATATATATATATATATATATATATATATATATATTATAAACTATCATAAATACAAAACTTCAAGGTCACTCGCTTCGAGCGCCAATTTGCTTATTTAATAATAACAGAACTCAGCCATCGGTGATGCTCTCAACCGAATAAGGTTTGTGTTACAAGGTATCACTAATCGAGATTGCGAAGGGATCGCCATCGGCCGCAGCCGAACAAGGTCCTTGTAAAATTCAAATTAGTTTTTTGTCCAACTAAAGGATAATTTACGATAGCACGTCCGATCCGACGGCATTTGACGGCTGGGGAACGAATCGAATTGATTGAATAATAAATTACTATTACTGTTATAGTAAAATTGTGAACGGATGATATAACTTTTTTAAATCAAATAATATCAAAGAAAAGAAGTAAACAACTGAAGAACAATTTACACAACAATAGCATTAATAACTGTCCAACTAACGTTAACATATACTATAATAACATTACAAAACGACGAAATATGGTCGGTCACTGTAATGAACTAACAAATATATAATAAGCAACTGAATAAAAATGACTGAGTCCTGAAGTGAAGTAACATTTCTTGCTAAGAAAAGGTGGGTTGTAACATAGGTATCTCACGGTATTGTAAATATGGACATATTATGTCGGTAAACTGCGAGTCAACTCGTGTGATTACAAGATACGATGGAGCGCGGATTAGATATGTGTTTGCGAAGTCTTTGCTTCGCCGGTATGCGAGAACATTTCCTTGAACCCCTATTGCATTGCATACCCAAGTTGCACCAGGGATATATTGTCACTCCTACTTTGTTGAAGATGATTTAGTCGGGAAATAAGGCTCAGGTAACCACCTAGATATGCAGACATCAAATAACACAAAGAACTTTAGGTTTCTTGTTCTGTTTCTAAAACATTTTTCTTGTTTATTTCTTGTTTATTTTTCTTTTTTAAAACATTACCCTTACACTACGATTTCCACCCGTATTGTAGAGGTAATTACATATGTATATTATACATTTCACGAGGACAAACATACGACAATGCCATCGGCGACTATTGTATATGCATTGTGATGTGATGATAAATACATCTGGCAGTTTCCGACTGACTGTAACTGCGTTATAAAATCTTACATCCGATCACTGTTACAAAATTATTGTATATGCGTTACACCAGACATGGGCAGAACACAGAGTGACTGTCTTTAAGTTGGTGCATCAAATTGTAAGAAACTGTAACAAAAGATCGCTTATAGCGTTAGTGTAAATTATGGAAAATATTGTAAATTTAAATCAAATAATGCAAAGATTCGATTATCTTTCTGCACAACAATTTAAGTAATATCATATGACATCCTACAAAACCTTAGTCCATTTGGATAGTCTAAGTACAAAACATACAGCGGATATCATTGACGTGTAAAATAATACAGTTGCGTAAGATTTGCAAAGCTAAAGTGACTTCATTCATTATTTTAAATAAAACATAATGTTTTTGTCCGTGCGTAGAATAGAGTGCAATCTTCACGTTCGCTTAATAATAATCAATAACTGGTTCAATTAGATGATTGGCGAGGTGTAAGATCCGTACTATTCGAGCAGGACGACGTGCATAATATGGAAAGACCGGTCAATTACAATTGTCGCGAGCTCCGACTTCCACTCAAGCGTTATTAAACAAGATGCTGCCTTTTAAAACATAGGCTTTAGAACCTGACGGCTGTTTAACTTGTAGGGAGCTGGAGGCCGGTACAACTTTAAAGTTAACAGTTTTTCTACACTTCCCACAGGTATACGGTATCGGAGGTGAATAGCAAAAGGTTTCCAGATTTTAAATATTTTATAGTCTATTATCATATTTAAATAACTAATTATGTACACAAAAAGTTTTATATTGATAAATAAAATATAAATATTTGCCTTTGAGTAAATAGACTTTTTTTTTAATCTAATAAAATTTTATTTAAAAAGAAAAGAACATCGATAGACCTTTATTTTTTTATAAAACTGAAGGGACCAACGAACCACTTCACCTGATATCAAGTGGCTATGGACACATGCGGCTAACTTCAAACAAATTAGGGCTACAGATGCGGTGTTGCCGCTGAGTACTAAGATGGAATACTTGTGTAGTTATGTTGGTTCTCTATACCCTTCAGACCGGAACACAGTGCAATTAATTATTAAAGAATTATTTATTAGAGAAGTATTACGTTGAATGCTTGGAGTAAAATACCCACACCGGCGACAAGCAGCAACATTAAAGGTGCACGAAATCTGGTACTGTGAACGACAATTCACCTGCCAAGCGTCATACATAAACCATCCAAAATATAATAGTAGAGGTCCATGTAAAGAAGTGGAATTTTAAAAACTTTACATACACAAAGATAAGATACTTTGACCGCGTTCGTTAAGTTCAGTTTTGATTGTATGCGTAAGCTTTTCTGTGGCTATCTACTGATATGCGGCGAAGGTGGGATGCCATGTGGTTTTAGTCGGTCAGAATCCGGCACAATCCTTGCAGAAACTAAATGCGTGAAGCTGGGTAAGTGGGCGCCAGAAATTGGTAGAAGGATGGGAGGTTGGGACACCACCCTTCACCACCCAGACAAACTCCTAGGCAAGAGTTCTAGCACCCGGTAAACATTAATGATCAGCATTCATCTTTTTAAGAAAAACAATAATCACGTGTGGTCTTTCTTTGATTTACAGTATTCAAATTGAAACTCTCGTGAGACAACATTCGCGTGTCAAGTTTGCACGCATTATCTCCGAACGCGTGAAAGTGACTCGTGAGCGTCCGCATCTTTGTAAAATTGCATAAATTTACCATCGATTATAAGCATCTTAAGAAATAAATTATGAAGCGAATATATTATGAATTAATCGTTAAATCGATGACATAATTTTGTCATGTCATAACATATTGCAGACAAAATGGCGTAACATTTTAATATATCCAAAATGATTTATAATGCTTCGAATGATACACAATACTACAAGTATTGTGTGTCATTACAAGACATATTATGATTATAATTACAAAACATAAAAAGACAGTTGCTCCGTGCCAAAATAAGCCAAGTTTATAAGTGTTCCATTAAACGCTGACTGGGTTATATGAGTATATTCTATTTGCTATTAGCACGAATAAACAATTTAATTATATAGATGGAGGGAAAATGACAAGCACTTAATATATTTTTAAGGAATATAATATGCTTAGAATGAATCCTTATGACAAAGAACACATAATATAAGTGTGAGGCGAGGAGGTAGAACGTAGGCAATTCTTTACAGATATTTTATATATTTATTTATTTAATCTTTATTATACACCTTATATACTAAGGGACATAAAGGGCGGACTTGATATTTTATAATCTAAAAACGAATTTATGTACTTACGTACTTTTTATTTCGATTTAATTAATTCTAACGTACAAACAATGAGCAAACTGACAAATAGTCATAGCTGCGGAAATCAAGTAATTAAAATACAAAATGGTAAATAAATATGTTGCGACGGAACTTTTACAAATACATGAAGCAGTACATAAATTAATAGTATTTTTTGTCACAAAGTTTTATTACTAAGTTATACGAGTACTACTGCAAAAAGGATAGAGACAGCAGATTTTGTTAGGTAAAGGTTTAGTACAGGTCTCCTCCTGTTTCTGAGTGAGTTTTAGGGCAAAAAAGTGTCCACCGAGCTGCTCCAACGCGCGTTGGCGGACTTCACTCGTCTTTCATTTTTTAATTAATTTCTCATACATGTGGGTTTCCTCGCGATGTTTTCTTTCACTACCGCAAACACCAAATATAAAATAAGTATGCTGCCGGAAATAAGTATGCTTCAAAAATTGATACACATTTTATGGTACCTTTGTGATGAAAAAATTAGTTAAGAATATAATTATTTAATATTCGTAAGACAAATGCGTGTTGCACACCATGCGCATTAGCTTTCTTAAGTATATATCTGTCGTAGTTGTAAATAGGTAAGTTACTTTTGATCAGATCACTTACACTCGTCTGTAGTAGTACCAGTGCATTGAAAATGAACTGACTCGATTATGCCAGGTCACGTTTAGACTGAGTGCAGTAAACTTGCAAGCAGCGCTGAGAGTGAAAATAAAAGTTGTCTTACAGCCATAACATGCTACACAATAATCCAATTGTTCAATCGTGTATTATAATATCAATAATTTGTGTCATTGCCGTTTATGAACAATCTACCAGAGACTTAATCTATATCTGGCGGTGGAAAAAGAGCGCGGATCAACGACTAAATCACGGTGATCACGACAAAAGACAAAGTAGGAGTAAACCGTTCACTATGCGACATTCAAGGTCGGATATTATTGATAAATGTCAGAGGTTGGCTACCTGATGCCTGGTAATAAATCAGTGCCTCGGACAAAGGAATTGACATTTTTAACTATATGTACGCCCGCTTATATGGCTAACTGCGACATGGTAGTTTTTTTTTATTATTCTAAGCGCGCCAGCGCCAGCCAGTGGTGATGTAGCCTAAGGTGGTAAAGCGCACTGACTTAACAAAAACCTATTCACCCTCGCCTTGAAGACACCCCACTACATCGTAATCGGATGGAAAGACAGATGCTGGCAACTTATTCCACTCCTTTGCTGTACGCATACGAGTAATCAACGACCATAGAGGTGGTTATATAGGTCTTTGTGAAAGACGAAGCAAACCGTTTAGTTCGAATGCGTGGTACTAAGTCAATAACGAAAGCGTGGAGACCGGCCGAACGTCAGATTATCCGATGGTGGAAGGTAGCGGGAGATGAAATTTAACTTAAAATTAATTTTTGTTTAAATTCTAAAGTTTAACCTATCTACTTAAACAAGACATGTTTGTAATGGCGGTGTAAGAATACCCCACGTATCGGCCTTTGGGTATCGTAAGAGGTAACGGTGGAAAAAAACAGGACATGGGCAGCAGCGTTTTCCTAATTGAAAAGAAAACTGTGGCAGCCAACCCGCGAGGCAAGCGTGGCACCTGCGGTAAATATCCCACCGTTAAACAATCTACGAGGCAGACCTATGTTTTACAGTAGACTTGATAGGATATAACGGTAACAATATGTTGTATGGCAAAATATTTTATACGTGGTAGAGCCATGCTGCAGTTATTAGTAGTATAGTTGTAGCACGAATGGGTCGGCTCGACCGGGGAAGGACCACGCTCTCACAGAATACCAGCGTGAAATAGTAGCTTAATGCTGCTGTATTTCGTATGGTGAGTGCAGAGAACCGGAGACCCTTTTTACTGGAAACGAGGCATTCCGTCTTAGTCCTCAGAGGTGACAACGCATCTGCATTTTGATTCGTAATCGAGGATGGATGTAGATGTCTATGGGCCACAGCGACCACTTACCATCGGGTGGACTGTGTGCTCGTTTGTCACCCTATCCTATAAAAAAAATATATTACTTATAAATAATAATGAACAAAGAATCGCATAAAAATTTATATATACTGGATGACCTTTTTTACCGTCTGAAAAAAATAGGATGTAAGTAAGTAATAATGGCACTGATACTTTACAAAAAATAAAAACAAATATTTTGAATTAAAGAAATTTATTAATTAAGTCTATCGAAATTCGATTCATATCCACCCTACTTTATGAACTTCACTTCGCAGGGTCACAGGCTAGGGTGGATATGATTTGAATTTCGATAGATGATTGATGATTTTTGTTTTGTGTAAAATATCAATGCATAGGCTTCTATTGCGTTTTCATGTTACAACCTAATTTTTCCCGACGGTATAAGGGTCATCCAGTATATTAAAATTAAAAAAAGACATACTTAAATATCGAAATTAAACAAAAATAATTCCTCCAGAACAATTTTTTGTCAATACAAGTCATCAACCTTTTTACTTTCTTCGTTCAATGCTCGATGAACCCGGTCTGGTGCATATAAAGCATTTGACTCCGGTAGACAAAAACGTGCTGCGCCGAGCGGTGACCAATCGATTCGCGATGCTTCGTGTGGCGATGTGTTCGTATCGATTAAATATCGATTACGCACAGCGACACTGCGATTAGGACTTGCAAACGACTCTTACTGGTGAGACCCACTAATAATACATAGTAAATGTGATACCTGTCTGCGTGTCATCGAAGCGGTAATGATCATCGTTATAGTAAATAATGAATAAAGAATATTGTCAATTGACCCGATATTACTTTATTGGAAGTAGGTCTCTCACTTGTAACGTAAGTTTAATGAGTATAAAAGTTTTGTTCGTAATTTCAACTCGATGATCTATTTGAATTGTCCTTAAAATCACGGAATTCTGTCGACGTATTGCAACTTACAATTTTTTTTATCATTATTTCATTGCAACGGGTCATATGTAAATTATCACCTATTGGCCATTTTATATTTGACACAAATGACACAATACAGTATTTGATGTTGAAATACAAGTTATAAAACGGGACATATTATACTGTGGTTGTGATTAAAAAGAAATAAAATTAAAATTCATAGAGTCGGGTATCGGAGCCTGCGACGTCCGTGTCCCCTACGATTAGGAGGGGACGCGGACGCCAAGAACGGCGAAAAGGAATAAAGATATTTCTGCGCTGGTTCATAAGACTGCCCCCTAATGACTTCGTTGTATGTGTGCGCGTTTGTGTTGTGCCTTATTCAGTTTCTGGGTCGTCTTTATATTTTTTGTGCATGTTTTTACTAAGTTAAGAAACATGTAAGGCGATTTTTCCTTTAACCAAGCATGGGACTTCGACGACAAGGATATATATATATATATATATATATATATATATATATATATATATACTTACTAAGACGTTGGATGTAGGCAAAGTATTTTATAAAAGACTTTTTGTTTGATCAGATAAAAACGAAGTACTATGATTGCGAGGAGTATTGATTATAGTCACCTACTTACAACCGAGAGCTGTGGCATTTTGTGTTAAAAAATTAAGCACCCATTATAATATTAATAAATTTCTTGATGGCAGTAAGAGTATGAAAGATCGGTAGTAGTAGACTCCACCGAGTCAGTAATTCGTTCTTAGGGCGATGTATACGCTTTTACAACAAAATCCCAGAAAATATACAAAATTTGTCATACACGAAGTTCAAAAATGTTATTAAACTAAGTTTGTATAAAAGGGTTATTATAATATTAAGGAATTTATGGATGATAATAACCCCTGGGAAGGGTGATCGCTACCAAGCTATTTCTAATTTGTCTTGTGTTGTTAATTGTAAACATTATTGTAGGCTATTATTAGAAAAAAAAAATAGTCCCGCTGGGTTTCTTGCTGGTTCTTCCCAGGACAGAGGTTTTTTTTGCGAAGCAGTGGTAAATGAAAAAAGTGACTTTCAATAAGTATTGTTATAATCTACATTGAATAAAAAAGTTTCTGTTTGTGTGTCTGTTTCGGGCATTTATGGTTAGTGTACATTCACCACCGGATACGGGTAATTGGTCACCGCATTCAGAATTAACAACGGCGCGGCGCGTGCCGATGCCGCTGCAACATATCCGCAGCTATAAAAGCTTAAATCATTCGCGATCCTCGAAAAATCGATACGCGAACTCAAAATGGTCGGTGATGTTATAAAACAGACAGATAAAAGGTATACAATTAAAGCATATAAAGAATTGTTGAGACCAATTGGTTTTGTGTTAAGACAGGTAGCGTTGTTGATCCGTACGTTTGATCATTTTGTTTGATATCTGAATGTAAAAAAAAAAACATAGAAATCTGCTACTAAGACTACATAAACATATTCTCATACATATCGCCGTGTAGTGACGGTGTGGACTCCTCGTCCACAAGCACATAACTTCCCGCGGGTGCCGCATGTGGCGGCAGAGGGAACTGAAAATGGCCCGCAGCATCTTCCTGATAACAACTTTTTTGAAACAGGTAGTGCCACGCTGCATGCATGCATGTAGCCGAATTGGGCCGGCACGACCGGGGAAGTACCTATCGCTTACACGATACCGGCGTAAAGTGGCAGCTGAGCTGTCGCGTTTCGTGCGGTGTGTATAAGTATCCGGTGGCCCTTGGGGTGGGGAGGGGAAAGGAGGGCAACGCATCTGTATAACATCCAGACAGATGTCTATGGGCGTCGGTAATCATGAAAACGGCTGCGACTGCTCGTTTGCCCCCTTATAATATAAAAAAAAAACTCCAAAATAATAAAAAACTGCGGTTACCAACCTGCCTGCCTGACAACTACGCCAAATATTCTCTCGACGAGGCAATTTATGGTGGATTCCTATGTTCAACAGTGGACTTTTTAAAGGCTGGTATGAGTGAATGAACTCATAAGTATCATAAGCATATTGTAAAACAAAAACATTAAAATAATTGATAGAATCAGGCGTTACTTTTCGGAAATCCATTATAATAAAGATATTAATTAATTTGCAACCTTCCGCTAACTAAATACAATGATGTGTCTTACCTGGATTGAAGAGCACCTCCCGCCCTCCCTCAATTGCGTGCACTAATCCCGTCACCACTAATCCCAGCATCACTACTCCCAACACCAATATTCCAGGAAAGACACATCATCGACGATAAAACGACACGTGTTTCGCCTCTACACAAGGCATCCTCAGGTGATGTAGACTCGGTGGCTGACCGCTAAGCTCACCAATAATTATATTCAAGCTTAGTCCGAGATAACTTGGTAGTATCGTCTACACCTTGCTCGATGAACGCGTCCTTTTAGAGTAGATCTAAAACAAAAAAGTTGTAACACGAACGCAACCTAACGCTTCTCGAATGTCATTCGTTTTACCGCGTTTGATGAACGATCATCCATTTGCATTTGCGCACTAAATCTCGAAAGTTTTTGTGCAATTTATTCTGGTTACATTGGTTTAAAATGCCTAAAAGACGAAGGGAGTCAAAAGAAGAACGTTTAGAAAGGACGTTGAACAAATATAAGAAAAAATATGAACGTTGTAAAAGACGTAAAGACGAACATTCAAAAGATAATAGAAACGAAAATGATGTTGGCGATATTGGTAAGTCTGTTTTTATCATGACTCAATTTATTATAATTAATCAATTGCATTATGCGGAACTTTATGAATATATAATATTTCATTAAAATAAAACAAAAAGTTTTAAAAGATCATTAAAATTAGCATGTAGACCGCCAATGTTTTCTAAAAAATTTAAAATGAGGTTTACTTAACCTCAATTTTACCATCCAAAATTTTATGTGTATTAACTTTTGAGACTATCCCGTGGGGCATAGTCACGACTTTCCCGTGGGGATTAGTCGACCAGTCATAATATGCCTGGATACATATGTCACAAACTCGTAAAAGCGAGTGTCACTTTTGACTTATCCCGTGGGGATAATAGTCATGCCATACCATTTAATATGGAGGCCTCTTAAAGTGAGTGTCACTATTAAACCATTATATTGGTACTATAGCAATTGAATACCATTAATTTATGGGCATTACGTCTGTAAACAAAGGAGGGAGAGAAATGAAGGCATAAATAAGAAAATTAGTATAATACAATACTACTATAATTATAAAATTTCAGTGGAAAGTATTGAATCAGAAGAGGAGATTATTCTGGAAAATATCGAACCAGAGGAGGAGGAGGAGGAGGTAGAATTTATGGAAGTTAAAGAAGAACATTTAGAAGAGGATATTATAGAAGCCATGGGTCCTCCGATTAGTACTGAATCTTTATATGGTCAACCAATACATCCGGAGATTTATAAAAGGGTCGAAGGTATTTTGATGGAAGGCTTGACTAAAGAAAAAATTGAAACATATAAAAAAGAACAACTAATACTGGAAAATACCATTTTGTTAGAGGCACCACTACTGAATCCTGAATTACACATGATACAAGAGTCAGTAAAAACAAGAGATAAAAAAAAATTGAGAACCGCCAAAATTTATTAGGATTAGCCACAGGCACAATATTAAAATGTGTTGATAATTTAACCAAACAAAATTTTAATAAATTAGATATCATAAAAAACATGACAGAGGCGGCCAGGATTCTAGCCCACCTCCATTCAGAAGATACGGTAATAAGAAAAAATTTGTTAATACCTCACTTAGATAAAACCATATCTAAGACTCTTGCGGATCTCAAACGGGATAAATTCTTATTTGGAGAAAAATTGAGTGAATGTGTAAAGAGTGCAACAATTTTACAAAAATCTGCTTCAAATCTTTTAAAGAAATCTATTCCAAAACCTTTTAAGCTAAGGCAAAATTCTACTACAAAAAACTACTATCCCCCTCAACATCAAGGGACCCAGAGGAAGATGTTCAGGGGAAATCAAAATTTTCAACGGCCGGCAACCAAGGTCCAAACACCGGCAGTGACTCGCAGCCAGCCTCACAAACAAAAGAATTACAGACAACAATGTGCCAAATACCCATAGAGGTAACACATTTTGCTGGTCGAATTAAACATTTTTATAACTGTTGGAATAAGCTTACAAATCATAACACTATTTTATCATGGATACAGGGCTATAAAATCCCTTTTATTGATAATCCAACTCAAAATTGCTTACCACTGAATGATAAGTTGTCAGGTTTAGAAGATAGGATTATATCTATAGAAATTAAAAAGTTAATGAAATTACATGCTATTTCACAGTGTACTCCTGTAAAAGGTCAATATTTATCGAATATTTTTTGTATTCCAAAGCCTGATAAATCACATAGATTTATTTTAAATCTTAAGCCCCTAAATAAATTCATAAATCCTCCACACTTCAAATTAGAAGATATTCGTACCTTATGCAAATTAGTGACTAAGGACAGTTATATGTGTACATTAGATATACAAAATGCATACTATTTAATTAATATTCATGATGATTTCAGAAAGTTTTTACGTTTTAAATATAAAGGAATTCTGTATGAGTTCAATTGTTTACCATTTGGATTGTCTACTGCACCATATACTTTTACAAAATTATTAAAACCAGTAGTAGAACATCTCAGAAGTCAAGGACTCATAAATGTTGCCTATTTAGATGATCTTAATTGCATAGGACTCTCTTATGCAGAGTGCCTAGACAATGTTCATAAAACTGTAAATTTACTCCAGTGTTTAGGTTTTATAATTAATATGAAAAAGAGTAATTTAATTCCATCACAAGAAAGAGAATATTTAGGTTTTGTCATAAATACACAAAAAATGATAATAAAACCCACAGAAAATAAAAAGAAATCTTTATTATCTGCAATACATAAATTTCTTAAATTAAAGTACTGTTCTATTAGAGAATTTGCTGCCTTGGTAGGTAGTTTTGTATCTATATGTATGGCAGTATCATATGGATTTGTATACACAAAAATATTTGAGAGGGAGAAATACATAGCTTTACAGAGATCAAATGGGGACTATGAAAAACAAATGAAAATAAATGAAAATGTGAAGTTAGATTTATCATGGTGGCAAAATAAGATTAATACCGCATATAATCCAATAAAACAGTATCAGTTTATATTAGAAATTTGGTCAGACGCTTCTAGTACGGGTTGGGGAGTACATTGTGATGGTAAAGTGACACGAGGTTTTTGGTCCATTCAAGATAAACAAAATCATATAAATTATTTAGAACTCTTAGCAGCATACTTTGGTTTAAAATGTTTTGCAAAAGACTTAAAAAATTGTGAAATATTATTGAGAGTTGATAATACAACTGCAATTTCATATATTAATCGTATGGGGGGAGTTCAATATCCTAAGCTTAACAACTTATCTCGATTATTGTGGCAATTTTGTGAAAAGAGAATGATATGGGTTTTTACCTCTTACATTAAATCAAAAGACAATAAAGAAGCAGATTTTGAGTCTCGAAATAGGAATATAGATGCTGAATGGGAACTATCAGATGATAGTTTTAACAGGGTTGTTACAATGTTTGGCCAGCCAGACATTGACCTTTTTGCATCTAGGATTAATACAAAATGCATTAAATATGTGTCATGGCAAAGAGATCCAGAGGCCTGGAATATAGATGCATTTACATTAAGATGGTCTGATTTCTATTTTTATGCATTTCCACCATTTTCAGTTCTTTTAAAAACAATTCAAAAAATTAAGAATGAAAAGGCAAGGTGCATCATTATTTTCCCTGTTTGGACTGCTCAGCCCTGGTATCCTATGTTGAAATCAATGATAGACTCGGAAGTAATACTTACTTTCCACCTTCATTAGAACTCTTATCTTCTCCTTTCAGGACACCTCACCCACTACATGCACAACTTACCCTGGGGGCATGCATATTATCAGGACAGCGTTCCAGCTAAATAAAACCCCGGAGTCAGCATGTGATTTGATGTTAGCATCTCTGTCCTCAAATACATTAAAACAGTATAATACATGTTTAAAACAGTGGTGGCATTACTGTATGCAAAACAATCATGATATCTATAGGGCATCAGTGCCATATATAATAACATACTTAACAGAGTTATATAATAAAGGGTGTAGTTATCAGACCCTTAATTGCCATAGATCAACTCTTTCCTTAATAATAGGCTCACATCTGGGAACAGATGAAACAATAAAAAGGTGGTTTAAAGGAGTATATAGGCTTAGACCACAAACTCCAAAATATAGTGTGACATGGGACCCTTCAATAGTCCTAAATTTTTTGCAAAAATTGTATCCACTTGAATCACTTGCCTTAGATAAACTTACCAAAAAATGTGCTATGTTGATTGCACTCAGCACTGGACAAAGGATACAAACACTATCTTTAATTAAATTGAGTGATGTAAATGTGACTGAGACACATGTTACAATACTGGTTTCAGACTTACTTAAAACATCGGCTCCTGGAAGACAACAGCCAATGTTAATCCTACCATATTTTAAAGAAAAGCCTGAGATTTGTCCAGCAAAAACTTTGTTATTTTACATTGATACCACTAAAAAATTAAGAGATCAGGATAGAAGTACACAAAATATTTTTATAACATTTAGAAAACCGTATATAGCAGCCACATGTCAAAGCATAAGTAGGTGGCTTAAACAAGTAATGAGCGAAAGTGGTATTGATACAAGCACATTTACTCCACATTCAACTAGACATGCCTCAACGTCTAGTGCTCTAAGACAAGGACTTACAATAGATAACATATTAAAGACAGTTGGATGGTCAGCAAACTCTCAAACATTTGCAAGGCATTATAATAGACCTCTGTTAAATGATAATCACCGGTTTGCAAAAACAGTATGTAGGACAAACTCTACTTGATTAAAATTTAGTTTGGAAAAAATATTTGTAATTTACATATAATTACTACTTAGTTGTGATAGCAACCTATTTTAATTTTTTGTTCAGTGAAGTAACATTTTAATAAAAGTTGATTTTCAAGTTTAGTATTCTTTGAATCTTTCTTTCTTATAATTTTAAGTTCCAATTTAATGTGCAAATGCAAGAAGAATCTATATGTTTACTCATTAACTCTAAACATCTACCAAGTTATCTCGGACTAAGCTTGAATATAATTACATAATTAAACGAACTTACCTTAAGTGAAGTTCAATTTTAATTATATGAAGAGCTTAGTCCGAGATATAAATTTCCCACCCACCTCACTTAATAAGTTTGCAACTTATTAACCCAAGTAAACAGTAGATTCTAATATTTACTCTAAAAGGAATGACATTCGAGAAGCGTTAGGTTGCGTTCGTGTTACAACTTTTTTGTTTTAGATCTACTCTAAAAGGACGCGTTCATCGAGCAAGGTGTAGACGATACTACCAAGTTATCTCGGACTAAGCTCTTCATATAATTAAAATTGAACTTCACTTAAGGTAAGTTCGTTTAATTATGTAATAATTAATAATTAGCGATTGAGGGAGGGCGGGAGATGTTCTTCAATCCAGGTAAGACACATCATTGTATTTAATTAGCGGAAGGTTGCAAAATAATTAATATATTTATTAAAAACATTAGTCTCTCATCCAAAAATGATATAAAAACATCCTAATGTATAATAGCATTCAATTCAGAACTTCATTGCTACGTAGAAATATAGTTAGTTTAGCTGCAACAATGTTGCTTTAATTATTCCGTGATTGAGGGAGGGCGGGAGATGTTCTTTAATCCAGGTAAGACACATCATTGTATTTAATTAGCGGAAGGTTGCAAAATAATTAATATATTTATTAAAAACATTAGTCTCTCATCCAAAAATGATATAAAAACATCCTAATGTATAATAGCATTCAATTCAGAACTTCATTGCTACGTAGAAATATAGTTAGTTTAGCTGCAACAATGTTGCTTTAATTATTCCGTGTACTTGTAGGACTACTGGGTCTATTTTATCGAAGAGATTTTCTCGTTTTTTTTGCCAGAAGCGAGTATTGCTACAGAGCTGACAACATTATAATCGGCGCGAGGCGGGGACAGGTGGCTTAATTAAATTTATTATCCCGTGTCAATCGCGATGGACGCGCTACGAGCCTTCCAGTAACTAGAGACTGCGGTAGGTTCTCGGATGAACACTGTCGTTCTTTTCGTTTTTGGCATCAACGAACCTCTATTTATTAGTGATATAGCAGAGATAATCGTTTTGAAGCTTTTAAAGAGCACCATGCTTTTGTCGATTATTTTATTAAGCACTGCACTCATATGACTCTGACTTAATTTAAGTATTAGTTTACTGATGACGGGTCTAGCGAAGGCATATATCCGAGACGTCTAGTTCTGCGACTGTCAATCCGACTGCCAGCGTGAAAATTAAAGCAAATAACCCCTACAAAGGATGACATGCTTGACAGCGTCAAGCATTGGACCTTTAAGGACTGATGGAAGAAGAGTTGAAATTTGCATTGATTTATAGTTTATAGATTTTTTAATAATTACCATTCAAAAGCAATTTAAATCTTAAAATTAAATGAAATTTCAAGATCCTATTCCATTAATCAGACGGAGGCTTTATTAATCATTAATCTTTACGGCGAATCTGCCATAAACATTTTATCGTAAAGCGTTTGCATTATCGCATGCAATGTGGAGCGTGGGACCAGAGCCGCTCCAAATAAGGTCTGCCGTGAGATCGTGCCATCGCCATTAGCCCTGCTGTGGACACACTTGGCAACCTGCCCCGCAGACGTGCTATGGACACACTTGGCTATGAGGACAGTGCAACTTCAGGATATGCGTCACATAGGTATAATGAGCATGGAATGAAATTTAAAAAAATAAGACATCAACGTACCGATGAAAATATAACGATATTATGTCGGAAATAAGCCGAAAAAGTAATTTTTCTGTCTGGCAATTTTTTGACTAATTTGTATACAAAAATTAGATGTAGTTTGCAGGCGACCGAGCGAGTGATAAAATAAGATATTAAAAACAATTTCGAAAGAATATCTTTGTACCTTTATACTCTACATAATATTATACTTTTACTTTTCGGCGGCTACGATCGGACACTTGCATAGTTAGGGCTACCCGCTTGCTTACCCTTCTTTCCGGGACGTTTGATGGTTTGATGGTTCTTCGTAAGCTTTTAGTCTTTTGATTCTCTTGTTCTTTATTTTACTTTGTTCTTAATCTCTCTCTCTCTCTCCATATACATATATATATATATATATATATATATATATATATATATATATATATATATATATATATATATATATATATATATATATATAAACGTGGTAGAGCCTCGCTGCAGCTATATTATGTTAGAATACCAGCGTAAAATAGCAGCTTAATACTGCTATGTTTCTTATGGTGAGTGTAGAGATCCGGAGACCCTTTTATACTGAAAACGAGGCATTTCATATTAGTCCTCACGGGTGACAACGCATCTGCGTTATGATTCTTAATCGAGGATAAATGTGGATGTCTATGGGCTACAGCACCCACTTACCACCAAATGAACTGTGTGCTCTATTCGATAAAAAAATGTATTTTTAAATATATACTAAGTTGTAGAGCTCTAGGAGTCGGTCTGGTTAAGAACCATCTTCTTACCTATTTCAGCTGTCAAGTATCTCGTAGGTGTCCCATTGACAGTCTTAATTCTACTCGACTTATAATTAATTTAACAGAAAGATATTTACGCGCCACGTTGCGGCGTATTGTAGCGGTAGCACGATTTGATATGCTTCATCGCGGAAGTAACACTACTTGCTTATAATATCAGCATTAAATAGCAGCATAGTGCTGCTGTGTTCCGTTTGCTGCGTGACGAAAACCGGAGACCACTTGAACTACAAACGAAGCATTACATTATAGACCCCAAGGGTTCATCTGCATTTTGATTTTTATCCAAGATATATTATGTATATGTCCATAGGCCAAAGCATTCTTGCTTACCATCAGATGGACTACATGTTTGTGTGTCGCCATTACTTGTATTAAAAATAACCAGCACGAAAACCATTTATTAGGTGCGAATAAATTAATATCAGTATTAAAATATTTTTTGAAGTCACTTTTTATGCCATAATCTGTTTAAATTTTTGTCTATGAGTTATGCTAATTCTATTTATATTGCTTCAATTGACAAAAGCTTACACAATCTATATATAAACTATAGCTTGCTAGGCAGACGTTGTTCTGCCCTTTATGACGACCCATTGTCATTTCCTATTAAAAATACTTAAATTCGCAAAAAATTAGGGGTCACTCATGGACAATAAAACTATCCTATCTCTCAACTTGGACCAAACTGCACACGGTGCGCAAATTTGATTCAAATCGGTTAAGTAGTTTAGGAGTCCATCGCGGATAAACAACGTGACACGTAATGTACATATAATAAAATATATAGTATTTTTTTGAGTTAGACGAGCTTATAAAAACAAAAATGAGCTTATAAATTCTATTACAGCCGCAAAGACGACAAAAAGTTACCGAAAATCTAAAGCGACAGGTGATTACTCGATTAATATGGTCATTAGTCGATTTGGTGTGCGGTGGTGCATTACCACATGGACTTTAGAACCGCTCTAAACTTGGTGACGTTACACGTGGAGGAAACGATCGCTATTAACGGCTATTAAGGAGTCCGACAATTAGAGTAGACGCGCAAGGTCGTAATGGAATGGACGCTCTTTCCTTGATATTTACGCAGAAGTTTGATACATTGATCAATATACATTACGTGGCAATTTTCCATATCTTTATATGAAATTATAATATATTATTTTATGGATTTGTTTACGAGCATTAACAAGCATTATCTTGGGGCTCATCACAGTCTTTTAGCAGGCGAGGTTTTCGTCATGCGTTGGTAGAACAGAGATATATGTTTAAACGAGAGAAGTCATTTAAATGAGTGTAGGAAGTAGACGGGAAGCAGCTTCAGAGTTGCGAGACTTCTGGTTTTGCAATCACCTATCCACTTTCTAAGCGTGGCGATTATAAGAAATTATTTCAACGGCAGAGGCCTGTGTTCAGATCTGTTTGTGGAGTGATGAGGAAGAAGAGGAGTCAAGTACATAAGTCAGTCAAAAGATACATTAAGATTAAGTAACTTTATCTAACGGTTATACCGGTGTAATTTTGAAGTCATTCGTTTGAAAGTTTTGTTTCATGAAACTTTGTTATACCGATTAAAAATATAATCCTTTACCAATCCGTTACTGAAGACACCATTTGACTTTTGCTTTAAAGCCGACGTACGTGCGGAATTAAAAACGTTTTAAATTATAACTAAGTGTTAGGAACAAATAATAATGGCTTTTAAAGAAAATTTCAAACGCTTAATTTTTAGTAATGAGTCTTTAATCGATCGATATATGCACCTGTTGACTGGCTTTCTCAGTCTAAAATTAAGACGAAAATATAGACAAATTGGTACATTGAAAAATAAACTAATTGTGTTTTAATTATCAAACACAGGTTATTTATTTATTTATTTATACTTTTTTGTACACCACCATACAGAAACATCAATATAGTTAAAACTAATTAAAGTATATACAATAGGCGGTCTTATCACTGAAAGTGATTTCTTCCAGACAACCTTTGCGTAGAGGAAAGATGCAAACAAAAGTTACAAATAGAGGGGGGCATACAAAATAATAATAAAAAAAATACAATAATACATACAGATAAAAGTAAGTGAAAGTTATATATAAATAAAAAATTATATATAAATAGGAAGTTATATATAAGTTATAAATAAATATCATATAATAGATTAAATGAAAAGAGTAAGAGAAAGGTAAAGTAATTTATCTAATAGCGTTCTAAATAATACGATTTAACAAGAATTTTGAAAGAGTGAAGAGATTTAGCACGACGAATATGGAGAGGTAAGAAGTTCCACAATCGCACAGCGGTTACGGCGAAGGATTTCTTGAAAAAGGAAGAAGAGTGCAAAGGTGTAGAGAGAGAAAGATTGATGGATGATCGAAGGAACCGATTATGGGTAAGAGAAAGATACTGGAAACGGTTTTTTAAATAAAGAGGAGTAGAAGGATTAAACAGCACACTATACAACGCGGAGAGAATGTGAGTATTCCTGCGAAGGCGGATCGGGAGCCATTTGAGCTGTTTGCGAAATTCGGAGATATGATCATATTTGCGAAGCCCAAATATAAATCTAATGCATAAATTTTGAATGCGCTCAAGCTTATTAAGCTGCTCCTCGGTAATGTCAAGATAGCAAATATCAGCATAGTCAAGGATAGGCAGAAGAAGAGACTGGGCGAGCGTAACTTTAGTTGCTGTGGGAAGGAAATTACGTAATCTACGTAAAGAGCTTAACGCAGCAAACATTCTTCTACTGACCTCATTAACCTGTGAGGTCCAAGACATACAGGAGTCAAGATACAACCCCAGGTTTTTAACCTTGTCACTGTACGGGATTAGAGTGCAGTCTAGTATAATAGGGGTAGGGAAGACCAGTCAATTTTGCCAATTAATCTAGAACTACCGATGACAATGACCTGAGTTTTCTTAGGATTAATCGTTAAACCATAACATTTACTCCAATTCGAAATACAAGTCAGATCAGCGTTAATAGTGTCAACTGCTTTAGATAGATCTTCAAGAGAGGACTGAGTATAGATTTGGAGATCATCAGCATACAAGTGGTAGGAAGAGGACAAATTATGACTTATAGAGTTAATGAAAATTGCAAAAAGGAGAGGAGACAACACGCCACCTTGTGGTACACCAGCAGCTGTAGTAATCCAGGTGGAAAAAACCTCTTGCACCTGAATTCGCTGTCGGCGACCAAACAAGTAACTTCGAAACCAGTCAACTACAGTTGGAAATATGTTGAGAGAGCGTAGGATGCTTAACAAGATATCAAAATCTACAGTATTAAATGCGTTACTAAAATCAAGCAACGTGAGAATAGTAAGCTTTTGTTTCTCCATATCATACCGAATATCATCAGTGATTTGTAAAAGTGCAGTAGTCGTACTATGGCCAGGACGGAAACCGGACTGCAAGGGATTTAAAAGATTGTGTTTTGAAAGATAGGTGCTTAATTGATTGTGCACAAGACGTTTTAGAACTTTGGAAAAGAAAGGCAAAATAGAGATAGGTCTATAATCGGAAAAACTGGAGGGATTTGACTTTTTCGGAAGAGGAACTACAAATGCGTCTTTCCAAGCTGAAGGGAAAGAAGCTGAATTCAGTGATTTATTCAGGATAGACGTGATTATAGGTTATTAGTGCTTGTAACTCTTTTAACTAATAACCCACCTGTAAATTTGTTTAAAACTCTACATATACAAATAAATAAAATTGAAGTATCTGTAATGTGAAAATAACATCTTTTTACTTAATGGTTATGAAAGTACTCATAACAAAAAAACAATTTAAAACATTTGTGTCCGTCTGTCTGTTTGTTGCGGCTAATCTCCGAAATGGCTAAACCGCTTCTGACGGGACTTTCACTGGCAGAAAACTGATGTCATAAGGAGTAATGTAGGCTACTTTTATTTTAGAAAAACAGTTAGGGTACCACGAGAAAAAATCAAAACCCATTAAATCCAACCGTAAGAAACGAATCACGCGAACGAAGTCCCGGGGAACAACAAGAAAGTAATAAAATTAACATACATATTGATTTTTTTTATTTATTTATTTCACAATTTATGTACACACAAGTTAGGGAGAGGACACATCATAATAAAAAGTTTGTACAAAGGCTCTACTTGTCTCACAATGAAATTTCTTCCAGTAGGCCAGTTCTCTTTGATCTTTATAAGACGAACAATGATAAAAATATTGTATGAAATGAACTATAATTTTTCATCTTCCAATATGCTACTGTATCTTACGCCTTCTATATGAAGACATCACCGAAGATACGTTAATAATGTCATTTAAGAAACGATTACTTTTAATCCCGAAAGTCAATGTCTCGCTCGATCATTTGCATACACGGAAATCGAATATTAATCGATGATTGTCATATTAATTTCCTCACGGAGATATTGAATTGTGAAATCCTGTTAATTTTTCGATTAACAGATGTCAATTGTTGACCTTTCCGTAAACTCACTCCGCTCAATATGAGATTTTTAAAAGCATTAATTCATTATTATTGTTTTAATCACCAGAAAGAACAACGCTGAATGTTAAAGCAGCAAACAGTTACATAACCAGATAAACTTTTTTGTTATCATATGTAACATATTTAACGTTTTATAAATAAATTAAGCTTTAGTAATTAATTGTTATAATAAGTAATCTTAACTTTTTTTAAGACAAAATCGATTTCTTTAGCAAATTTCATTAGAATCTTCCAGTCATTCTGTTCTGATGACTGTCCTTCAAACTGGCAAATGCTTAAAGAACGGCTATCCAAAAATACTTTCACAAAATACCAGTAAAACTAAGATATTCACATGGAATAAAAATACTACACAGAACTAAAATAATAACAGAATACTATATTTATTCCCTTTATGTCGCCAATCACTAGGTTTTCGAATGTAAAATAGCAAAATACCGTCGCGCGTCAAGTTGCGTTACACCTGAGGTGACATTTGGCGGGCGGCGTTCGTGACTGCAAAATGACAAGTCGTGGCATTCTCAGAGCATTTTTCACCTCTTGCGACGAAGTCGTGATCGGTAACAACCGCGGCAGGGAGGCGGGACTGCGGCGTGCACAACGTGCATTAGACGTGGCCCGGAGTTGGGCAATCGCTAGGAGCACGAGAATAATTATATCAACGTATAATAAGAAATATTTTGACGTTTATTAGATAATGAACATAATTTTTTTATAGTATTCGAGTGATTGCAGCTCATGCTAGGGGGCCATACTGCAGCACATGGACACCTGCAAACAAATTCATATATATATAAACCCACAGACGCATAAACACTGGAATTCACAAACCTAAAGGCTGAATGAATCTTCTTTGTGCGCAAAAATCCCTTACCTTAATATAATTTCTTACAACCGTTACCGATAGCGTTACAGCCTATTGAAGTCCACAGCTAAACATAGGTCTCCCCCGTAGACTGCTTCATTCGTGGGATATTTGCCATAGTTGCCACGCTTGGCAAGCGGGTTGGAACCCCAGTTTTTTATTTTTAGTCGTCATTGCGTAGCTGCCCGTCTTCTGAATTATTTTCCTCTGTCGCCTCTTACGACACTCGCTATGATATGGGGTAGTGGATATTCTTCTTTTACCACTACTTCGCTTTTTTTTACGTGGTAGAGCCACGCTGTACATATGTTATGGTTGTAGCATGAATGGGTCGGCTCGACCGGGGAAGGACCACGCTCTCACAGGAAACCAGCGTAAAATAGCAGCTTAATGCTGCTGCATTTCGTATGGTGAGTGTAGAGTGTCAGAATTTTATGCAAAATTAACTTTCATTTTTAATTAGTTTTTCCATGTTAATTCATTGTGGGTGTCACTTAGTCAGTTAATAAAAAATTGAAATTAAATAAATGTGGTAAAATTATACCTCTGATGTTCACTGGTTATTTTCAAAAAGTACTTTTATTATACTCGTATTACTATCACTAAAGTCTATTGCAAGTCCACTGCTGAACAAAACCTGACACAAAGTACGATCCTGAGCCACCTGCATACCTCGACTACCAGCGTTTTTCATTATGTCGTCACTCCATCTAGTGAGGGGTCCCTAACACTGCCCGCTATGACAGTTACAAATAACAATTATACTGAAAGTTATTCAACCAAATTACTTCTTTAGTTTCAGTATTCTATCTCATATAAGCCAGACGTAAAATATTCCCACTGCGCGGTGCCAGTGTCAAAGGTGTGAGAGTTCTACGATCAGATTATCAAACCGCCCACCAAGCATGCTGATTCAGAGAAATCATCCTTATAACAAGAGAATGTGCATCTCCATTAGTGAACTTAAGGGCTGAAGGAGATGGCCGTAGTAGTTCAGTGGCAGAGTGCCTGCCTTAAATTTCTTATATGCAAACTTGAGAAAGTTAATAAAATTGTTTATTGTATTTTTCGAACGTATCAAAAGGTAGATATCATTCAATGGCGCAGTGCGGAGGAATCATCCTAGTCCATTCATAAACATCCCAAATATAATGAGACAGTACTTAGTCACTTAACTAACATATGGCGTTCCGAGTACACATAATATATTGTAATAATATCGGTAGTAAATTACTTATGATTACAGCTGTATATTCACAACACAAACGATTAAGGTACAACCCAAATTACTCAGTATTAATAAAATCGCCAATCGTAATCAAAAAAGTTCCGAAGGGCATCACGTTCGAATTTCGTTTCAATCACTACTGTTATATACCGAAATCGATATAATTAAAGCAATTCGACTAATTGATTTCGTTATTTTTGACTTCGATTTAAAATCGCCGCGATCACCGCGAGGATATATTACTACTGTCGATAATTATCGAGATTAATTACGCGCAATAATAGCCGAAGAAGCTGTGCTCTCCCATGCTGGCAAGATCCAATCAACATCCACCAATCAAGACTCAGAGTAAGTAAGTCAGACTTATATTAAGTAAAATAAATCCATATTTTACTTAATATAAGTCTGACTCCCATTCCACCTGGTTGAAGTGGTGATGAAGCCCTGCATGGTAAATCTTGATCTCCTGCCTAAATGACACCTAGATTGTAATCGGACGGAAATAGAGACGCAGGAAATTTTCTCCACTCCTTTCTTCTTTCTTTCTTTTTTCTTTCTTAATGATTTCTTATATTTACGCGAACACTACACATTGAAATAATACTAGTTTTTACGGAATTTATCGCGTATATTTAACTTTTTAAACACCCGACGTTTCGAACGCTTTACAGCACTCATGGTCACGGGCGGGACTGAGATGTTCAACGTCCATATGTTATAGTTAACCGCGGTTACCATAGATTAAAATTTAACTTTTGTTCCGATCTATGCAGTATGAACTTATGGTATCTTGAAGTCTTGCAGTTATATGCTTGGGTTGGGATTTAATTTTATTTATTATAGGATCCCAAGCAGATGGTAGCACCCAGCCATCTTCTCTATTGAAATTAGGATGTTTTTTGATTTCAATAGCCTCGCGAATCATCCTTGGAAGGAATCGGTGTTCTTTAGCGAGGATCTGCGGTCTATCAAATCTGATGTAGTGACGGGGGCGATCCTGTACGTGTTCACAGACTGCAGACTTCCCGGAGCGTCGATTCTTCACATCAGCTATATGTTCTTTAACGCGGGTTTTTATTGATCTTTTAGTTTGTCCTATGTAGGAGAGACCACATTCACAATCAAGCTTGTACACTCCTGCATCTTGCAGAGGGACATTACACTTGACCGATGGTAAAAACTGACCAATCTTCTTCAGCGGCTTGAAGTATGTTTTGATGGAAGCGCGCTTCAAGATGTAGCCAATCTTGTCAGTGACTCCTCTAACATATGGCAGTACAGCAGGTACACGCTCGACTGTGGCCGGCTTCACTCGTTCACTGTGACGTAGGCGCGGGACTCGAAGCTTGTTGTCATGCAAAACTTGCTTGACATGGTGGAGCTCTGCAGCCAGGTGTTTACTGTCACAGATCCCTCGTGCTCTCTGAAACAAAGATTTACCCACGGTAGCTAGCTGTGAAGGATGGTGGTGAGAATCACCGTTTAAATATCTATCTGTATGGGTCTTTTTTCTATACACAGTATGGCTCAAGGTGTTATCAGGATTCCGAATTACTAACACATCTAGAAAAGCTAAGGAATTGTTTGCCTCTAACTCCATTGTGAACTGAATTTTAGAATTTATAGAGTTAAGATGGTCTAAAAATGCAGTTACTTTATCTAAAGGTAGAATTATGAAAGTGTCGTCTACGTACCGCCTGTAGAACCTTGGATTTATGGGAGAACTAAGCAGGGCTTTCTCCTCAAAGTCTTCCATGAATATGTCGGCGACAATGGGAGATACAGGTGAGCCCATCGCCACACCATCTACTTGCTTGTAGAACTCCTCCTTCCACAATAGGTAGCCAGATGTAAGGCAGTGTCTGAGTAATACTGCATATTCTACGGGCATGTTGTTTTCTTCCAGCCTTCTAGTTACAATTGAGATGCAGTCTTCAACAGGTAAGCATGTAAACAATGACTGCACATCAAAACTGACCATAGTTTCATTGTCTGCCAGATGTAGGTCTTTAATCTCGCTGACAAAATGGTAGGAATCCTTTATGTGTGCTCTTGTATGTCCCCTGAGTGGTGAGAGTATTTTCGCTAAGTGTTGAGCCAATCTGTAAGTTGGTGAATCGATTTGGCTCACTATGGGACGTAATGGAGCATTGGGCTTGTGTATTTTTGGTAACCCATACAATTTTGGTGATTTGGCGCACGTAGGTATTATCCATTTTACGTCCAGATTTAATTTTTCGGAGTGTTTCTTTATGAGGTCACTAGTTCTTTTTAGTGTGCTATTTGTTGGGTCGTTTTTAACCTTTTTATAAGTACTTACATCCGACAAAAGTTCTTGTATTTTAGAATTATAATCTGACTGTGTATAGAAAAAAGACCCATACAGATAGATATTTAAACGGTGATTCTCACCACCATCCTTCACAGCTAGCTACCGTGGGTAAATCTTTGTTTCAGAGAGCACGAGGGATCTGTGACAGTAAACACCTGGCTGCAGAGCTCCACCATGTCAAGCAAGTTTTGCATGACAACAAGCTTCGAGTCCCGCGCCTACGTCACAGTGAACGAGTGAAGCCGGCCACAGTCGAGCGTGTATCTGCTGTACTGCCATATGTTAGAGGAGTCACTGACAAGATTGGCTACATCTTGAAGCGCGCTTCCATCAAATCATACTTCAAGCCGCTGAAGAAGATTGGTCAGTTTTTACCATCGGTCAAGTGTAATGTCCCTCTGCAAGATGCAGGAGTGTACAAGCTTGATTGTGAATGTGGTCTCTCCTACATAGGACAAACTAAAAGATCAATACAAACCCGCGTTAAAGAACATATAGCTGATGTGAAGAATCGACGCTCCGGGAAGTCTGCAGTCTGTGAACACGTACAGGATCGCCCCCGTCACTACATCAGATTTGATAGACGGCAGATCCTCGCTAAAGAACACCGATTTCTTCCAAGGATGATTCGCGAGGCTATTGAAATCAAAAAACATCCTAATTTCAATAGAGAAGATGGCTGGGTGCTACCATCTGCTTGGGATCCTATAATAAATAAAATTAAATCCCAACCCAAGCATACAACTGCAAGACTTCAAGATACCATAAGTTCATACTGCATAGATCGGAACAAAAGTTAAATTTTAATCTATGGTAACCGCGGTTAACCATGACATATGGACGTTGAACATCTCAGTCCCGCCCGTGACCATGAGTGCTGTAAAGCGTTCGAAACGTCGGGTGTTTAAAAAGTTAAATATACGCGATAAATTCCGTAAAAACTAGTATTATTTTTCTTTCTTTTTCTTTCTTTTCTTTCTTTCTTCTTTTTTCCTCCGCATTACGAAACATGAAGCAACCCATTTCATTTGAATGCGTAGAATATTGTTAACAAAAAATGTAAGGCCTGCCGATCACCTGGTCGTCCGATGGTGGAAAGGGAAGACAGGAATGACTTTGTGCCGGTAGCCATTTCAACACAACATTCGTAAGTGGCGTAATCTTACAGTTCCGGGAAAACTGTTGAAGGAAGGCGATGGCGCTCGAACGACGCTAATTGTTCGTCGAGAGGGGCCGGTGGCGCGTTTTGAAACGCTCTTGTCGTGGACAACGGTGCGGCACGGCGGGGCGGTATCGATGATCGCACACGAACTCACGCGGCCGCTCCGCGCCGAGAGGTTAAGTAATTCATCCAGGCGAATGTGGCAATTGTGCACGGGTTCACGGCGCAGACATAACAAAGGGGGCGGTGTATTGCTGCACAATGCAAAAGCAACAATCTCGGCGCCGCGCCGAGCGATATTGCGGCGTTTTAGTACCAGATTTATAGTTATTCGTCTCGGGGCAATGCGGGCAGGGCTGCTAAATACCTCAAACTCTTCATAATATGTGTTTATAAAAGCAGTCTTACTTCAAAGGATGAATTATGGACCTTATCAATTAAGTCATCGAAGATCAATAAGTACTAACATTTACTCAAAGAAATCCAATTTAACGAGTTACATAAAACGGTATTGAGGTCAATCAATATATAAAATGTCACGGGCAAAATATCATTTAATAAACAATGGCGATTGTGTTCGCCGAGCTGAAGGTCCCAGCGATCCAAAGACTATATTATAACAGCGGCCAATTTTGTTCCTAACAGCTCTTATAAGGCATAAAAATGCGATCTAACATGGCAGTAGGCGGACGAGAGTGAGGGTCCGCAAGTGAGTCAATATAACTTAGCAATGGAGCCAAGTAGCCATGCGTGAGGTTATCGATAATAATTATTTAAATTTATTATATACCATTAAATTTATGTCAATTTCAATATTATATCGAAAATTCAGAGAAAATACGTAGATTCAACTATGAAAAAATATAAATTGGTGGGATTGAGACATTTTACATATCACTACATATTTTAGATAACAAGACATATTAGTCTTCAGTAGTGACAATGTAATTGCATTTTAATTCTTAATCGATGATAGACATACTTGTCTAATCACAGTATTCATTTACATTCAGATTGACTTTGTGATCGTTTATCAGCATATTTGCGTAAAAATATAGATTATGCAGCACTTAATCTAATAATGCCCAAAAATAATTTCTTATTTTCACTGATTTTACAAAAAAGCCATATAAACAAAAACGCAACAACAAAAACCTCAACATTTATTATTTCGGTCTGTCGGGTGGATAAAAATACATTCAGCTCGCGTTCTATAAATAACTGACATTCGTATCAGTGCTCTGTGTAAACAAAAGCGAATGGACGCGCACATTTATTCGCGAAACATGGCGAGAAATAAAATGGTATAAATCCACGTTAAAACATCGCGTTAATTACACGAAGTGTCCGTTCAAAATGTAGCCGAGAATTATACAAGACACACGCTTGCAATAAACATCCATTCAAAAGGCCACTTACAACTGAATTACGTTTAAAAAGAGCAGGCCGCTCGCGATTAAGGGATGTGGGCGAAACAAACGGGTAATGAGCGCCTAATTGCGAATAAACGAGCTATTCAGACATACCGCGATGGCAAAAACTCTATTAATCCCGCGTACGAAACGCTGAATGAAATGCGAGACAAAAAGTAGTAAGCCCCTGTCGACCGAGACTGCAACCCGCTTCAAATTTACGATTGAAAATTAATGAAAACTCAATTCTAATGACGTTTGATAAAAAGTTATTTCTAATTTGAAACAGTGCGAACTACGTAGGTTGCATGAAAACATCAAACTAGAGAACTGGTCCGTGCGCCCTCCTCTCTTTTGCGCCCTCCTCTCTGCTGCGCCCTCCTCTCTCTTGCGCCCTCCTCTCTGCCAAGGAGGGTCGCGTTCGTATACGGCTTAGAGATCTCTAGTCAGATCGTTAAGACAGTTCCTAAAAGGTTGGGTTTAGTGGGTAAAATTCACCACATAACCACGCAGCCGGCTGCGTGGTATGCTATGAGCATTCCCAACCTCCCTCCCCCGCTTTCCGGAGGGTTGCCCATATTTGCTTCGGGCGCAAAAAAAAAAGAACTGGTCCGTACATTGGATTGTTTGGTTACCTTCTCCAGTTGTTAACGGAAATCGCTGCTGCCTATCTTCCGGTTTGTTTCCCCGTGTCGCCTCTTATGACAACCATGGGGCGATGTGTTCGTGGTTATTCTTACACCGCCATTGCACAGTTCAAACTACAAACATTAGAAAAACTTATGACAACCATGGGGCGATGTGTGTTCGTGGTTATTCTTACACCGCCATTGCACAGTTCAAACTACAAACATTAGAAAAACTTATGACAACCATGGGGCGATGTGTGTTCGTGGTTATTCTTACACCGCCATTGCACAGTTCAAACTACAAACATTAGAAAAACTTATGACAACCATGGGGCGATGTGTGTTCGTGGTTATTCTTACACCGCCATTGCACAGTTCAAACTACAAACATTAGAAAAACTTATGACAACCATGGGGCGATGTGTGTTCGTGGTTATTCTTACACCGCCATTGCACAGTTCAAACTACAAACATTAGAAAAACTTATGACAACCATGGGGCGATGTGTGTTCGTGGTTATTCTTACACCGCCATTGCACAGTTCAAACTACAAACATTAGAAAAACTTATGACAACCATGGGGCGATGTGTGTTCGTGGTTATTCTTACACCGCCATTGCACAGTTCAAACTACAAACATTAGAAAAACTTATGACAACCATGGGGCGATGTGTGTTCGTGGTTATTCTTACACCGCCATTGCACAGTTCAAACTACAAACATTAGAAAAACTTATGACAACCATGGGGCGATGTGTGTTCGTGGTTATTCTTACACCGCCATTGCACAGTTCAAACTACAAACATTAGAAAAACTTATGACAACCATGGGGCGATGTGTGTTCGTGGTTATTCTTACACCGCCATTGCACAGTTCAAACTACAAACATTAGAAAAACTTATGACAACCATGGGGCGATGTGTGTTCGTGGTTATTCTTACACCGCCATTGCACAGTTCAAACTACAAACATTAGAAAAACTTATGACAACCATGGGGCGATGTGTGTTCGTGGTTATTCTTACACCGCCATTGCACAGTTCAAACTACAAACATTAGAAAAACTTATGACAACCATGGGGCGATGTGTGTTCGTGGTTATTCTTACACCGCCATTGCACAGTTCAAACTACAAACATTAGAAAAACTTATGACAACCATGGGGCGATGTGTGTTCGTGGTTATTCTTACACCGCCATTGCACAGTTCAAACTACAAACATTAGAAAAACTTATGACAACCATGGGGCGATGTGTGTTCGTGGTTATTCTTACACCGCCATTGCACAGTTCAAACTACAAACATTAGAAAAACTTATGACAACCATGGGGCGATGTGTGTTCGTGGTTATTCTTACACCGCCATTGCACAGTTCAAACTACAAACATTAGAAAAACTTATGACAACCATGGGGCGATGTGTGTTCGTGGTTATTCTTACACCGCCATTGCACAGTTCAAACTACAAACATTAGAAAAACTTATGACAACCATGGGGCGATGTGTGTTCGTGGTTATTCTTACACCGCCATTGCACAGTTCAAACTACAAACATTAGAAAAACTTATGACAACCATGGGGCGATGTGTGTTCGTGGTTATTCTTACACCGCCATTGCACAGTTCAAACTACAAACATTAGAAAAACTTATGACAACCATGGGGCGATGTGTGTTCGTGGTTATTCTTACACCGCCATTGCACAGTTCAAACTACAAACATTAGAAAAACTTATGACAACCATGGGGCGATGTGTGTTCGTGGTTATTCTTACACCGCCATTGCACAGTTCAAACTATAAACATTAGAAAAACAACTGCGGCTGCCAACCCGCCTGCAAAGCGAGACCACTATGGCAAATATCTTCATTACGAGGCATTCTTTGAAAGGCCTATCTACGTTCAGCCGAATGAATATGAATAATCGTGAATAATTATTTTATTTAGCACACAAATTAATTGCTAATGAATGCTATATTATGTAAATACTATTTATTTATATTATAAATATGAATACCTCTCAAAATATTTAATATTCATATACATAAATTATCGTAAGATTTCACTATATTATGATAGAACAGATCATTTACGATGATATATGGAAAAAAGATTTTAACTAACTTACTTATTTAACTATGGTGATTAAATGCCAAACAAACTTGACATTCAATCTTAGTCCTCATGGTCATGGGTGACAACGCATCTGCATATATGATTCGTAATCGTGGTGAAATATAGATGTTTATGAGCTACAGCATCCACTTACCATCAGGTGGACTGGGTGCTCGTTTGCCACTCTTATTCGATATAAAAAAAGATTAACATACTCATAATCAGTCGTTAACTCTATTATAATCACGAGTACAGCAGACACACACACACACACACACACATATATATATATGTATATATATATATATATATATATATATATATATATATATATATATATATATATATATATATATATATATATATATATATATATATATTACATATACAATACTAAACAAATATGAATTTGCGGGGTAATATTCAGTCTCTAATTATAGGACTGTAGCGAAAAAATAATTAAATATTTCATTAAAACCTCCAACTAACGAAGTTAACCGTGCTGCAATAAAAACACAGAAACTAACTACACAGCCAGCAGAGCGTGTAGGCGCAGTCCATTAGGGCGTCATTTTTGTAAGGGGTTGTTGTCACAGGGTGTATAGAGTGCAACGGGCTGTTAACAGGGTTTTAACGACTCAGGCAGGCCAACGTGCACTCCAATCGGCGTGTTCATCATGCGACGTACACAAATACAAACAAGACGTGTCGGGTTGTCTAGACGTGCGATGTGTAAGCTTCAGCCTCCAGAGGATTTTAATGATCGCAATGGAGTATGGTGCGCCTCGTCGTAAGAAACAGTATACACATGTGTCACTTTTGGCTTTGATGCGTTTCTTTGTTACAGTGAGGTTATTGTTTCTTGACTGAAGCGTAAGATCGCTTTCGCTTTGTTGTTTATGAATTACAAAGCCAGACGAAGGAACATGTTGACAGCTCCATGGCGCAGTGGCTTAGTACTGAGTTGTGGCGCTAAAAGCCACGTATTCGAATCCCGCACGGAACAAGTATTTGTATGGCCTACAAATACGTGTTCCGGGTCTAATTATTCGTCCTTGTGCAATTTATGTATGTGAAGTGCCCCCACAATACACGAGAAAATTCTAGTGTGGGGGTAACGTATAAAAAAAGAGAAATGAGAAAGTACATGTTTATTCATTTTTTATAGCATAAGGGTGATAAACGAGCATACAGTCCACCTGATGGTAAGTGCATACTGTTGTCCAGAGACATCTACATTTATCCTCGATTACGAATCAAAATGCAGATGCATTGTCAACCTTGAGGACTAAGATGGAATGACTCGTTGCCAGTAAAAGAGGGGCTCTGGATCTCTACACTCACCATACGAAACACAGTAGTATTAAGCTGCTGTTTTACGCTGGTATTCTGTGAGAGCGTGGTCCTTCCCCGGTCGAGCTAAACTGTTCGTGCTAAAACCATAACATAGCTGCAGCGTGGCACTACCACATATAAACAATATTATTTATTTATACGATGATATTCATATTCATACAAATAAAAGTACGATACGATGATGCACATCGTAATTATAATCATATCTTTATAAATATTATGTAGTTAATAAAATGTGCAACTACGAGTAACCTAATAAACAAAGTTCGCACTGAATTGCAGCTACGTAAAAGTGAAGGACTCAGCATAATGCTCTATGGTCAGCCGTGGCGGAGCAAAAGACAAAATAAGCGCGAGTAATAGCTGTTAAATTAAGTAATCACGTTTAGTGGGACGTAAGTAGGACTCCTTTTTGTAGCCCAGTAGCAATTAATGTACAAATAATGTGTTCCAGTGTAAAAAATGATATTCTAAGTTCTCAGTGGTGACAACGCATCTGTCACCTTATTTGTTTGAAGTTGGTTTGCAGGTATCCGTGGCTGAAGTAGCTATTTCGTCAGATTAATTTTTTTTTAAACTAGATCATTCGCTCATGGCTTTGTTTTTTAACTTAAGACATTTCTCTTTATCTATAAGATTTTAATATACTATCATAAAATTGTTTATTATTATTGTAGTGCATACGAAATAACAGCATATTTTACTTGAACTCATTTTCCTTTACACATTTTAATTATCATGCTTTACACATGTCATTATCATTAGATACCATCTTCAGTCTGCTAAATAAAAATCTTCGGACACGGATTTCTACTTTAACCATAAAGGTACTTCGAAGAAGAACCTTTGGATTTCCGTGTACAATACCATTTCCCGTATTCATCGCAGACTTAATTTATTTCCGCGACGCATTACACGTGGGGTCCGTAATCCAGGACATTGTATTTATAGTGTAGACGTTAAAAGAGCAGGCGCCGGTGGAACAATAAGACACGTTGGGGCTCACTCTTTCGTCGTTGAAAGCTGTTAATCAACGCAAAGAGTAAACAACGAGTCATTAATGGGCGCCTTCCTCGACCCAATGTTTCTGCTAATTATTTACAGCCAACATATGGATGAAATCAGCCAAAACGTACTTGGTTAATAGGAAGCATCGGCATCTGCCACGTCTGATACAAGCAAGTCGATACCTCATCTACAATAAAATAGGTACACAATGTTCAAAAAATATTACGTTAAGCATTCAATCGTTAATTTCTAGATTAATACTATTATCATCATCATTATTATTATCAGTACGGCCTTTTACAAGTCCACTGCTGAACACAGGCCTTCCCCAAATAATAGCCACAAAATACGGTCCGGAGGCACCTGCACTCATAGATTTCCTGCATATCATACCAGGTCATCGCTCTATCTAGTCGCTTTATCCACATTACACATCACATACCGCTTCAAAGCTACCATACAAAAATCTTTCATGCCGAGGACATTTTTACAACCATAAAGACTGATACGATTCTAAACTTTTAAAACTTAGAAGTAAGATTTTTATAAATCAAGAAAATTCTAGAAAGAAAAGCAGAACGCCAATCATTCAAACATTTACAAAAAAAAATACTCGTAATTAAACAACACATGAAGAATGTTGGACGTACAGACCAAGTTCGCCTGAGCGGGTGCGTGTACAATGATGTAGAGAGGAATTACTTCACGAGAAAATGTTGTAATGAAGCCAACAATGTGTATTTTAAGGGCTGCTTAAAATGTTTAACAATTTTTAGATAGCAATCATTTTCTTACGACACTTACTTAAAATCTAATTCGTCATAAAGGATGTTTATACTGCTGCCGTAACATACAGTCGTACTAGAAAATGGATAAATTCTTAGGGAATGGTACAGAAAGACAAGTGTCGGACGCATTTTGAATATCATCCCACCTTCTTAAAATTGTTTGAAAATTATTCAGAGCATATCTAATACACACGTACATGAGAAACGTGCTACGTATACCAACGTTTGTTTGTTATAATGTTACTTCTTTTGAGTGCCAAACAACATGGTCCATACCGTCTCATTCTAGATTAAAATGAAAAATCGTGTATATTTGATGGTTAGAGTTAATTAAAATAAGAAAAGTACAGTCCTCCTTTGGTTACGCCGGCACTTAAATGCAATATCAATAAACAGGCGGCATCATGGTTCTAGCATGTAAATTTTTATAGTGTTAAAGAGTACTCGGGGTATCCACAAACATCCGTTGCACCATTTTCATTAACCTAGGCGCCAACCAAGCTTTACGCAATACCACCGTATTTTACATAAAAATTCAGTATAGTGGGAGAATTGAATTTTTATTGTCTGTCTGCGCGTCGTATCGGTGTCGCGGAGGCCGTAAACTGTGCGCCGGTACAGTTAGGAATCTGATACGACTGCTCGAATGTTTACAACATATCCCACTCGACACCCGTGTCATATCATATGTTGTGCAGTCGTGATACAAAGCCATTTTGTACGACTTTAGCTGAATAATGGCTGGCTATTAAAATTATTTTTTTTAAATAAAAGCATGCAAACAAGCATCGGATCAACGCGATATTGCCTATATCCTAAATTAAGTAAGTAAGTAAGTAACACACAACTTGTTAAAAAAAATTATAATATTGTAAATAAATTTGGGCAAAATGTTCTAAATTATAATTTTATCACTCTGCTAGCTCAAAATAGTTTCGCGACATATCTCCCACTAAAAATTATAAGCTTAGAAAACATAGTCCGTAAATTAGAGACCAGCGCCGCTCATGCATAAACATGGCATTTAAATCATTTTGTCAATACGCAGTCTTCCGACGGTAGCTAGCGCTTGGCTCCACCCACGCCTAATTAAATGGCAATAAGGTTATATATATATATATATATATATATATATATATATATATATATATATATATATATATATATATATATATGTAACCACATTAGCATCGTCGCGGCGACAACAGAAAACTACCAATTGATGTCGACGTTAAGACGCAGGCGGCCTTAATAGCTTAAACTGATTTATGCACCTTGTCAAACGACTCCGGGCGCGGCGCTTGTATATAACGTCCGTGGCAATAATACGATTAATTATCTACAGTCCCACTCGCGTGACATCACAATGCATCACTACGTTACATATTTTACCAAACTTGTTATGGTAAAATGACATAAACCGTTATGCATGTGTTGCAGTCATTGATATGCGCTATGGTGGTTTAGGAAACAATGGTCGCTCGAACTTGAATGCGGGCGAATGGCTATATAATCGAGTGCCTTCGATACTAAAGTAAACTTCGATGAATCGATTTTGAAAACAAATGATGTTTATCTGTTAAACAGGGGTGCTGAAGCCCTCGAGAATAAATAACCATTCGGTGCGCATCAACGGACAATGTACAAATAATGGCCACTAAGCTGGGCGCCAGCGGGACGCTGAATTAAATTGGTCACGTGTTTTCCACACCCTTAAAACTACTTATAGTCTAACACTTCTGTTTTCATGTTTATATTTTCATAGCGATTCGTCGAGCAGTATAAAATTTTCTCAGACAAGGGGTCATTTTGTTACACGGTATATTTTGGAACTCTCTCGAGAACTGGACTGATGGGATCTCAATTGGAGGGCTGAAAATCTCGAACTTACGATACGCGGATGACACTACCCTATTTGCGACTAGTATCGGCCATATGGAAGAACTCCTACAAAGGATGGAAAACGTCAGTCTTGAATTCGGCCTTCGGATCAATCGCAGCAAAACTAAAGTTATGATTGTCGATCGCATCAACAATAACTCGCCGGAAGTGACACAAATCGCGAACTGTCAAGTAGTCCAATCATACATCTATTTAGGAGCGCTAATTTCGAGCAACGGGGGCTGCATAGATGAAATAAAACGACGTATGGCGATATCTAGGACAGCCATGGATAAGTTGCGGAAGATATGGAGGAACCGTAACATAACAAAAGCCACTAAGACCCGGTTAGTTAGAGCGCTTGTGTTCCCCATATTCCTCTACGCTTCGGAAACATGGACCCTGCGAGAATGTGAGAAGAAGAGAATAGACGCTCTCGAGATGTGGTGCTGGAGAAGAATGCTGAGAGTGTCCTGGACCGAATTTCGGACCAATAAGTCCATTCTCGAAGAACTCCGCATCAAGCAACGTCTGTCATCTATTGTGCAAGCTCGCATACTCACTTTCTTTGGTCACGTGTCTAGACGTAATGATATCTCGATTGAACGTCTAGTGGTCCAGGGAAGAGTAGAGGGCACTAGAGCGCGGGGCAGATCGCCTATGAGATGGACAGACCAGGTGAGAGCTGCGGTGGATGTCCCGTTGCATGAGTGCACAAGAAAGGCAGCTGTTAGGGAGGAGTGGAGGCGTATTGTAAAGCGTGCCACAACACCCAAGTGACGACCACGACCGCTCTGTCAAGAGCGTATCGACTGAGAAATATTTTGGAACAACAAGGACATACATAACATAAACCCTCACGCCTGTCACCCAGAGGGGTAGGCAGAGACTATGGACTTCTATTTGGCACGATCCTGACATACCTCTCTCGCCTCCTTTACATCCATATATCTACGCATACACGCTCGTCGGTTAAGGGTACTCCTAATGTGGCCCATTTTCAAAATATCTACAGAACAAAATATCTATAGAAACTGAATTTGGATGGATCTATTTCGTATTATGGATGTGCAACGACTGCATCACGCTAATAGGCCATGTGCGTTGATACCATATGCAATGCAAGAAGAACCTTAGACTCATAAAAATAGAATAAAAACTCCCTAAGCATAATTTCTTTTCATGTTTATGATAAAACTGTAGCGTTAACAGTAAGATTGGTATTGGAATTAACGTTAATGTAACATGCAGCATCTACAAATATGACGTATCGCAAGAGATACGTTTAAGCCTTTCATTGCGTTAAACCAAAAAAAATTTGGGTACACCCTGATGCACCAAAGCAGCCATGTTTTATTTATAGACTATAGGTGTATTTTTTCTAATTATTATAAAAATAGTGACGCACGTCCGTACTCAAACAACACACACGCTTTATCAACATCAATATACCAGCCCACACAGAACTTAGTGTTCTTTTAGAAGCGCATAACAGCGTTGAAAAGAGGCTGTATCCGTATAACAGTGGTTTATAAGTTATTAACAGCTTAAGGTGTATTATGGGATCTTAGTAAGCTTAGGGTTCTTAATCAGAATACGAAAACTCTAGTATATAACTTAAAGTACTTTGTAACACCTCAATCTGATTTTATCATTAAAGCTGTATAGAAACTGTTTCTGCATGCTATACCTTGCTTGTACAGTTCTAAGTGTTATTATAGTATCACTAAGATTTTATTTCTGAACAATGGTGTATACAAATTCCCTCCTAAATCTTATTTTTATGGCGTCATTGTACACTTTTGTAAATACAGTAGTTTTATGACTTCTGTCTATGAGAGTGATATAAAATTAAAAAAAAAAATTACAACCATAGTACGTTGTACTATGGTTGTAATTTTTTTTAAGTTGTAAATCTGTATAAGTGACGGATTATCGCCATGTGCATGCGTTGCGTATTTATATTGTGCTAGTGAACAAAAATAATTTGTTATCAACACGAGGAAAAAAGAAAACGAACGAACTTGATGGCTTGGTGCAGTTAGATGAGCATGTAATCTAAAAAAGGTTTTTCATCTTTTAAACGTATCTCTAAAGAGAATTATTCAAAAAACTGCTATACAGCGTAAGTTTTATTCAAGCGTAAGTAATAAGAATATAGATTATAAACCCATGGTTGTATGATATAATTCATAATATACATAGTACAGCTACTAAAACTATAAGACCCTCTAAATACAGTTTAGGCTGTTAAGCAAATGTTGCTGGCGCGGCAAGTTTTTGATAGAAATTTTATACAAGTTCACCGTTAATATAAATTTGCACTTTCAATTCACCAATTATCACCGTCAAAACTCAACTCCAATCCGAATACAATATTAATATGTTAAATATATGTTAAGACATTAAATGTCGCCCTCATTCAATAAAGTACGTATATATAATCTAGTCATCGAAAATAAAGTTCCTTTTTATACAAATATACTAACCAAAATACAAAAATGAAAGGGTTTATGTCCATTTTCTCTCATGGATGTGAGCTAATGGCGCGGCAATGGGAAATACCAGAAAGATCTTATCCTTCCAGGAGGATTGGCGATCGCTATTCCAAGTGTGACAATTATGGTAAATACAAATACGGAAAAGGACTGTGACCAGCAATGGACTTTTACGAGCAGAGGATAAGAAACACACATTATATAACGAAACGAAGATGCATCCAACTTTACAAACAATTATTATTACAGGTAAAAATATTGACTTCTACTGACTGTTGCCGCAGTCGGATAAAATTATTTTATCTATACTTAATATATATAAAATTATTTATATGCCTTTTAAAACTTATAAATTAACTACAGTTTTCATAGAGCGTTATATACAAAATGCTAAGCTATTTAGAATTTTACAGGATTAGTAATGATATTCTAAGTTCTAAGATGTGTTTTAACACAAAGTTCGCTGATCGTCTTGGCGAGCGATAAATCCTGTTCGACGACGCGTCTCTCAAGGGCGCGGCTATTTTTAACCGGTCCCGGGCGAAGGCCGCCAGTTCCTTCGGACGCAGGACTCGATGCCCGGTCAAATTTTGCCTTACCGCACGCTTCTAACAAAAACCTTAGAACGTGACCATAGCTTTCAAAATAATACTTTCGCTGAAGGCCCAGTGTATGCGCAGCGATGAACAGTGCGAAAACAATTAATTTCTTGCCGCGTACAGAACCGAGCGTGGGATTGTATTCGGGCTCTTGTCGGGCGAATTTTAATGCGTTTCTTTGAATGCGACGGCAAAGGGAAGCCGCGTTCGCGGTTACAATACACGGCGGGGCCAAATAAAAATAATTGACGACTGACGCTCATAGTCTGTGTGCAAAATTTAGTTTTCTTCGCTCACTCAAATTCAGAGAAATGTTTTTAAAAAGTTTTTTTAATACGATACGAGGGTGACAATTGACAAACGAGCTCACAGTCCACCTGATGGTGATGGTAAGTGAATGCTGCGGCCCATAGATATCTTCATCTATCATTGATTACGAATCAAAATACAGATGCGTTGTCATCCGTGAGGACTTCTAGGTTCTCTACACTCACCATTAGAAAAACAGCAGCAATGAACTGCTATCTTACGCTGGTATTCTATGAAAGCGTGACCCTTACCCGGTCTCGCCGACCCACTCGTGCTACAACTATACTACCAATATAGCTGCATCATGGTTGTACCACGTAAATTTAGATATTATTTAGAACAAATGTGCTTCCCTTTTTTATTTCAATCATTCGTTGATGTTGTGGATATAAAATGAGCGTAAATATTGCGGTCGTATTTCTCAAGCGGGTGCTGGGACTTATTTATTTGGTATAAGCTGGTGTTCGGGCTAAGCATCGAAATGATTTATTTTTAATGTACTTTTTTTGCAATCATTAAAGTAATCTATAGTACATAATCAACTTTCGTATTATAAAAATTAACACAAAACATAAATGTCTTTGCACTTGAATTATTGTAATAAAAATTAATAAGTAGAAGATTATGGTGCAGAATGACTAATTCTTTTGCATTTTCAGGCAGTAGTTTATTTCTTTTCATCTCGTTTAAAATCCCATCTTTAGGGAAAAGACGCTCTGAATAAATACTACTTCCTCTCCGGCCGAATACTTTTGCCTGATATTCGGCAATTCATTCCAAACATTCGTATTCGCTATTCGGCGTGCGGCCGAATATAATATTCGTTGCAAGTCTAGTAAAAAGGTTTTTATTAGAAAATTAAAAATTGTTTTTTTTATTAAAATATTTTATCGCAGCAATGTATTATTTTGTTTTTCATCATTGCTTAGTTCATATACTTCAAACAGTCATAAAAATTGAAAAGTAAAATAAAAACATTCATTTTAAGAAATTTTGAAACAATAGGATACACGTAGGGTTACAATTTAATATGTTTCGTATGTATGACCGCAGAATAAGATCACTGCAATGTCCAACGAAACGATTAAATTGCTGAAAATGACGCTTGACATCGGTCCACTATTCTCGTTAGTGAAAAACATTGTTATCCGACTACCCACTACGTTGATGCAGTAAGGAAAACCAATGATTCTAATAGCGAGCATGATAACGAAGAGCAGAAACGGGTCAATGTCACAAGTCTTTCTCGAGAACGAAATTTACTTTGCTAACAAGTCATGCGTTTTCTAAAAGTCCATTGTTGAAAAACCCCAATAGTATTTACACAAATTAAATTATCGTTTACAAAACTAAAAAAAAACACGCGATCTCTATGATATATTATAATGATAAGTTATTTTCTGTCGATAAAAAAATAAATTTTCCTTTATTTATTTTATTCATATGCATATTTATTCTGGTGATCCCGATTAGTATACTAGGATAAAGTTATTAGATTATTGTATTGTCATAGGCCCTTGATACGAGCTTGATACGAGTGCAAATTTTCAAGCCAATCGGCCGTCTACAAATTAGTGGAAATTACATTAAAATATTCCGTTACATAGACTGATACAAGCGAAGCTAATAAAATATTGTTACGAGCTTGAGGTTCGTGACAATAAAAATTGCCGATAAAATTACCTAAATTAACACTTTAATTTTCTTTACACAAATTAAAACTTAAAACACTAATAATTAATCACACTAATTCACTTTATTTCGCTCCGAAGCTTCGCTTGTCTCGCCGAATTCAATACTTCCCGATCGCGTATTGCAGCGCCTTTATATAGGGCTCTTCCACGAAAACATCCAGAATATTCCAGAATATTCGAGTAAATACGCGCGCCAACCGACCAAGCACAGAAAGTTCGAGTGTGGGGCTTCCAGAAAGCTTAGTTCTTCAATTCGATACTAGATGGCGCTAGTGACGTCGACTTAGGCGCGTAACAATAGTGATGAAACGAAAACTGTTTGGCCGGATACTGGATACCGGATATTTGGCCAGTCTTATCGCCGGATAGCCGGATATCCGGCCGCCGGATATTCTGCCGAACATTGCCGTTTGGTGCATAGCAAGAAGTGAAAAGTAAAGTCAGTGCAAACCGTTCGCGATCGTGACCCTTATATTTAGTGGGAAGATATTGCTACACAATACCCAAGTTTATCAAAGTTTGCCATGGGTGCTGTAAAGCACCCGAAACGTCGCGTTGTCGGGAATTACAAACTAAGTTAAAGTAGTTGATTAAAGGCGATAAAATCCGTAAATATAGTTTATTTCAATGTGTATTGTTCGCGTAAATTTAAGAAATCATTAGTGTTTGCCAAAATCTATCTTTCAGTACCCTGCAGCAGTGTGTACAGCGAAAGACTTTTTTCTGAAGCTGGCCCTGTTTATGAAGATAGTCGAAACCGCTTGTTACCTTTCAATGCAGAGATATTACATAACATAAACATTCACGCCTGTCACCCAGAGGGGTAGGCAGAGACTACGGACTTCCATTTGGCACGATCCTGACATACCTCTTTCGCCTCCTTTACATCCATATATCTAAGCATACATGCTCGTCGGTTAAGGGTACTTACTTCTAACGTGGCCCATTTTCAAAATATCGCCAATTTAGTCGATAAACTTTTTTCTAGGGCGTCCCTTCCCGACTCGGCCGTTCACATCTGCCATATAAATTTGCTTTGTCACTCTTTCCTCATTCATACTTTCTACGTGACCAAACCACCGAAGCATTCCTTTCTTAATCCTGGTCACAACATCATCTTGCATACCACATTTATCATCAATCAGAGATATTTATTCGCCATAATTTGCCCTTAGCTACGTAGTACTATTATTTATTCTTTGCCCTAGCGCAGTACGAGTACTAATTTTTTGTAAGTTTTAAAATGAAAATTTTGTGATTACTGATCATATTTGTTAAGTGATATAAATGAAGTGCTTAACTAAATATGATATTTTGTGTTTTTTTTTAATCCAGTATCCGGCCGGATAGTAATTTTAAGCCGGATAGGCCGAATACCGGATAGGTACCGGATATCCGTTCCATCTCTACTAATAAAAAAACGTGTTAAAATATTTTTTTTAGAATAATATAATTTCTTCCAATACGACATGCTACAATAATTCGTCTGATTCTTTAATAAGATAAATAATTTTGTTTTTTATTTTGTCACCATCATTTACAGCACAAGTCTTTTCAAGCACAAGATACTGCCATAAATATCATATGCCATCTAGGTAAATAAATTCATACATTTTTTATTCATTATTTTAAACCTGTTTTTAAAGAAACTTTATAACCGGTTTAGTCCTATTTAAACAACAGTGAATCTTTATTTTTCGACGGTACGTGAACTTGAAGTACTCGTCAGGAAAAACGTTAAAAAAACATTTGTAAAACTACGTGACACGAGTGCGTGAGGTCCGTAAAAAAAGTGCAATAAGCGCAAAGTGACCAAGCAAACGGCACTTCACTTGAATAGCTTGAGAACTCAATACGACGTCAATGTTATGCAAACGAAAATAAATTTAAGAATATTTTGAGGATCTTATATATTATTATTCATGCTCGTAAAAATCCACTGGTGGATAATGATATATTCCGTTGAAGGGAGAACTTGCCTTGATCGTCACGTTGACAAACGTATCGTGCGCGAGCCTTTGACGCTGATTACCGTCGCTGGTTTGGATATTTTATGCATACTGAAATCTATCAAAAACCATAAGATTTCACTGGTAATTTACTAGCTTTAAATAAAGAAATAAAACACAAACATAATTTATTATTCCCGAAGTAGACACATGAAATATACGCTCTGCGCAATGAGCCCGTGGAGTAATATTACAAGCCTATATTTCACTTTTGGTCCGTTCGCATCAGCAGCAAACACAGTCCTCCCGGGACAGTACGAGCGAGATGGATGGTTGGCGATAGCGAGCGAGCAAGGCGCCTTGGCGGACGCGGCAGATATCGCACCGCCGCCGCGCCGAGCCGTACGTCAAACTGCAGCGATAGTCCCGGTAGGTATCTGGCGATGCTTTATACCGGCGCCGCTCCAAGCGCACGCGCCTGTAGGCTATCAGGAATTTCTTTCAATAATATGATGAATTGAAATCTTGGAATATACTGAGTAAGCAGTAAGTTTTATACAGGTTCAACCAGCCCCAAGCCTTTACAGGTTTCGACGTCTAGTTTCAAAAGCTAGACGATAAGATTAAGTCAAATAATAAAAAACAAAGATAGCTGTTTCTTTGTTTTTCCTTATTTGATAACCTATTTTAGCGAGCGATGTTGAGCGTACAGTCCATCTCGTGACAAACGCACCCATCGCCCTCATTTATTATGCGCGATTACAAACCAAAATGCAGATGTGTCGTCATCCCCGAAAACTTAGATAAAAGGCCTATTTACGAGTAAAAGGGTTTCCGGTTCTTTTGACTCACAATACAAATCACAACAGTATTATGCTGCTATTCCACGCTAATATTCTGAACAAGCGTGGTCTTTCCTTGACGATCTAACACCCATTAGTACTACAGGCATACGCGAAATAAACAATTATACAAAACTGCCCAGTGTGATAAAAACATATGTACGTATGTACTTCGTTTAAGAATTATTTTACTTAAAAAAACACGATTTAGCGACATTACATGACAGTCGCAGCAACTTAAATACTGCTAGTCATTTACTAAACACATATGATGGCATAAAGGAATCACTAACGAGTATTAAACTTAAGATAAAAGTTGGATGCGTAAATTTAATTTGTCATTATGTGTCACAATATTTTCGACAGTTGCTATACAAGCAACTACCTAGTTCTTAACCTGCCTCCAAGAAAACATACACATTGACGGCGGCTATTCCCCTTGGCGGTAATAGGTAATAGCGTACAAATACCAATGGTACTAGGTAAAAAAATTGCAATTCCGTGGGGCTGGTTTATCGGCGCGGGCGAGCCGTCGGACAGGTTGGACCGGCGTGCGGTGGGCTGCGGTAAAAAGCAGGGTGGTTACCGAACGGAGCGGGTCGGCGTCCCGACCGGCCTTCGACCCCGTCCCCGCCGCACCGCAAGGACGCCCGCGTTGCATAACCGCGCGCACGCAACGCTCAACTGGCTGTACCGTTCGCGAGAGCAAAAGGCGCTAGAGAAAATAGTGCACTGAACCGAGTTGTGCTCCCGTCTCAACAAGAAACACAGAATTACCATTCATTCTAAAATTAAGTTGGATGTAGGTTCGAAATCAACAAAGCAAAATACATAACGTAGAGGCTAAATGACTGTTGTAAAATTCTATTTTTGGCGCCCAATATGACGCTAATATTCTAAAGTTTACTGTCATAATTGTGTAATTCAATAATATAACCGTACAGTTACGGCATTTATTGCTTTATATCGTTTTTAAGGATTATGAAAGATAAATTGCGCAGGTGAAATTGATTTAGCCTTTTATAGATAAAATGGTAATGATGTATGGACGTAAAATTCCAAAAGCGAAAAGCGACAAAATGTTCATGATATTTACACCAGTTTTAGCCACTAAACAAGAACAGAAAAGATCCTCGATTATTGGCAACGAGGTTTTAAAGTTTCAATGCCGACATTAAAAAGTTCCAAACGTTTTAAATCAAAAACCAATTTCCAAATCGTAATTTTCTGAAAAAGGAAACCCAGAAGTATCAGTTAAGCTTTTGTTATTAAACCAAGTCAAAGTAATATATAGCTTTAAACATGCGATCCCGGTGAGTATTTCCTTACAGCTTCACTTCGGCACTCTCACTTTGTTGTCGGCCATTGGCGTTTCGTCGATCGGGCGCAGTACGGTGCCTGAAACATGCATTTTTATTCGAAGAGCTCGTACTTTCTTTGCTGTCAAGTGTACTTTTGTGATACCTGGTTTTTAAAGCTCGTATGAATGAATTACATACATGTCAACACGCTCTATGGTGAAGAATGTTTCATTTCAATGTTCACAAGTTTCGCAGTATTTTACCTATTGCATTATATAGATAGTACTATAATTTGAATCACGTTAGGTGATGTTTGGGTACTTTAAATCGAAACTTAATTCTTAGCTTTCGGAAATCCACACCTGGTCATAGGTTTATTTATAGAAGCGCTACGTACACTAAACATGGGCTCATTGGAAGAAATATTGTTCACACAAGCCAGCTATTTTCTGCACTTAAGTGATAGTGTTAGAGTGTATTGTTTCTTCAGCGTATTCTCGCCATACGAATTTGATGTAATAACATGACTGATTACTTAATGTTTATCGTTTTATCATGCTATTTGAAAAATATTCTAAGGCGGGTGAGCTTGTCGCGTTGTTTATCGGAGCCATTAACCGAGGCGATCGCAGCGCGATATCGACGCCGGTCTTTCAGCCGCGCGTGCGCATTCATAAAAACCCGCGGCTATGATTTAATCAGTCGCATCACTGATCGTCCATAATTGGCCAGCCGATTCTCTCAAGCAGGTTCTTTGTATAGCACACCGCCTATTTTCATGTTTTTTTCGGCGTTTACTGAATAAATGAGCATTATTGTAACCAATACGGAGTTTTTTGAATACCAACGTCGTCCTGCAGAAAACTTTATCGCCATAGGTACCGTTTTCATGGTAGCCAATTTAATCACCAACGACTTTAATGTATTAGCTATAAGAAGTAAGTACTATAAATAGAATAAAAAGGTGATAATTATAATGGTTGAATTATCATTTGTTTTACGAAAATCGAGCATCAATCAACTGACTCAATAATAATTAACTATAACTTTAAAAGAGAAAATTTTAAACACGAATGGAAATGAAATCTTCGATGCGATGCAATTTAATTTTTTTCTTAACGGAAACTTTATCTACTTCCTTTATAATATTTCTATGAAGCTTATTATGATGCAGCCGCACATTTGCATGTCTTAGCTTATACGGTCTAATAGTGGGGACCATTTGATCCAAGCGTGTATGCATAATTGTAGGAACTGAACAACGTAAGCATCGCCGGGGGCGAATCCTACAATATACCGGAGTGGACGTGGTGCCTACTGCCTACTAATAGCGTACTTGTGTGGTGGAGTCAATAAATGTCAAACTCGATTAATAGCTTTGCGACTCGAAATGCGGTTTTGCGTGACATTTGCAGAATATCGACTGCGATATTTCTCGCCGTATCGATGACTCGAACTGCATACCTTATTTTATTTAGTAAGTTTCGAGAGGTACTTTGTTTATATAACTCAATAACTTGGCATGAATAAGGTTTTTTTCATTACATGAGTTCTAGAACCTCGTGTATTATCATCATCATCTTGATCAGCCTGCGGCAGTTCACAGCTGGACATAGGCCACTCACAAGGCGCGCCACTTAGACCAATCTTAGGCTAAACGCATTCAACTGCTGCCAGCCGTCTTACGCAGATCGTGCTCCATCTCGCAAGGGAGTGTTCCACACTGCGATTACCCAAACGCGGTCTCGACTTTAAAGCACGTCTATTCCAACGGTTATCGCTTTTGCGACAGATGTGACCAGCCCATTTCCACTTCAGCTTGCAAATACGGAAGCCTATGTCGGTGATCTTAGTTGTTTTCCGGTGAATTTCTTTGTTACAAATCTTATACACCAGAGAAACTCCGAGCATAGCTATTTCCATAGCTTTTAGTCAGTCTACTTTTTTTATAGAATAAGGGTGACAAACGAGCACACAGTCCACCTGATGGTAAGTAGATGCTGTGGCCCATAGACACCTACATTTATCCTCGATTAAGGATCAAAATGCAGATGCGTTGTCACCCCTGAGGACTAAAATGGAATGCATCGTTTCCAGTAAAAAAGGGTCTGCGGATCTCTACACCATCACCGTACGAAACACAGCAGTATTATGCTGCTATTTTACGCTGGTATTCTGTGAGAGCGTGGTCCTGCCCCGGTCGAGCCGACCCATTTGTGCTACAACCACAATATAGTTGCAGCGTGGCTCTACCACGCATAAAATCATAAAACGTATATCACCATCTATTAAACAGGTCTTTGGTTACTATAAATCAAACCAGTCATACTGTACTGCTACTATATGCAAGTATGAGAACGAAGTCTAGTTTATAGCATCATCTCATGGCTCATGGTTCTTCCATATAAAAATATTTTGTCCGTTCTTTTCTTTTAACAATTTTGAATATTATAAAGTAACTATAATCCTTCGTTCCCCTTTTTACTTTAGGTATAACAAGAATCCATTCGTCCAACATATGCTAGTAAGAATGAGTCAAATATCAAAAGAAAAGGGAGAATGAGTCAAATATACAGACAGGGAGAAGCTGGTAAAAATTTTATATTAATTTGGGTGAAACAGTTGGTTTATGAGTATACTTGCGGAGCCACAGTCGGCGATAGGAAAATCATTAATTTCTATATTCTTACCACATTGATTCCCCCTTTTTAAATACTTAGGGTTTGTGTTACAGAAACAACTTATAGTACGATAAAGCATGACATATCCTTGGAGGATAAATACAGATAATAATTAAAAAAAAGAATTCATTCCAGTGTCATCCATCCGGTCATTTTATTTTTTATTTATATTTAAATGAAACTAAAACACAAATTTCTAACAATATGTTTAATACTTACCTTCGCCTCCCATGACGTGACAACTACTAGGATCTGCGGAAGTTTCGCAGAAATCGAGCCTCGTGATCTTACCTGGAAAGACACGATAGTGTTAATATATATGTATATGAACTTAATGCAAAGTGGGTGACCGTTAGATTGCTTTATTTATAAATTCATCGCATCGGTTGTGAAGAAGTAGATTTATTTGTTTAGGACATAAACACAGACTATAAGAATGCCTTTAGCCTTTACAGAGAATAATATTATGTTAACGCATTAAATGGTCAAAACAAATGTGAAATTTGATATTGTATGGCTAACTTGAGCGACAACAGTGTTGCAAGTTTTTACACCTATTTCGCTTCAAGCAAGGGTAATCTCGGCGTAGCGATCTCTCTATTTGAGGACTGGCAAATACTAATGTTCTAAATATCAGCGGAGTCGTTAATTTCGCAAGACGGTAACATTTTAACGTAGATTCGACGACCGGTGAGAAAACACAATACGACACGATCACCGCAGCCTTGGTATTAGACATGTTTGTGTAAATGTTATCGCAGGCACGGCGCTACGAACCTACACTGCGCTTGCATTCTAATAGTAAAATTATACGGCCTAAATACGCCAACGATCTGGTTATATTCAAGCTTACAACACTCACAGTACACAATAAAATGCAAAATAAAACGTTACCATTAATTTTTTACAATATGTTTAAAGTGCAAACTACATAATAAAACGCGAAGTAAAACCTTATCATTAATGTATTCTAATTTAATTAAATCACAAACTACGTTATAAAATGCAACGGAAAACTTTATCATTAATGTTTTCTAATTTAATTAAAGCACAAACTACTTAATAGAATGCAACGGAAACTTTAACTTTATTTCAGTTATAGTGGTATAATAAATGTACTGAGACAGTTTTACAATGTGCTTAGCATATGCTATTACATGTAATTAAATCACAAATGTACAGTTTTATGATTAAATATCCCCTAAGTATCACAATCAGTCAACAAAAGTTTGTTTCTGGACATAGTTTGGCGCTGTACCAGACACATCGTACCTTCGACACTATTACCCATCGTCAAACTCGGTATTTTACGTCACGCATTAACGAGATGATTATTGCCGCATAACGAAAGTCATGTGATCAGTCTAACATTTACCATAGTCATCTCTTAAGAAGAAATGGCGAAAAAAAAACTCCGCGGTTCTCCTATTTTTTATAATTTCACAAGGTCTTTATAAGTGGTAGGAGCACGCTATAGCTTTTTTATGGCTGCGACACGAATGGGTCGACTCGATCGGGGAAGGACCACGCTCTCACAGAATACCAGCGTGAAATAGCAGTGTAATGCGACTGTGTTTCGTATGGTGAGTGCAGAAAACTATATACCTTTTTACTGAAAACGAGGCATTTCCTCTTAGTCCTCAGGGGTGACAACACTTCTGCTTTTTGCAACCTTACTTTATATAAAAAAGGTCAAATGCAATTTTAAGTTCTATTTAAAAAAAGAACTGCCGACCATTGGTGACGACGCTGACAACTTTGATATTAATGGTTGTTACTGTCAATTAATAAACTTATAAAATTACGTATAAGGAAATAAAAAAAAACCTTCGTCGAAACCATTTTTCTCAATACAGCGACCTTATATAGAGGTGAATGTACTGGGATGGCAATTATGCATTGGAGCCGGACTGCCACATACCAGATTTATGTACTAAGTAAACCGTCATGTAAGCAGTGCGCGCTCGCCGCACAAGCGAATTTATTTTGTTTATGGTCAATTGCCGCATTGATACGAGTACGCTGTACAAGCTACGGTCGCATATCGCGGTCTAGTGTATGTGTACGAACAAGCAAGTTAAAGATATACGAGACCTAACGACTAACGAGGGTAAAATGTATTGAATAAGCACAACGGTTGTTTAAACGTCATCTAACACGGCTTCGTAATAGAAATCAATTTCGATCGTACTGGATATTTAATATCAGTGTGTACAGACGTACTTACTCGTATATTGAGAACCAAATAGGAACAGATAACGTTTAAAGGAACTAAATGCCACTGGCAACCAGACAAGCGGATGCGGTTCACATGATCCCTGAAGAATCCTAAAGATCACCCGCGAGGTAGAGATTGCAAGCGAAGAGCCTAATTACTTTATAAATAGCACTATCATAGCATCCATTTGTGCTTTTATTATCATGCTTGTATTTGAAATAAGACTTCCTTAAATATTCCATTACATAAAAGAACAAAAATAATACGATAAAAATTTTCATAAAATATCAGATCTCTTTATGTGTGAGCCTTAGATCATTCAACCAAAATAGGTTGTGACCCAAACAAGATGTGAGTGTTTATTTATTAACATTGTAAGGATAAATATATAATTATAATACTACTTGCCTTTCTCAGATACTTCAGAAGGCACACTAATTTAATTAATGTAATATAGGATTGTTTAGTTTGTCAAGTGCACGCTTAATAAGGAATCTTTATGTTACACTTTTCTTTTGTGAAGTACACGCTTCACTATTCTATATCACATCTTTTGTAATGTTTAAGTACACAATAAACCTCGCAACCAAAGCGATCAGGTAATGCTCTAGCTATCTGCGAAAAAAGTGATAATACATAGCACATAGAAGAGTTAAAGCTGTAAACTTCAAGAGCTGTTATTTGGAAATTATTAATTTATTGTCTTTAGTTCCTTTAGATCGGCTTCTGCATATATAATATTTAGATATTTTTTACCTTTTTGTGTGGCCTAAGGAACATCATAAGCTCAAATATAACCTAGAATATCGACTAAATAGTTGCAATGATCTGAAATAATGCAATTTAATAAAAAAAATCATTAAAAATCAGTTCACAATAGACGAAGACAGTGCGTGACATAGGTAGGTACATGAACAAAATATAGTTGTATTAAGAAACTCCTCTTTTTTTTGAAGTCGGCTAGTGCGTGACATAGGTAGGTACATGAACAAAATATAGTTGTATTAAGAAACTCCTCTTTTTTTGAAGTCGGCTAAAATACCATTTTTGACAAAACATTAACAGAACACTAATTAACGACATTTTAATGTGCATCGATGAACAAAAATAAAAATTACTTGTCAGTAATTATTATTAATCTCAATTGAATACCATTATTATTAATTTTTTGGTTTAAAAAAATAATGAAGAATGTCTGAGAAATTAAAAATGGTTTCTACTTTCTAGAACACGTTATGTTCCATCACATATAGGGGTACTGCAACGCTACGGTGCACAGCCTGGGGCGTTTATGTGCTTTTCACTTTACTGATGTTTTTTTAGAGTATAGAGATATCAAGTTAAGCAAGAGTTAGGTTGTTTAAAGTAAATTCGCATGTTTGAATTGAATGATGTATTTGTGACAGCGCTTGATGGACAGATCGCGATTATCGTAGCGTTGAGTCGCGTCGCCGCGGTATCTAGGGCCGTTTGTATGGAAATATTCAGTGTCGTGTCGTGTGACGGCCTGACGACCGACTCCTTTCATATTTCGTTGCGGCGGTGTTACATTGTAGTATACCTCACGTAGCCATAAATCTTTTGCAGGACGAACAGAGGTCGACATTACCGTTATATTATCTCTTTCCTCAACAGTTTGTCAATGTAAAATCAACCCTAAGTCCTAATCCATATTTATAATTTTTCATTGTACAGATTGCCGTTAGCAAAACGAAGAGAAGTAATAATTAACTAATATATTTAAAAACAAAAGATTTTACAGTTTGTTTTATCACGCATTATAAATCAATGAAAGTAGTACCCGTAATCTTTTCTATATTAAATGGCACTTATTGAAACGTCAAAATATAAAAATAAACACTTTTTCAGTAAAAAGAGTTATCACTTTAGTTGCGGGGGTTGGAGGAGCAGCACACCCGTGCAGCTAGTACAGTTAGTGCTTTTCATTTTGTATGCAGTTTTACATAGTATCAACAAAATTGAAATCAAATTGACGCTTTTTATAAAAATGATGCATGCAACACTGAAATATTTTACATTTTAGACATCAAAATCTGATAAAATTTAAGAAATCTAATAAAATAAATTACATACAATTATTACGACGTAATTAACGCGTCACGCGAGTTCAGTGCTTTTTCCCCATCCCTAAAGTGTAAGAGAAATTTTAACTTCAAAATATTATTTACTATACACAGTACATACATATATATGTTTATGACGCTAAGAAGTTTCCACTTCTGACGTGAAGTCTTACGACTGACAGTTTTTTATGAATCGATTCTACTTGCGCTTACGTTATTTTTTAAAACATGGCAAACAGAGAACAAACAAAAAATCAAACAAAAAAACAACTTGCAAAAACTATTATTATAAAAATATTTACCAATGTGTTTTGGCATTGCTTTTTTATTTTTACATAATATCGTTTCCATAAAATATAAGCATTGCAAAGGCAATCAAGTTACAACAACGCTAATAATTAGGCACATGTAGTACCTGCCCGCGATCCGGGTCAAGTATACCGGAAGCTGCGCCGTGCGCGTGCGCTGCCCGCTCCTATTCAGTCTTTATCAGGGCAACACAATGGCGCGCAATCCGGCTATCTATTGCATTGTACGCGCTCTCAATAATGATATTAGCGCAGGATACTTCCCTTAAATAAAAATTAGAGTCGTCGTAAAAACTAAAGAAAAAATACTGCAATACAAGCAGAGCTGCAAAATACGAAGCAACGGCTAAGCTAGTGAGCTGCTACACCGAAGATATTAACTTACGACGACATCGTCAAAAGTACATTCATAGAGATTCATGGTGTTTATGATATATTTTCAATCTATTAGTGAAATGTTATCGGTTGGGTTTACAATTTATTACTGTTTCTTCAATAATAATTTATGCAAGACGAGTTATCTATAAACCAGCCTTCATTAAGCAGTCATTACGTCACATTGTAGCTCTTAACGCGCGCATTAAGCCGCATTACAAGCTGTCGGCTAGACACGAAAATGTGGTAGTTTGGCCACTTACATTAGCAAGTGACTTTCGTGATGTTGTTTGAATAACGGTGCCGTAAATGCCACATTACGTGAACTTCCACAATTGTCGCTATTAGTTTATATTTAGGAACCATTCAACTCTATATTGGAAGAAAAATTCATAACATTCGATACTATAAACTCTTAAGATACCCACGGGGTTTAGGCAGATAATATGGATTTCATTTGGCACATAATATATCCATATCATATATTATGGATCACGGTTACTTTTCATTGTTGTTAATTTGGCCCAACTTCAATAACTTATAGTCGAGAACGGGAAAAATCTTCGATTTAATTATTATTTTAACAACTTTTTGATCCCTTGTGTAAGTTCCACGAAAGAGATATGTAGTCAAAGCGTATTTATTCTTCTAGTCTATGAGGGTGGATCAAATATTATTGCTTTTCAAGTAATGGTCATTTTTTTAATAAAGTAATTATCCTTTACAAATTTCTATATATAAATACAGTAAATAACATCATACTTTGATTTTATACCTGATTTATTTTGGCGAACTTTCCGCAACAACGACGTCACACAATTCTCTAGAACTCTAGATACTAGTCAAGAAAAACCGCAATTAACATGCGCACAGTGTAGGCACAGACATGGACAGTGAGCGTGCGAGCAACGGCGTTGTGAGCTTGTGAGTCGTACGACACGAAGGTCCTCTCCGGTGCCCATTCGACGAACTGCTAACGAGCATATCCAAAAGTTAACACTGACGACAGAATACTTTATTCGGTTTTAGAAGCACCTCACTAAATTGGAACGTATTATTGTGTTGGAAATTAAAATACTACGCAGCGTTTGATGTGTAAGTTATAATAATGGCACTGTTTCGAAATAAAAGTATGAAATTAAAATGTAACTATTGCATACCTCGAATGCGAAGCGGAGAGATTGGGCCCTACTGTCGCGTTTTTTAAATCACTCGTTTAACTCACACTCTCATTAAGTACTTAGTATTTATTATTTTACATCACACTGGAAAGCACATAATTGGAAAGAGAAAACAATAATGAACTAGCCTGATGTTTTTTTTTAATTCAACAACACGTATTATTATAAAAAAAAGTCCGCTAAAACAATTATATTATATTCTTTAGTCTGTGGTACATAAATTCTCTGTGTACTAGGTATCTCGAGAACTACTTAACAAAACGATTTTTTTTCCTTTTTTCTTTCCATTTTTTTTCTTTCCTTTTTTCAATTGCTTTCTACATCTACGTCAAACTTTACTTTTAATATTTTAATATAGAATAAGGCCAAAAGACACCTACGATCCTCAAATAAGAATCAAATAATGGGATATCAAGATATTATGCACTTTTGAATTTTCAAAATTTTTAATTTTTAATATTGTATGTGATAATTCTTTAGCTTAGGTTTTATCCAGCAACCAGCAACCAGTTACAGGCCCAATTGCTACAATAAAAAGAGAGAAGGTTAAACTAGGTACTATAGGGTACTATTAGCTGATACTCGCTCGCTCCGCTGGGCGCACGATAATAGACGACTCATCGACCGACACGAGCTGAGGAGACAGAGACGGGGGTCCCTCGGACTGCGGTTAGATAGCTCAAGAACGCCTAAAAAGGCGAAACGATGATTGGTAACAATACCAAACCACAAACCACTCATCATCATCCTCACCTCATTGCCTTTCCCTTTTTAATTAGCTCGTAATAATAATTAGCCCTGAGTCAGATGAAGCTGTAAGAGTCGTATAGACTAACAGCGCAGAAAATAGAGAGTAACAGACGACAATAACGTAATTATAAAATATCAATTTTTTATGGGTTTGTTGTAAAATCCGTTCTTAGTGAGCGTCTACATTGCTTAATGAGTAACAATACTAAATTTCAAGTCAATCGGGTGTATAATTTCAGAGATATCGTGTTGAGTCAGTCCATCAGTCAGCCAATCAGTGGTATTTCGCTTCTTCGTAGATTTATAAATTCGCATGTTTCATTTAAAAAATAAATACCAAATAGGGAAGAGGGAAGGATGAGGGTATTTTCTAATTAGTTTAAGTTTTCTAAATTTTAATTTTAGATTTGTAAAAGCTATGATATTCTCCTTAGAAATAAACATATGTATTACTTAAAATACTACTTTTCTGTACCCTTTTGTCTAATCTACTATATTTTGGATTATGGATTTTAATTACTATATGTATTCTTAAAATTGTTGGTTTATATCCATTACAATAATACTTGCACGCAGCTCTTAATTATAACATAATTGTTACTACAATTACTGCCGACTCGGTTAATCGTTCGTCAATTTTGCTAACCTTTCTTAAAAATTAAAACAATGGAGTTAACGGACCAAGCAATTTACATGATGATTACTTCAATATCAAAATAAACGAGTACGATTTAAGCTTTAATATATTTTATCTGCAATGACTTAAAACGAAAGTGAGTGCGTCTGTAGAAGTTGCAACAACAGTTGCGCTCACCGTGCGAGTGCGCCGGCGTCGCGACAGTGGGGCGCCACCAGTGACGCCCAGCATCCAGCTAACGAACTCCCAACCGAACTTAACTGGCGTATTAATACGTACCTCTGATTTATAATAGGTACTTACAATAATATTTAATATGCTATGAGAACCGTTGTCGCTCAGGGGCTAAGCGCTCGCTTTAAATTTTGGTTCGGGGTTCCATGATAGATTGGAATCCAGTTCCCGCAGGCACTTCCCTTAACATCCGAATTCGAGTTACATCTGGTATTAACGCGTATCGTATAAGTCTTTTGAATCATATGTAACAGAAATAATGAAGAATAACTAAAAATATAGAATTTAAATCCAGAATCTCACGAGCGCCAACAAAACTAATCACCGAAGTTGTGTCATAATTAAATGAATCGTATTAAGATCGAGACAAAAATAGTTATTTTTTTATATATTAATAATTGTCCGTTCACCATCTTGTCTCATCAGGACATCACCTCAATAATATCGATATCACTTGGCCCAGACTGAGACTAGCACATCTCTAAGCGCATGCACATCAAGATTTATGAGCCCATGTTTAAATATTTCACATCCGGCATCCACTTTCCAAACGAACGTGTTTGAAAATCGCCGCATCTTTGCATCTCCCAGCTCAATAATAACGCCATTTTAACCTAATCTAATGTAGAATTTATTATGTGTTATACAAAATTACAAGAATGTACATCAACACAAAAAATACCATTTTCCCATACCACGAGCGCAGTAAGGTTTGACAAAGAGCACGAATTCATTAAAGAACGGGTTGCAGAATATCTTTTTAGTAACGATTAACGTTATAAATTCACCTTATATACTATGTATTATATCACTCGTGGTTTGAATGGCAATTACGTTTCCCATGAGGTATATCGAAAAACACTTCTGTGTGGACTATATGGGCTCGAGAAAATGTTAATAACAATGTGCAAAATAGTCATCAAATAGTTTAAATAAATTGCTATTTTGTATTTGTTCGTATCGCAATACCACTTCTTAACGATAAAACGAGTGTAGTATAGGCTTGTAAGCTTGTAACTGCTCTGAATATAAGATTATCTTTTCATTTATATTATGTAACAATGTCTTGGTGATGTGTTGTTATAAACAAATAAATATTGATCTAGATATTAGGAAACTTCCATTAAAAAACAAATACTCGCCCATAAATGAGACAATTCATGCACGACAATTCTCCATATCCTTAAGGTTTGCATAACGCAACATCAATTTCACAAACAAAAGCCGTTTCAATTTCCGTACTTACAGTAAAGTGTAACAAAGTACTTTCCCGGTAGAGATTCGAAAGCAAAACGTGCACTATGGCACGGTTAAATTGCAAGCTTTATGGGCCATGCCGGTCCGCCCCAAACGCCTGCGGCCAGTTCAAAGGGCTACCCTGTGCCCTAAACGAATAGCGCTTGTTCGCTCATGAGAAACTTTATTTTTAACGCATATTATTAAAGTGTATTTACCTGTATTGCTACGTTAAATGGCGGAACTGCAAACCAAACGTTTTGCGCATGGAAAGGGAATAAGAATTACTCTCGTTTCGAAACAATGAACGGCGCGTGCAACCCGTTTTATGAGTGAAGTCTCGGTGGAGCAGCGACCAGCGAGCGTGCAAATCGAATTATACTAATTCGATTAGCCTTTTGCGGAAGCAAGAGGGGGACGTGATTAGAGAGAGAGTTAGACGTAAGGTGCGGTTATCATAATAAAAAAAGTATAAAAATAGTTAAAAGTTTTACGACTTAAATATAACATTAAAATATATATAATAATACAAATATATTGATTTATAATTATTACAGATGAGATTCGTGAATTAATAAGAATTTTCTAAAATGGGGATTACTAAGGATCAACACTAAGGATAAATAATTGTTATTTTCGTTATTTTTATGAAATATAATTTTATAAATATATTGATTTATAATTATTACAGATGAGATTCGTGAATTATTAAGAATTTTCTAAAATGGGGATTACTAAGGATCAACACTAAGGATAAATAATTGTTATTTTCGTTATTTTTATAAAATATAATTTAATAATATCGGATAAATATTAACTTCTTTTAGAACAAATAGGCTCAGGTATTATAAAAAGTTTTAGAGCTTACAAACTTTTATGTAATATTAGTAAGTATTATATAGTTGTAGCACGAATGGGTCGGCTTGACCAGGGAATGACCACGCTCTCTCAGAATACCAGCGTAAAATAGCAGCTTAACGCTACCGCGTTTCTTATGTCTCTACACTCAGTAGAGAACCGGAGACCATTTTTACTGGAAACGAGTCATTCCATCTTAGTCCTCACAGGTGATAATGCATCTGCATTTTGATTCGTAATCGAGGATAGATGTAGATGTCTATGGGCCGCAGCAACCACTTACCATCATCATGTGTGCTCCCTTATCCCATATAAGACAACAAACTTAAGGCTTGTTTCTTAAAACCGTTGCATGGTAATAGTTAGCAATTAACATAACTAAATAACATAACAAGTTTGCAATTAACATAACTAAATAAGTGGTAGGATATTAGTCTTAAAAGCTTGAAACCACCCCACCATTTATGTGGGGTTAGTTATGTGGTACTCACTATCAAGCACCAGATTTTTCAAAAGTTTTCTTAAAAATGTTATCATCGCTCTGTCAACTTTTAACTGCATTTGTCACATTTTCACAGCGCTTCATAAATATGATTAGGCAAACGCAACTTCAAACAAAATAGTTTAATTTTTTATGTGATTTGTGAAGGCGAAAGATTGCAAAGCGATGGCCAGACAGCAAGAGTGCTCCCAGAAACGACTAATTAAGGTAAGAGCATAAAATGTCCGGTTCGGTGGCAACGATCAGATAGCGTGGTTCTAAGGAAAAACGTGGCGTACTATGTAGGAGTAGGTACAAAAAAGTTTTATTCTCTCCGGACCGGTTCTAATTAAATAAAAATTCGACAGTGTGTTCGTGGAATTAGACATTTGTTTGTGTCGTTAAGATAATGATGGTGTACATACATACATAATGTAAGTTTCTCAATCACGTTCTAGCTGGAGATGCGATCTGAATAGTCTTGTATGTCAACGATTTGGAATCTAGCGACGAAACCGCACATATCTACAACACGTTACGCCTTTGCCTTATAGCAAAAATAAAACATAAAACTTCTACTCAAATGTGGGCACAGAATAAGCATGTTTTACTGAACATCACGCTGTTATTTCAAACTCCGCCATTTAATTTTTTTAAAACAAATACAACGAAATGCGGTTACAAACAATAAAATATGGATAGACTAAATAAAAATAAATATATATTAAATCTATTTTAGTTTCATTTTGTACATACCGTGGACTGCTCTTACACAACTTGAAGTTGGTCCATAATGCTAAGCAAAATGTCTGTTTATCTGTCCTATTATTGTCGTGATTGCATAGATTTATATCAAAAGTATTAACAAACTCAAATAATAAACAAATACTGATAAATATAAGTAATCATTTTTTGTGAAACACAAATTAATTACACAAATTGTTAATATGCACCAACTGAGTGATTATTCTACGAATGTAACAATCGTCTCAGCAATTAACCAGCCTTTCTATCTAAATTATCAATCAAATTTATTTCGACAGCGTCTAACTGTGTGTGATAATCTCGTTATGTTCGGACACTCGCATCAACCTCTCCGGTAATTCTATAAATTAAGAAAACGTGTAAACGTTGATTTATTTAAATCTTGACCTAATACCTTTTTTGAGGCAGCTATGTGGCCAAAAATTCTTTTAAGGTTACATCATTTTAATTAAGATGGTACGTTGTTCGGGTTTGATGACTAATCGTTTCCACGCTAATTTTGTTGTATGGTCATCATGTGCAAATGTTTCTTTTATTTTGGTTGTTTTTTTTATAAAATAAGTCCACCTGATGGTAAGTGGACATATTTATTATTACTTTTTACTGGATATATTTACTATAGACACCTACATCTATCCTCTATTAAGAATCAAAATGCAAAAGCTTTGTCAGCCCTGAGGACTAAGATGGAATGCCTGTTTTCCAGTAAAAAGGGTCTCCGTTTCTCTACACTCAGCATACAAAACACTGCACTGCAGCGTTAAGCTGCTATTATATGCTGGTATTCTGTGAGAGCGTGGTCTTATAGGGATAGGACACGCGTCCAGTCGTGCTACAACTAATATAGCCGCAGCGTGGCTCTACCATGTAAGTTCTTTTTGATACATTTTTATTAGTTTTTATGAAAAAATGTATTTGATAATGTTTACTATTATTATTCCATTAACAATCTGACAACATCTGTTTACGCAATAAATCAATAATATGGAGTATGTGTAAAAAGCAAATCAACGTAGATTTTTCGCGCTCGTGGTTAAAAACACACTACTAAGATTATGATACAATAAAACAAAATATACCTCCATGTTTGTGTAAGCTTAAATTACGAATCTGAATTATTTATTCCACTAAAACGGTTTCTTTTCTGCACAGACAATGGTAAATTGTAATATCTTAACTTTTAACCAACAAATATTCCCTATAATTTTTATTACTAGACGAGCTAAAACATAATATATTTGCCTTTACAAAGATATGTCACAAATTAATTTTAAGTACACGTAGGATGAGAAAAACAAGCTATTATGTTCTTATACACAACAATTAAAATTATAAAATTTCAATATAAGAATTCTTAACATGTTTTATAGTAATGTCGTAGACAAATGGAGACAGGCTGAAGTAAAACTCGCTTATATACGAATTTCATTTAGATATTCATAACGTGCTTATTGACAGCGTCAAAACTTGAGTGCTTTCGATGGCTGTTAAATGTGATGAGAGCCTAAAATTTACCAACTAGAATTTTAAACGTTATACATTATAATATTATAATATATCCCACAATTATCACACACAACGCCATCTAGTCCCAAGCTAAGCAGAGCTTGTGTTATGGGTACTAGACAACTGATAAACATACTTATATATTTCTAAATACATAAATATTATAGATAAATTACACCCAGACACAGAACAAATGATCGTGCTCATCACACAAACATTTGTCCTGGGTGGGAATCGAACCCACGACCTCCGGCATAGCAGTCAGGGTCACTAACCACTAGACCAACAGGCCAGTCAAATTATACATTTGTGGAGGTTAAAAATCGGGCAATGAATAGATTAAATAAACTGGAACTTGGCTGGTTAGAAAACTAACTAAATGAAAAAAAAACTTAGTTCAAAAGTTAATAAGAAACCAACAACTAACCTAGAAATTAATTGAAAAATGAAGATAAGATGAGAAATGAACCCACTTTTAAAACCCTCATTACTATCCACACACGCAGTCCCAATTCATGTCAACAAGGTATACCGTAAGCAGAACTAGCACCTACTGTCGACGCACCGGCAAGTGAACTTAATTAAACGATAATTGACTCTATAATGGAATCTTAAACGGCGCTGCAGCCCGTGTAGCTGGAAGACGCGTGAAAAACGAGCGCAGATCAAAAATGCCGCGCGAGCGCTCAATTAGCGACGCAAGTTCCGAGAGCTGCTCTGTGCCCACTGCCCAGCGATCTAGGAAAGGGATGTGGGGAAAAAACGGACGCAGCCCGGCCGGCATATGTCGTACGCGTCGCGTGACCCGGTCACGAAACGGAACCGCTGCGACACGACATACTGGTACACTGGGCGAGTTTGCCTCTGTAGTCTCCGCGGTATGAAGATATTTTGAACAGAATGACAGTTTAAAATTATTATGGTAAAATAAATTATTAAAATAACTTATAACGTTATACGCCGTGTAATGGTGGCGTAAGTGTATGTGATGGATAGTCAATATCGATCTATAAAAGTCTCACGACCTCAGACATATGTCGCTACTTACAGCCATCTTAGTATATAATAGATGTAATGAAGTCTGTTGGTGAGCTGCGAGAAGGCTGCCAGACTTCTGGGCACTGCCATTGCCTGTCCACCTGTCAAGCGATTCTCCCTACACAAGGATTAGGGAGAGGTCGAAACCCAAGTGTAATGTTACAGACTGGTTAAGACAATGATAAAGAATGTAATAACAATGACTAAATATTATATAATATTACCGTGATTGTATTGGGTATGATTTTTATCATCGGAAACTTCGGAAAAATTAACAGAATTTTATTACAGTTCACAATGAATTTAATTCGAAGCGTACCTTGTTAGTATAGACAAATAGCATTTTGTGATTGAAGCATTTGGTGATTAAAGCATTTGGTAGAGGTTAGTATAGATTTTATTGCCGACAGCAAACTCGTATACTGACTTTTATCTTCGAGTAAAGCTGCAGTATTTCTCATAGTCAATTAAAATTTAAAACCGTACCTCACAATTTCACCACAATACTAGTTTATTTTAACGACGTATTTTCGAAATTATGGCATTTTTCAAAGCCTATTCTTCTATTCATTTCCGTTGGCACCATAGTGCATTTGGTCAAAATTAAGTATCACCTACGTATAACAAAGATATTGTATATGCACGATCTTAAACCAACGTACATAATTATCAGAACAATAAATTGCTTCTTGTTCTTTGAAAGTTATGCACTTGGTTTAGAACATTTATTCATTATAAAATTATCATCTACAAAAGTCCACTGCAACATAGGTCTCCCCGTTAAATGATCTCATTGGATTTTGCAATAACTGCCAGCGGCCATGGTTGGCAAGTGAGTATTTTAATCCAACAACACACACACACACACAACCGCCCAAGTATTTTAATTATTATTGTTAATTTGTTATCAGAAGATATTGCTGCGCATCTTTTGTTTCACATTCCGTCTGTCGCTTCTTAAGGCCCCCATGGGATATTGGATATTATAGGACAGTGGGTATTCTTTCGCCGCCACTACAAAGCCATGTTTAAACCTAATTTGTTTAAATTTAAAATATTTGAAAATGAAAATACTTTGTAGTTATGTGTTTTATATTTTATGTTACATACTACGACTACTTTAAAAAAGAAGATAAAATATTTTTACGTTTTCTTAATAGAACTTAGAATATTAGAAAATTACAAGAAGACTTACTATTAGAAAATTTTCCTTTGCCTACGCAAAAAAAGAGATCAGTTCTCTTTTTACATTAAAAATAACACTCCAATAATTAAAATGTGTATTGTATGTATTACGTGTATGTAATTATTATAAGCTCCAACACGAACAATTCTCAGATCATTGACTTGAGGACGAAACAAAGCCCGCGAGGTGCACTCCATCAATCTAGATAAATAGATAATGTCTCTATGATCCTCCGCTCGGTAGCTTAGGACGGTAAACAGTACACAAACCAAGGACCGACGCGACGGCTTATCTATGTATTTATCTTGTTACAGCGACTTTTATCAAACGATAAAGAACATTGACAAGGAATACACACACAAATGGTTCATAAATTGCGGTGTAAAAATGTTCATAGGGATTAAAACCTCGAAAATAATCTTAACTAAATTATTTTATATATTTACACAAATATACATGCATTCAATAAAACTCATTTAACGTCGGGAATCGAAAATAAATTAAATTAAATGGTTCAAAATCTGTCAGATTAGTTTTTTAATTAATTTCAACTTAGGTTTTATATAACATCGCCACTTTTTTGTATATATATATATATATATATATATATATATATATATATATATATATATATATATATATATATATATATATATATATATAATAAGGATGGCAAACGAGCACACAGTCCATCTGATGGTAAGTGGATGCTGTGGCTCTTAGACATCTACATTTATCTTCAATTAAGGATCAAAATACAGATGCGTTGTCAACACTGAGGACTAAGATGGAATGCCTCGTTTCCAGTAAAAAGGGTCTCCGGTTCTCTACACTCACCATACGAAACACAGCAGCATTACGCTACGACTATTCTACGCTGGTATTGTGAGAGCGCGGTCCCTCCCCGGTCGAGCCGACCCATTCGTGCTACAAGTATACTACTAATATAACTGCAGCATGGCTCTACCACGTATAAAAACGTTTCCATAATGGATAAAGTAACGGACTAAATATATCGCACTCTTACAATATAGCTTGTTATTGTAATATTCCAATGCCACTGCTGAGCACAGGGACAGACCTCCCTCTCATTGTTGGGAGGGTTATGGAGTAAACATAACCCAAAAACATTTTATTTTTCAGATTTACATGTTTCCTCGCGATGTTTACCTTGTATTACCGCCGAGTACGTGGTAATTCAACGCCTTACTTTTGTAATTATCATTTTCAATGGCGCCGGCGGAGATTGAACTCGCATTGACCGCGTAATTAAACAAAATTAATCTTTCAATTTATTTACCTATTCTTCGCGAGTAGAGTATGTAACGTTTTCGCATTTGTCTAATAAGATATTATGATATTTATTATTAAAACTAAGAAAAAATATCACTAAGTAATCTTGATTGTACGAGAACATAAAATATATTCGAACTAATATCATTAAATAATTTTAGTAACCAACAATCACAGAAACTTTTAGTTCGTATTACATTTTGACATTAGAAATATAAACAAGAACATAATCAATATGAGCTCCGTAATAATATAATGGGTGCGTTTGGCAGAAAAAAGCGCTAGCAAGCGCTTATAAGCGCTAAAATAGTTTTCGGCCAGGACACGATTGCTACTTCAGTAGTGCTGACACAATCCGCCATTTTGCTTATTTAATTTGTTTGTTTTGAAGTAGAGTTTATAAGTTGTTTTGTGCAATATTAGTTTTAAGTAATATAATGACTTAATAAACATATACATGCTATTAAAAATTCATGATTGGTAAGTTTTTAATATGAATACTTTACAAACATATATTTAAATTAGGTTAGATTCCCCGGTTAAAACTAACATTGTGTCCTGGAGGAAAATAGCTACTTACGATTTGACATCGCTTACCGCTTACGATCGCCATTTTGCTTACAAGCGCTTGCTAGCGCTTTTTTCTGCCAAACGCACCCAATATTAACGTGTGTATAGCTCACTCTCACGTTCCAAATATGAAAAAATCCCAAAGCATTAAGCAGATGACTGCATGCGACACAAAACAACAATGACATGCGACATTGACAGATATAAGAATTATGCCGGTTAGCATGTCGAAAAAATCTTTTTGTTCGCACACAATGGCTCCAGAAGCTTACGTACACCATTGACAAAATTACTCGCGGATACTGAAGGTCGATCGCACACAACAGACAAACTTGAACAGGGTTTCCAGGTGTTCGTATTTACGTAGACATTTCCGTAAATACTTAATAACATAATAATATCTCACTAACAAAATCGCATATTATAGATGATTATTATTCTTTCTTCTATAATGATTTAGTTTGTAATACCTACTTTACTTATAGCTACGTTAAGTATTTTTTAACAAATAAATATATTATTTCATTTTAAAATATTATAGCAAGTACGTGGCAAAATAAATCCCAAAGGAATATATTTTAACTGTGTTAGTTCGTTTTTGATAGTTGATACTGAATTGTTGAGCTATAGTCAAGTGAGTAACGAACTTCTCAAGTGCCTTGTATAAATATTTCTGAAACAAATGTGGTGACCCTATGAGCAAATGACAACGATCGCCGGATGGATTGAATAGACATGTGAATGACATAAAGAGCTCGCCCTGGGCGTACTAACATTTGATGCGAGTGCGTGGGCCTCGCCGCCATTGTCTTCAACGTCCGATGTGCATATTGTTAGACAAGTGCTCAGAGTTTTTTCGCATTCACCACAATAAGCTGGTTGATCGTCTCATAATGACTCGCATATATAATAGTAACAACAAAAAAGTTGTATATGTATCGCGTTATGAGAATTATGTTGGCACTTCAATGATAGTATTTTAATTCATCCGAAGGAAACGACGGAGTCGTATTGAGTGGCGTGATTCTCACACGAATTGTCCCTATTTAAAAAAAATAAAACGTTACCCCACACTGGAACTTTCTCCTGTATCGTGGAGACAGTTCACATACATAAATTGCACAGGGACAAACACCTAGACCCGAAACATTTATTTGGTAAGCCGTACAAATACTTGTTCCGTGCGGTATATAATTAGTTAATTAGGAGTTTGCTTTTAGGCTTTCTTAGGGCGAGGCCTATGTTCATCAGTGGATTTGTGAATGGCTGTAATAATAATAATGTCCTTCAGACCGGTCACATTTCAGTCACAGACGTCAACGGAGGCTCAACGGAGACCATCCATCGGCGCAGAATAGAATTATAGCGCTCAAGTGTATGCGCAAGCACAGGTGCACTCTCTATTCCCTCACTCTCATAATCCGATGGGACGGTAAATCGAACCGATCGGAGAGAAATCATGCGCAGGACCAACGGCTTTACGTGCTTTCCGAGGCACGGGGGTGAGACACCGCCAACTTCCTGACACTGGGCAGCAACTGAGAATTTCTTGACGGAAAAACTTAATGAGCTGATTTTTTTTCTTTGGCCCGACCCGGTATTCGAACAAGGGATCTCATGATCAGCAGTCACACTGCTAGAAACACTAGATCAACGAGGCAGCCTGTAATAATAATAATAATAACTTATAACGTAAAGTTATAAGCTTTTAGAATATCTAATAGTTGGAGCTTAATTCAACCTACAGCTAAATATTGACATTTACATCGGGGTCCGAAGTTTAGTAGGTACTGTTCAGTATTTGCAGTGAACGTAAGGTCAGATATTGAATTAAATGTCAGTTCATTTGTTTAATACACCCGCAGCCGCCTGGGAAGCGGCGGACAATTACCGCGACAGTAAGTATTGATGTCTGGCATAGAATACTTTTAGTCATATTATTTGTTATAAATAATGATCGTGGATGCCAAACACATTTCAATCGTGATATTGACATCGCTCTTCGTCTCTGTCTCGGGTGACCCAGAAATATATCATATAGATCGTTGCCGAATCTTATATAAAGACAGTTTACGATATCACATATAGGTGTGTATCAATCCCTAGAGTCATTTGTACGTTACCGTCGGCGCTAGGCATCTTCACTGGAAAATTTAGACTTTAACAAAGTAATCTTTAATATAATGTAGTAAAGAACGGAAATAACGGAAATGGACTTAATTTTTATTTATTTTTCTATTTTACTTTCGACGATCGTCGGATACGAACCGTCAAATATGTTATGAAGTCCTCAATACGAAGGTGTTACTTCCCGGAAACAGGCCGCCGCACCGCGTCACACCGCGCCGCTGCCGCCACGGTCAAATCGAGTCGAGCCCCAAAGGTGTGTAAACGTAATTAAAACTGTTCATTTGTGTTATGCATTCCGACATTTAGTGTGGCCTCAGCGCGTGACATCACCGGGGGTCAAGGCTATAAATGTACATGAAACTAAGGGAACGTTAACGAGACGTCCATCAGATAGAAAGTAACAAAGAGTATGTATTAAAAACTTGTCTGTTTCTGTGCCATAAATTGCCTTTGCATCAAGTAAAATACATAAATCATGGAGTTTCTGGCCTTCGATAAAATTTATAATTCATAAGAATGTCGTTTTGCGGCTTTTAATATCTGCCTAATCATCTTGAATATTATACAAACCAACCCTTATGTGTATGTGCACGTACATGAGGTACGGATGTCTGCGCTTGCGGTTACTTGGTTTTTGTGCGTAGCTCAATACGCAAATTTATAAACATGTTAAGTATTTTTTTCTCACGAATTCCACTACAAAAAAGACCAAGCACAACACAAACAGTACTTCAGCTAAAAGGTAAACAGGTTTTAATCATTGATATACAACTTTTAGGATATTAATGGTTTTAATGAATAAACATGGGCATTAATTGTATATTTTTGTTACATCACGAAAGTGCGAAATTAACGAGACGTCTTCGTAACAGATTTAAGAGTACATCCAAAAACCACAGTGGAAACTGTATATTACTTTAATTAAAATAATTAAGGTTTTACAAGCCCGCACGTAGAGAAAGACTCTTTTCCTTGCACACTGACTGAGCAAATTCCGCAGCGTGGGGCCCTCCGTGTTCCGAGTAAGCAAACACGGATGAACGCATCAATCGTGTCCCTTTCTTCCCGCTTCGACGAACTGCACTTCCCCGAAACTAAGCTAACGCTCTCCGCGTTACTTCAACTCTTACCGCTAAATAGGTCCTGAAATCTTGATTTACTTAGTTCAAACGCAAAATACGTAGGTTTAAAAAAGCATATTTTTAAATGTTAAGATTTCAATAGTCTGACAAAAATTATCCATCAAATATATTATATAACTTGTCTGAACGTAAAAGTAAACCATTAAAATATTTTATTAACATAACCGTAAATTGTAGTAAAATTGATTAAATGTCGTTATTCCGATATCACAATTATGTCCTTCTGGCCAATTTCAACTACAACACCTTCAGAACACTGCTGTGCTGTGCAGCTTCCCATTTCAAAACTTGTTTCATTTACTATAAACTGAACTGCCGAACTAACTTGCAGTCCTCCTTACAGTAGGCGACGTTCTGTTTTGATATTGCTCAATCGTGCTTAAAAGTGTCATCCAATTTAAATCATGTGTGACGGGAAGGTAGATAACGTCATGGAAGTAAAAAGCGCTCTCATAACTCGGCAAAGAGTCCTTCGGTTATACACGAATCCCATAACTAGGCAAATACAACACAAGCGAAGCATTTGGGCACGGACTAGTAAAATATTAAAGCTGTCAATCATTTGCTATTGGGATACATCATGCTTTACGTTGACGTTAAGTAAGCAAAGTCAGGTTAAGTTCACAAGTATACTACGGTACCACGACCGTGCCAACAACACAAGCTAACGCAGTCAAGAGCGCGTGGGCCCCCGCGGTCACCGTCTCGTTGCACAACACCGGGGGTTGTTCGCACTTACATAATAAAACCGTCCAACGCACGCCCACAGCAATCTTGGACGTTTCAATTACTCGAGCACTGCGTTCAGGTACGCCGGCCTACGCGTGAATACGACACAATTACGTGTGACGAAAAGCTCTTTATGATCCAAGCTTTTGTTGCCAAGTCAGCGATATTTTGTACTTGATACAAGCGTTAATCACAAATGGCATATTTTTATTGGTTTGTGTGAGAAAATATACAATCCAAATACGAAAAAGATAAACGCACGTATTTTTTAAAGATTACTACAATATATAATAAAGTATAAGACAATTTCTAAAACAAAGCATTTAACTATGGCTAATTACCGACCTATATCTCTTGCCACTGTTGTGGCCAAGGTATTTGAGCGTTTGATTCAAGCCAAAATTACACCCTACATGTCCATTGACGATGGTCAGTTCGGTTTTCGACCAGAGCTATCTACTGATATGGCTATTTTTGCCTTAAAACAAGTAGTAAATTACTATGTTCATCGCGATACTAGTGTATATGCCTGCTTTCTTGATTTGAGTCGCTCTTTCGACACCTTGAATCATGATCTGCTATGGAAGAAGCTAAGATCTAATAACGTTCCTGCTGGTATTGTTGACCTGCTCACTTATTGGTATAAGAGACAAATCAATAATGTAAAATGGTGTAACTCTCTGTCCGATGAATACTCGCTGACTTGTGGAGTAAGGCAGGGGGGGCTTACCTCACCCGACTTCTTTAACATCTATGTGAATGACTTGATCGTGGAGCTGAGCAGAACCCCAGTCGGACTTAGGCTTGGCAACCGTTATGTTAACAACCTAAGTTACGCTGATGATATGGTTCTGCTCAGCCCTACAATCAAAGGTATGCGGAAATTAATATCAATATGCGAAAAATTTGCTAAAGATCATAGTTTAATTTATAACGCAAAAAAGACGGAGATGGTGATTTTTAAGGCGGGCAAGGGCCCAACTAATGTACCTGAGGTGCACGTGGCGGGTCAACCGGTTAAAATAGTTCAAACGTTCAAATACCTCGGTCACATAGTGACAACGAACAGAAAAGATGATTGCGATATAGAACGACAGAGAAGAGCTTTGTCTGTCTGTGGCAATATGATTGCCAGGAGGTTTGTTAAAGCCTCCAAGGAGGTTAAGATTATGCTCTTCCAAACGTACTGTCAGTCTTTCTACACCTGCCAGCTCTGGACTGAATATGCGGGGCGATCTTTGAATGGTATTCGTGTGCAATATAATAACATCTTTAGAATGCTTATGGGTCTCAAACGCTATTGCAGTGCTTCAGGCATGTTTGCCGAAGCACGAATTAATACGTTTAATGCCATTCATAGATTCAGGATCGCATCATTCATGTCCAGGGTTGGTGAGTGTAGAAACAGGATAATTAGTGAGTTTGCGGAAAGACGTCGACGACGACGACGATAGCTGCTTGACGTGATGGTTCCCTCCATTTAGACTTAGATATTATATAATTATTTTTAATTGTTAGTAATTCTGTACTGCGTTGTCTTTTTTTTGTTGGTAATTTATATGGGTGATATGTGCCTGAAATAAAGAGAATTTATTTATTTATTTAACTGTTACTACGCACACAAATGTATAACTACAATAAAATGTATTTATCTCTCTGGTTCTGTGTATTATGTTATGAATTGTATTTTTGTGCATTTTATTAGCTACTTTTCACAAGATGGTAGGACTTTTGTTATGCCTAAGAGTAAGCTGTCTGAGTTGTTACCACCCTTGCTACCGTTAAGAAGCAGTTTACCCATTGCTCTGTCGCGATTTGAAGGCCATTAGCGCCAGTATCGTTAGGTGCTGAGTGTCATTAGATATTAGTCCTCTAGTAAGTCGTCACAGCACGCCAATATTTCGCACTATAATGATACTGATCTAGTACAATACTATAGTATGTGTGTACATAATTTTGTGTAATAACTTGCAAGTTTCAATGTCTACATTCTATGCAAATAAATTACGTATTCATTCATTTGTTCATTGCAGTTTAGTCCAATGCTGAACACAAATTGCCCTATAACGTGAATGACTGACATCGTTGATAAGAATATCAGGCGGAATGGTAAACGTAAATTAGGATGACGCTTCTGCACATCTCCTTACGGCCGGCACTTAAATTATTATTATTATTAAAATATTATCATTATCAGCTGTTACCTTTTTTGTTAGAATTGATTGCAGGTATCACGTTGCATCAGCTAAACTGTTACTTTCAATTACACACTATATTAATATAAAAATCACTATAAGAAAGGCTTTAGAAAAAAACTATACAACAACCGTCAATGTCACTGTCACGTGCCAATTTTAGGAACTAGAAAACGTTCTAGAAACCAATTAATACTGGTTTTTAGCCAGTATTTACTATATATATATATATATATATATATATATATATATATATATATATATATATATATATATATATATATATATATATATATATATATATATATATATATATATAGAATACATCAACAATTCATAAAATAAATTACGGGAAACCCATTCTAACCCCTCTCTAACGAAATTAACTGGTAAGTAAACGAATAAGGTTCAACGAGAAATCAGGCAGATGCATCATTACCAGGTTGTGGTATTATCAGGTGAGCTGTGTACTCGTTTGAATCACTTTCTAAAATCTAAAAAAAAATTAAGACATTTTTATCTTTTTCATGATGTAGGTTTTTAGTTCATTATACAACATCGTGGCACGTGAAGGAACAATGAATTCGTACTTACCGCGACAACATACATAATAGTAGTTCAGCACGGCTTCGTTGCTTTCCGACAAACTAAGCGTACGATTCTACCACGAACCAGGACGCTCGAGCACGTACGACATTATGCAACGTTTAGAAGTGAGGCGCAGGTTTGCACAAGACGTTATCGCGATAAAGCTGATAAGGTGCTTCTCACGAGAGCGGGCCGTTGTGAAACTGGGCCGAAGGTATCGCGGGTGACTTGCCTTATCTGTGGTTAAACAACACCGTAACACTCCGTTCTAGCAGGTGCGCTGACTAGTTTAAATGATGAAAGTTCTAAGCTCCGCCGGATCCTTTGCCCGAGAATAAGCTGTTATCGATTTTAATTGGTAATATCCGGTAAAGTTTCCGTTGTATTTTAACGTTTTAAATTTAACTTGGCATTGGATTGAATAAATATATAAATTTCTTTTTTGGTTTTTTTACCAATAATAATATATCTTCATTTTTTAAATGGAACGATGTTCGAATGATTTATAAAAAAATGTTCAAGCAAAAATGTTAAAAACAAACTTTGCGCTCCGTTCATCACAACTGAAAAATATTATGTACATATATATTATACAAACAGAAAGTCAAAGCACGTATTTTGTTCGTTAATAAAATGAGTCATAGAATTTTAATGCGGAATTCAAAATGTAGAAACATGAAATTACAGCACAGTTTATTAAAACGTTAAACTGATTGTTAAATTGATATCACGACACATTAGTTACATTAATTAAAAGAGGAAAAACTATCCCCAGATTTGACTTAGGTTACAAAACCCCTGCCACATATAAACTTGATTTGAATGATACCTCGTTTTCACCATTATCTCAATATATTTTTTCTTTTTTATAGGGTAAGGGTGACATACAAGCACACAGCCCACCTGATGGTAAGTGGATGCTGTAGCCCATAGACATCTACATTTATCTTCGATTAAGAATCAAAATGCAGATGCCTTGTCACCCTTGAAGACTAAGATGGAATGCCTCGATTTCAGTAAAACGGGTCAATGGGTCTCCAGTTCTCTACACTCACCATACGAAACACAGCAGCATTAAGCTGCTATTTTACGCTGGTATTCTGTGAGAGCGTGATCCTTCCCCGATCGAGCCGAACCATTCATGCTACAATTATAATATAGCTGCACCGTGGCTCTACTACGTACCGAAATAGGCTAGATAACAGATCGATCAAGATTCAAGATAACGGATGAGCGAAAGGCTTCGCTGTTTTCTGATAAAATTTAGGAATTTTGGGAATGCAATCACTAGCCCTTGCATAAAATGCCATAACTTAATGGCTTAATGGTTACAAAGGTTATAGTATTTTGTGCAAGTCCTAGTGGGTGCGGTGGAGACACCGCTCTCCCGCGAGGACAACACTCGCACGAGTGCGCTAGCGCAAGGCGTTGCTAGGAGTGTTAAAGCGAACGCAAACATTTACTCTTAGCAATTAGGACGAAATCGTTGGTACCTACCTACTAGAAGCGACTGATATATTTAAAAGATTAATGTCTAAGAATTTCGTACATTTGCATAAAATACGTAAAACTAAGTCGTAACAAGAGACCCGACTTCGATATCATAAGCCAGAGAAAATAAAATAAGATAACAAATGACAACTAACGTCTCATTCTTAGTATTTTCCCTCTTGTCAGACGATAATTTCATTCAATTCTCAATAAAATTTATTAAAAAATTATAGTTAAACAAAACCTTAACATTATGGCAATAAGTATAATAATTATATAACCATATTATATTCAAATGGAAGAGATTTCTTAAATAATGACAAAACGAAGACACGACAGCACTACGCAAGTACGCACAATATTGTGAAAGAGCGTTGGCGTGCCTAAATTATTAGAGTTGCGGCAGGTTGCAACAACTTGGCAGATCGTGCGCTGGCCGCACCGCGCAGATTCGGGTCACGCCGGACTGTCTCTCTTATCGAGTCTTCGTCTTGTGTGAACCGTGAGTGGGCAGTGCTACATCGCAACTACTGTCCAAGAGACGGCCACTTAATATATAGTTTTCTTCCACGTACAACCTCTCTGTGGAATAGTTTATCATCGGCGATTTTTCCGGACCGATACGACCTGGGGACCTTCAAGAAAAGAGCTTACTCCTTTCTAAAGGGCCGGCAACGCACCCGCAATACTCCTGGTGTTGCGGTTGATCATGGGCGGCGGTAGTCACTTAACATCAGGTGAGCCGCATGCCCGTTTGCCCCCTCTTCTATAAAAAAAAAAAAAAAAAATAATCTCATTAGGAAATATTTCAACTACATTACTTAAGTTGTAGTTGTCCCTTTTTCATCGAAATAAAATTAGAAAAAACAACGTTATATATTGCCTTAAATACTCCTATTATCTATTCTTCATCAGCCTGTAACAGTCTGATGGACATGAACCTTTCCCACTGATGGAAGGATCCGCCTTAATTATCACAGTTGCTGAAGTATTGTACTCAGCTAGTGGCACTTTTAACCAGGTCTAGAGATCTATATGATACCGAGATCTTGCTGGCATTTCTCACCGTCACCTCCAATGATGCCCACGGAACGAAGTGTAATGATGGATTCTCTAACACCGCCACCACACGCCAATATTGTACATAATTATTTATACAATTTTTAAACGACGTGTGACAGAGTAAAGTTACAGCCTCTATTTGTCCCACGGGTGGGCACAGTCCTCTCATTACTGAGAGTGTTATTGAGCAATTAGTCCGAACCACTGCCAAGTATGTTGGCGGACTTCGCACGTCCTTGAAATATTTTATTCCTAAGACATGCAGGTTACCCCACAATGCCAAGCATATAAGAATGCATTAAAATTGCAACTAACAATTTCATTGGTACCGTCAGAAATCGAACCCGGATTGCTCGCGTATTGTAATTCAAGTCAAACGCTCCCGGAACCACCACGGTATTTTGACAGAGCATAATATAATATTCTATTTATGTGCAAAAGAATATTTCTTATTGCGATATGCAGTCCTATTAAGTCGATGAAGAATCAATCATGAGCTGAAGGTAAAAAACCAATCGCTCATGAACCGTCGTGGGAACTATCAGACAGCGACATGCGACAATGCTCTCTATTGGTCGATGGTCGCATTCATACATACTTCTGAGTATTGGACCCAACGATACGTTACGTTTATTGTACTGCGGACATGGCAGTCTTTTGGGGAACCTTTTACGTCGTTTACTAGAGATGTTTGTCAGAAAAGTGTACTTAAAATTAATATGACGTAAGCATGTTGACCAACTTTTAATAAAATAAACCTTTTTAAATTTAGTTACTGCACTAATTTGGCGGCTCTGTTTTTGAACGCTTCAATTATTAAACGAGTTTCAAGAAAAAGGTATCAATAACCGGAATAAGAAAGGCAGTAAACAAAAATCGTAATTAAACATGTTAAAAAAATTCCAAATCGCACGCAAATTCAGGTCATACAGCATATATAACAGTAAGCGCGACTGCAAGAACGGAGACGAAAACGACATGCAAATTGGAAAACGAACTCGGACGCCGCGTGACTCAGACAAAAGGTACGCAAGCATTTTATCACCTTTGGAAGTGTTAAGTATCTATAGAGAGAACTTTTAAGGAATCACAAAAGATAAACTTGGAAAGTAAATAATAATATAATATTGATTAAAACTACTTTTACAGACTTTATCGCGTTTAATTTAATTGATTTTTAATTCCGGACGTTTCAATATAATAAATAAAAAACGACGTTGTAATATAATAAATAAAAATCTCACACAAATCGTTACAGCCGTTTCGGTGAAACCAATTTTATATATACAGGGTTATTTTTAAAAGAGTAGCCCAATTTTAAACTTAAGTTAAAATATATAAATAATGATATACTGTTATTGCAGTTTTTGAAAATATGAGTAAATAAGGTTTCCACTTCTTTTACAGTCTGGAGAAAAATAGGATGTAACACGTAAACAGTGTAGAAGCCTATGGTACTGATATTTAAAAAAAAATTTTTTTTGAATTAAACGTTTGAAATAAATTTTTTTATCAATTACTTTGCCCTCAAGCCTGTGACCCTGCGAATGATAAGGTCAAAGATGCCTACTTTTATTGTTGTATTGCCGTTCGTAAAGTAGGGTGCAAATGATTTGAATTTCAATAGATTTTAATTTATTTATTTATTTAATTCAAAATTTTTGTTTTAATTTTTTGTAAAATATCGTAGTATTCGTATAAAGTACTATAGGCTTCTACTCCGTTCACATGTTACATCCTATTTTTTCCAGACGGTAATATACAGGATAAACCAATCCAATCTGTGAGTAAATGCTACTCGTATGTTCTGCAGTGGACGCTAGGCTCTAATAATAATAATGATTATGGTGATTATACAAGAATCATCATCACGTAAAAATTATGGATCGAGATGAAAACGTTAATAGTATCAACTTAATAATACAATTGTTAGCTAGCAGATAGTTTCAGTTATAATATAACAAAGATATAGTATGTTCCAAATAATTTGATATAAGTAGAAAATATTTTCATAAAAATCAATTCATAGAGGTAAAATAATAATATAATTGTATAGTTTAATATTTGAACTATTATTTGGATTATTATTTGGACAGTATACTACTATACTTCAAAACACTATTAAATTTAGATTTATTGGGTGTAATAACGTTAGATGCTCATTTCGTGCTAAAATTAAATACAGTCGACATAACTTCTAACCACAGAAATTTAAATTGCGTTATTATTTAGATTTCTGTGCTTCCAACGTATAAACCTCTATGCTTTATCGCATTGAATAAAAGTTACTTTGTTTCATATATTATGTACATTAAGACTACGAAAATATTTAAAAGATCAACACCAACAGTCGTCGGGCGGTCTGTAAGGTACCCTTTTCGGTGGAATTCGTCGATGGAGGACTACCGCTATGTAAACATTATGGATAGCCAGTCGGCAGACAGTGTGGCGCGATGTCGATGTACGGAAATATTTTCCACGACGTGCCCGATGCGTCGTGCCAAAACCATTACATCACCCGACTGAAGAATGCAGGAGATTCTTTTAGCAACATTGTACCTGCGCGAGTTGGTGCACTTTGATGTAAAAGCTGTCGCATGTTAGGCTTGTATATTGTCAGATGGATGGTCTGGCAATGAGAATGTTGGGAATTTTTGACTCTTTGCTCTTGACCAAAAAAACAACAACAACTATAAACAACTGTTTCTTTGTATACCACAAGAAACAGTTACTTATAGTTTTTTTCCTTTTTTATTAAAAAAAGAATGACAATCGAGCACACAGTCTACTTGATGTTAAGAGGATGGGTGGCCCATAGACATTTATATCCATCTAGGATTAAGACGGAAAGTCTCGTTAGCTCGTTCCCATCACCATACGTAATACAGACACAGCAGTCTTTTGCTGCTATTTTACTCTGGTTTTCTGTGAGAACGTGCTCCTTCCTCGGTCAAACCGATTCATTTGTACTGCCATAGTACATAGCGGCGTGTCTCAACTACTTATCAATACGAGGTAATACGTTTACTAATACCCGAAATACGTTTACTAATTATCATTAACGACTGGCACAATTGTGATTTTATGTCAAATTAATAATGCGACTGTTCATTGCAAACAAGTAACAACAGCTTTGTAACGAGTGATATAAAGAAATAAGTATGAATTGTAATTGTTTTATGTATAGCCATAGCTATAAATCCCAATTTACTTCATACAACTGTTTATACATGCTAAAACATGTCCACTTAACGATTCATATCGCGGTCGAAATCCACGAGTAGAATCTAACGGCGGCGTCGATTTTTTTTTTTGCAAATGACCGTTGTGGGAGCGGACGTTTGAAACAAACGGTCGCCTCTGCGAATCGCACTAGTGTAGTGTTGTCCATGCTATGAAAAGCGACAAAATAAATTGTATGTAGATTATTTTTATACTGAGATGTAACTACGACCCGTTAACATTTATTTAAAACCAGCGATCCGTGCCGCCTTCGCACGGGTGATTTTTGTATCTCCACAACAGCGCCACCTATCGGGGCCAAATGTGAATCTAAACTGTCTAGGGACCCATTCAAACACACCAAAAAATCATCAATATCGCTGGAGTCGTTTTTTGCTTTTAGCGAGACAAACGGAAAGGAATTGATTTTCATATGTAGATTGTACATACACTATCTAATACCTATAATAATTTCTAATAACAAGTATTCCCAACTTTAACAAGGTTCGACAACAGCTATTAATATAATTATTATAATATAAGTAACTATTTATACTTTCTTTCTAATCATTATTTAAATATATTATACATTACACATGATTAATTCGTAGACCGACTTCTTAGTCAAGACTAACGCCCCAGCTTTGATTGAAGCACCAGCTGTACATATATGTAACGCATGTTCGCGAACCGCGACCGAGTCTGTGCGCCGACCCCGGTGACTCATACCGTCTAATCGCCCAAGTCGAACACGTTGAAAATAACAAAAAAAATTAAATAGGGAACACCGACCCCAGACGAACCGACGCTTGCGGTTTAACAGCTAATTGCAAGTATTAGTTGTAAAATTGACTGCAATCCCTTTTTTATAGCGAATATAACGAAACGATATATAAAAAGTTTTTAACGTAACTAATAAAAAATGCCAGCATACATTCAGTCTTGAAGAAGATTGTAGGTAAATGATCACCTACCTATGATAAAAAGTTAGAGGTAATGGTTGATCGTTCCCCGTAGGTAAGATCGCCAGTTCCACCGTAACGTCCAAATGAAATTATGAAAAATTACAGGTGTGATTTTGCCTTGCAAACCATCTTTGCATCTCTCTTACAGCTTTTACAAACATAATAACGATTTTATTACGTTATTTGTGAAGTTTTAAATTATCGAACTTCCTCTATACTTCAGGCGCATTAATTACACACATTCTACTTATGATTAAGTAGTAGTAAACTGTTGAGTAAATACACGTATTAAAAACCAGGAAGAGATTGAACTCTCGCAAAGAACCGCTAAAGGAATCGGAAAGTTATGTGGCGGGCATAAATTGCAGAATTAATGTAGGTTAATTCAGAATTTAATTAATATATCGAGAGCATTTCCTTGACATGGGAGCGGAAGGTTGGCACATTTAACACTGAGACGTAAACTGTCGGTGAAGTGAAGAATTCCGCGCGCTTTCCAGTAATTTCTGCGAATTTATTATCTTATGAAATGAGAGTAAAGGAAATTTGTTTCGTCGTCTGCTCTACTTGAATATTCAACAAATGACCTACTCGGGATTTCTACTGTGATGACTCACAGAAACACGCAGATCAACAAAGAAGACGACGCTGTATTATACATTTCAAGTCATGCCGAAACCACGCTCAACTTCTCCTCATGCATCATGCACACATCTGCCTTCATTCGTTATCAGCTCATAAATGTTCACTGCTGTACGCACACATATGCACCTATTACCATGTTGTTGGTTGCAATTGAATATAGATGCATATATGTATGAGAGTGTATGTTCAAAGAATAAGTTGAGCATGGTTTTGGCATGGTTTTTGCTGGTCTAAGTACAAACAGGCAATGTTGACTACATTGGACATGTTATAGTGATGTAAATATAAAAGTAACAGAAGCATTCAGTTGCCTTTACCTCCTTAAAAACCCGACGATAACGCTTATGACATAATAATAAAATGGTGGATTGAGGCGTGAAAAGCCCATGCTGCAGGAGGTCGTGGCTACAGCTGACAGGGGTCACCTCGACCGGGGAAATATGCGATTTAGACGATCCACGCTCATGCAAAATACCAGAGTAATTAGCAGCAAAATTCAGCTGGGTAACGTATGGTGAGTAATAAGATCTGGAGACCTGCCTAGGCATTTCATATTTCTCAGATGTAATTAGCGCATCTGCATTTTAATAATCAAGAATAGTCGTAGAACTCTACGGGCCGGTATGGCTACGGTGATAACGATCATCGTGAGGTTTAGGCCGGTCCGGCGTAATCTCCATGATGCCAACGGTAGTATCCGTAAAAGCTTTTACCTACTAATAAAACGTGTCCGCGGGATCACAGCATACACTTACTAGTTACTTACGTTGGTTGTCTACTTCTTTGACACCACTACTTTAACAGAAAATGGTTAATTCGGATGTAATTTAAGGTAACGCGGTAAATTGAGACAAGAAATGTAATAATACATATTATTTCATGAATATTGGTTTCGGTAAGGACTCGTATTCCTGACATGTACTCTGACAGGTACATTGACCATTTAACCATGCGGCTAATTAGCATTCTAAGATTTATGTGATGGTTATAGAATTTAAATACATCATTGCCATATAAGAAACAAGATCAACCGACTTCCTGTACCTTTAAAGAATGTAAGCTCCTTGGTTCTTAAGCACTATGGCTAAGCGAGAATATCTCCTCCATTTTGAATGCAGTAAGTGACATAAATAGCGTCCCTTATACTATCCTGATATTCCGATTTAAGGACAGGGCACATTCATGCCAGCCGGGGCGGTATATCCACTTAGGGAGCTGTTACATAATATAAGCGTGCGTTATCGCCGACTACCTTATTAAAATAAAACGTGCAGTATCGCATTAGCGTGGAACATCTCGAAGTCTAAGCTCATTGCTCGCGACAACGATAAAATTGGATTTATTGCCGGCAGTCGTTGTGAAACTGGACTTCGTCGTTTTACGTACATGATAAAGATATTAACTTTTTATGTGGAAGCTATATAATTGCATTTTTTTTTTTTGTAATTCATTATCAAACTATGGACTGCTCAGGATTTTTCAAATACTTAATTTATGGTTTCAAGTCTATGAAAGTAAAATGTGGCAAGTATGTGACTGTCTCGAGTTACGAAAGTAGCAATAGTATTATAAGCAAGTTTCGAATATTAAACATTGTCACAGAATAGATAATAGTGCAAGTAACATTGTGTACAATAATTGGTCCTCCACAATCTCCTAAAACTCACCATCTCTTATCATCATCACATACTCACTCTCTACTCTAGCTTTTATTTAACTTAAAATTACTTAACATTAAGTTAAACAACACAATACGTTGCTTTCAAAGTGCAACTGTGTACTTTTCATTTTATGCTTGAAAGGAGTATGATGTTAAAACGGCAATAAATTGATGTGTTAATATTTGTTTTTTCGGCAGGGGACCACACTTGGCATACTCTATTATTTGACTATTGGTATTGATGTCAGCTGCACGAGTACAGTTCGTGAAAATGATAATGTTTGTAAGTAAAGCACTCAATACGGAAGACGACTTTAGTAATAAAAAATTGGTAGTGAGTGTTAGTACAGATGAAAAATAGGGTTTCGCTCGCAATGAATTAAAAAGAATAAAATAACTTCAAGTCGGGTCTTTAATTTCTCAATACACTGTCTAAACACAGACTGCAGAGGTATAGTCTATTTAATTTAAATAAATAATCATTTAAATCGGTCCAGTTTTTCCGAGAAATTGGCGAGTACATAAAAACATACGCGTCGAAAAAAAAAACCTTTTCATTTCTTGAACTCGGTTAAAAATTATACAAAATTGTGAGTCTAGCTGTCGTAACAGATCTTCGTCCAACATGTAACAATATACAAGTGTTTTCCACCAATTTGTTGTCCTAAGCTTTCTGGGTAAGAAGCAAAGGCTAAAGCCGGTAACCAAAATCGGTACACCACCGCCATAGCTCTCACCGACGCCGGCGGTGGTCCAATGCCTTCCGCTTGGTTTCCGCGTTGCCATCACTCACATGACAACACGCACGTGTAGGTACAATGGTATTGACCACTGTATCTACATTTGCGTGTCACTATGTATCAACGTCAATGGTGTTGATCAATTCACCAGTTCGTTTGTTCGCAGGTCACGTGCCGGCGGGTACAAACATCAACGTCCGAACGTCCCGAATTCTCGATTCCGACAAAAACCCAATGACACATCGTGGTTACAAATTTTATACGTGAACGTTGAAATGTACTGGCCGAATGTGGCTTGATTCTCATATTCTATACCCTATATAACTTTTTATTTCTAACGATGTACGCGTACACGTCGCCGCTGAGGACAAAGATGTAACGTTGTCCTCAGGGGTGGTGACAACGTCAAATCGATGTGGCCTTTTCGGATTGAACAAAGTGTATTTTTTTAATTTATTCTGTAACCTATAACTTCAACTTCTACTTTTTCACGGTTTCAATTAAATAGACTATTATAAATTAAAATAAATTTGTCGCCTGGTTCGCGAATATTCAAAGTGTAAATAAGCGTAGGAAATAACATATTATATATAGGTATATTTCGAGCAAGCCAGCATCGACTGCGAAGCTAAACGTCTCATCATAAGGAAACAAAAAATTTTAAGCAAAATGTGCGCAACTGGTGCCAAACGTACAGCATCTGTTGCAGTCCGTAGAGGTGTCTCTAAAACTTCATTAAGTTCGCCTGTTATTTGTTGCTCACATACGTTTTTAAGCCATTTATGCCAAAAGTAAAAGAGCCGTGGTAGCTCAGATGGTTAACGCTCGCTGTAAATATAACAGAACGCGAGTAACCCTAGTTCGATCCCCGCCGGCGCCAATGAAATTGTTAATTGCAATTTTAAGTGCTGATTTACCACGTGCTCGGCAGTGAAGGAAAACACCGTGAGGAAACCTGCATGTTTGAGGAATAAGAAAAAAAATATTTCGAAGACATGTGAAGTTCGCCAACACGCATAGGGGCAGCGCGGCGGACACTTCCTTGCCCTAAAACCCTCTCAGAAATGAGGGGAGGCCTGTGCCCAGCAGTGGGACTTATATAGGCTGTAACTTTACTTTACTTTTTATGATAAAAGTCAATAACTATGTTTTTTAGCTTAAAATAATGCAATAACATATTACGGAGATTTTAGATTTTCACACCTGCAAAAATACGAATTTTATCTCAAGCAAACATATATCATGCATTGTTTAAAAATTTTGCAAACATGTATAAAATAAGTACTTTTTATTGAACACAAAATTTTTAACAGCAATAGCCATATTTATAGAACAGACTTAATATATGAGAATACCCAAAATTACAACCATTCAAATCTGTTAACGGAATACGGATGGGTATTATTATACCAAAATTATTATACTATTATTATTATAGTAATAATATTGATATTATTATAGTACCTATTATACCAAAAGTACCTACAATGAAACACTTGACCGAAATGGCAGATGTTTCTTTTAACAAGTTTTTGGGTAGACAATCAAATAATAATTCGGCAGCTGCGGGCTAACGCCACGTGACGGGAAGCTGGAGATGCAGCGAATGTTAATTTGAGGTTCGTTAGTGTTGCTACATCGAAATGTCTCATGGTCTCATCTGATACTTGATACACGATAAAAGTTTTGCAATTAGAACGCACAAGCTGTACACTTATTTTATTGCGGCAGTATTAAAATGATGGGTTATATATAACGTGACCATTTATATTTTGACTCAAAACGGGACATTGGTTTATTTAGGTCTATTAACAGGTATACAATTAAAAAAAACACTTTTTTTAAGTTATTTATACAGAAAAATTCAGTTAGCTTAAAAGTTACAAACTAAAAATATATACATATATGCACCCGAAACGTATAGTTATATTTACATTTCTCACAGGAATAAATTTGCTTTAATATAACTGGTGGTGGTTTTAAGTAAGAATGAAACTCTTGGCACCTTTTTTATATTCACCTAATTAACAACATCGCCTTTAGAACTGAAATTTGTAACTGGGTTTTTGGGATGTCCACAATTTGTTCATCATAGAAAATACTCTTTTTACTGGAGAATTTGTACAGGCAAAAAAATTCAATTTAAATAGAAAAGTTTTCATGCTGAAGATCGTTGGCTTGAAAGTGTTTGAATACTTTCACCCAACAAGTTTCCGTGGAAACATTTAGATTGATCCATTGGGTTACTTTCTGCGATGTAATGTGGCTACAAATTAATGAAAATTCGTCAAAAACTTCTGCATCTTTATTAAAGTCAATATATTCCTTTTCAATTAATACATCCATAAATTCTTGAACGTCTTCCCATGCGGGGAACTTTTTTAAATCTGCCCAATAAAATATTTCCATTTATTTGTTAAGAAAGCAAGTCCACTGCGGACCGAAGGGTTGACGGTATGCGCGGGAATTGAAAAATAGGTATTTGAAGAAACTATTGCCGTCCCTCACCTATGGCCTCGACCCGAAGAGTGCGACAGGGACAACTGCAGCTCAAAACGATTTTACCTACAAAAACCATGACCGATCGTCGTTTCGTATTCCCCTGTTTTCTCCTCGAAAACTAAGCCAATTAAATTATTTTTCGTATCAAAATTTAAAGGAAGAATAGATCTATGCTTCTACCATTTACTTTTATCTTAAAAACTTTTCAAATTTCTTTGATAGTCGTCTGATTACGGAGGTAAAAACGGGGCATTTTTTTAGGTTTTTGGAAAGTCATATTTATTTTTGTAAAATTTTTTTGAAAAAAATTAAATGACAGGGGCATGTCTTCAATAGATCTAGATTTTTTTATAAACAAAATCGATTACTCTAGAGGCATTATCCAGGAAGAAAATAGAGGAATACATTTGCATGGAAGAAATGCAGTCCGTCTACCCTCTTAATGCGCAAACGTGACGAAACTCCGCCCAGAAGAAGTGAAATTATTCACGGCTAAGCAACTCCTTCTATTCATTGAACACATAGGACTTAGCCGTGAACTATAGCCATAGCAGCGGTCACAATAGATCTTCTAGGTCGCAGTGATACGGGTCTCTTTCCCTAGACCTGCATAGCTGCTCGCACATAATAAAAAAATTCCTCTGCTCCAAATATTCACGGCTTGTTTCATAAAGTTCTGTAGCCGCCCTTTTCACCAATTCTTCATCTAGATATATCAGTAACATTATCTTTCGATTTCTAATATTTACGCGAACAATACACATTGATTAAAACTACTTTTACGGATTTTATCTTCTCTTTTATTTATTTTAAAATAAATAAAACGCGACAAAATCCGTTTTATTTATTTTAAAATAAAATTTTAAAATAAATAAAACGCGATAAAATCCCTAAAAGTAGTTTTAATCAATTATCTTTCGATTTCGCTTTTAATTGATGGACCGTAAATGTAAGAAACTGATTTGTCTGTTTCTGAGTCAAATTGTCTTTTAGTTGATTGATTTTTTTGCAGCTTCAATAGCTGATACAGTCTGAACTTCGAGCTTCAATACAGCTTGATAAACACTTGCTGACTGAGTGTGTAAAAAATAAAGCCATAATTCGGATGTGGGATCTTCAAAAAACAGTTTCAGAAAACGGGACAATTTTGCGTCCCAGAGTTCATTTCGGGGACACCGGGACTCGTAACAATAAAAAGGGACAATCCCGTTCAAAACGGGACGTCTGGTCATGTTAGTTATATACCTACTTACCGAAATATTTTTGTATTATGTATTTATTGTTGGTACGCTATCTGAAAAATCAGTTACTAAACTTTCACAATCGTCAAGGGCTGTGCAAACAAAATGTCAGATAAAAACATAAAATATTAACAGAGTATAAACAATCGTTTTAGTATTACTACAATTATAGCAGAATAAAGAAAAACTAAAAAAACTGCATTTAAGTAATTCTTAGCAAAACATATTAAAATGATATAATAAGTTTAAAAAAACTTAAACAACACGCATTGAACATAAATCGTGAACTGTGATCCTGATAATTATTTTATTTTATCCTAGTGATTCTGATCAGTTTACTAAGAAGATAAAGTTATCAAACTAATTATATTATCATATATCCTTGATACGAAAAAAATTTTCAAGGCAATCGGCCGTTTAAAAGTTTGTGAAAATTACATTAAAAGATTCCGTTACAGAGATACACGCGATAGAAAATATGTACCTACTTATTTGTTCACATACATATGTTTATTTGTCTATCAAATTTATTTAGGCCGTTATTTTAAAGTGTAATATAAATGCCACGACGTTCACTAAGCTAGTGCGTTATAGTGACGTTGATTATAAATTAATACGAGAATTTAAATTCGATTTTTCAACGGCGTTTGTAATAATGCGGTTTAACGTGGAAGGGGTCTAGTTTCTAGCACTATGGTACCTCATTTAAAAGATCTGCCCGGCTAAATGTCGCATAACGAGCTAACGAAAAATGTGCCCGCAATGTAATTGATTATACGAGCGCCGCGCCGGTTGGACGTAATTAGATTTAACGGTACGTGGTCTCACGCTTAATTAGACATTCAATTGATTTTGTAATTCGGTCTGTTCGGACGCTGGATGTAACACACACAACACGAAAACATGATTCCGTAAAATTTTCTCGATAGAAAAAAAAATCCAAAGTTACCTCCAAACTGAACAATAAACCGCTGTTACTCATAAAATACTTTAAATAAGATTATGAAACTTTGCATACTAACTGAACTAACTATAAAGCAGGGCTTATGTTTTTTTTAAATTACCATTATTTTCACTGTAGAAAGAAATTACCTAAACTATCGGCGTCCTGAAGCTTGTCAAGAAAATTTAACGACATCATGTTTTCGTCTAACATAGTACTTAACATTGATCCTCAACTTTACCATATATTTATTTCAAAAATAATGCTGCAATATTTTCGGCATAACGAAGGGTCTTGCTAAGCCATTTGAGGTTATATTTCCCCTTAATTAGAAAATACTTATAAACACTACAACTGTAAATACTAAGAACAATAATGTGTATTGATATTGAAGATGATAGGGATACATACATTTAGTTCAGTGTCCTGGGTTTCATACGTTACGATCGGTGTACAGTGTAATTATGTGCACAATTATTGTGCCTTCTACTTCCATGATGTGCGATAGTTCGTCAAGCATTGCCATGTAATATGCAAAGTTATTTTGTTAAAAATATTTTTTGTAATATAGTAAATTAAATAGATTTTCTTAATCGTAAAACCAATGACCGCACAGTACATGTTTTTCTTATTTTTTCGTTATAGAAAAGGCAGAACAGTACAGCTTAGTTCTGCGTTTTCTATAACGAAAGTTAAGAAAAGCAATAAATACTTAAATTGGCTGGTTTGTGTACATAAAGATTTTTGCTCCTTTTTAAATCCACTACCATACAAGGCATACATAACCTAAAGGAGATTTTGATGAAGCTATATTATTTTCTCCGTCGTTATTTTATAGTCGATTACGTATGATTCAACTAGTCGCCGAACATTTCTTCCATAAGTAAACCGACATCTGTAGTCGGTTCAACGCTTCCGAGGACGGGGCCCGCCAACGCGAGGCGAATAAACGTCCATTCACGCCGCCCGGCGAATCAATTACGGCTAATAAACACGTGTAATTACTTGAATGGGACTCTGTATGAGCTTCCAGCTCGCACTAAATTGACTTGCTTCTATCCAGCGATAAAAGCGTATTTCATTAGTAAGAATTATAAGAACTAAGATATTAACAATCAAACACAAGTTAATTATTCAATCTGGAAAATTCATACATTTGAATTTACGAACATGACGAATAGGCTCAACCGGGAATGATAAGTGGATACGAAAATGCCGGCACAAAATCGTAACTTCACGGGGCGGTTTGTAAACGTCAGTTATAAGAACTAGAAAGTTTATCAAAGTATTATTTCCAAGAATTTGATGCATCGTTTTATTTTTTATTAAAGGCCGATGTGTGTTGGTCTGTCATCTAACTATACATTCAACAATTGTCTTCACAAAGATAACCAAAAATCTTATTTCTGAAAATCTGTTAACGTCTAGGGACGAACGTCCAAGGGTTCGTTCAATAGCATGTTAGCCATTAAACATTTCTAAATAGAATGTTTTCTTCAACGACCGTACTTCAGTCTACGTTGACATATTTATTCAATTTTTCTATAAATATCTTTAGACAGTATTCGCTTTACTCGTATGATTCCTCACATTCAGGTAATGCAAACATTGTTTCAAGTCATTTTTCTAGAAACATTTAGCGTATTTCGTCATCAGTGACTATACTTAATAAACCTTGGCATGTTATTTAATAATTTGTTCAAAATTGTTGTAAAGTTCTATCGTTAATTTTGTCTGTCAGTTAACGCAAACAAGTACAAACACCAATCAAATTAGATTATTATAGATAGGACGCGGGCCACTTATACGAATTGGGACAAGCGCGTGCGCTCGTGCGGAAGGGCCGCGGTCACGACGGTGGCATTTCACCTTAATGCAAAGCCTCACGAGTAGATCAGAAGCCCTGGTTACCACACACGCAGACACGTTGGACGTCAAATTAGCTAAAAGGTTTATTACATCAGTAAAGAGTAACATTCAGAGGTACGTGAAAGCGATTTACTGCGAATTAATTTATATATAGTTAAAATTATATTGGAGGAACGAGCTGGTGATGGACTATGTTTTCTGGCATTCTTAGCAAGGCTGATTGACAAGACAAGACCGTTGAGCAACGATATTAATATTTTAATAGAATAAGAGTGATAAATGAGCCACAGTCCACCTGACATTGATGAAGATGAAGATGTCTATGGCCCATAGACATCTTCATCTATTCTTGATTAAAAATTAAAATGCTGAACCCCGAGGACTAAGATGGAATGCTTCGTTTCCAATAAAAAGGGTCTCTGGTCTCTATATTGTGAGAGCGTGGCCGACGAGACTATACATTCGTGCTACAATATAGCTGCAGCGTGGTTTTACCATATATAATTCCAGGTATAAATGAGCTCTAATGGAGCTGTTATGATGATGATGATGGCGACCAAAATGAAGGAAAACAATAGTAAAAAAGAAACACACGCGTAACCTTATCAAGAGTACCTTTTTTTGATCCATGAGAACACGACCAAATAGTGAATAGTAGAAGTGCAATGCAGATCGAAAGCTTGTCATAATATTTGAAACAAAACAAATTACATATGATGCACATATGGCGTTGAAAGAAGCAAAATCATTAAATAGTGGACATTCGATTTATAAAGAAACATAGTAATCGTCTGAATTGATACGCATGTCCGGATCAAAGGCGCTCGCAGATCAAAAGCACCATTGCTGTAATAGAATAATTAATGGGCAGCGGCTGTGCCTCTGAGGGTCACTGACAGCCCCCTCCTGCGCGCGCGCATGTCGCGAGAGTGCTCCTTCATAGAGTTTAATGCGTTTAAGTGGCGTCCCTATTGTTACGAGTCCCTCGTATATTTTACTAACGGCCGATTGATTCTGAAAAACAAAGGACGAGCAACTTTCGATACACGTTATGTTAATTTTGTTAGCGACAAAGTCCGAAGTCATCGATAAGAAAACATTGGAGATGTATTCATTTACAGATTACACATCGGATTTGTTTATAAGTCGAACTACTAGTGTTGCGAATTTGACCTAAAAGCATAGAAAGTGGCTGTAACCGCCCAATAACCGCGAACAACTAACATTTGTAAAGATCAAAACCACGCTTCGTCCGTTCTACTTACCAAACCTTCAGGCTGAGTTATTATCAGCCATTGAAATAGTGGAAAACAATGGTCTCGGTTAGGGGGTCGCCGCTAACAGACAAATTCATGCAAATATCCAACACTTGAAAATAATCACTGGTCCGGCGGCCCCATTGTGTTCAGTGAAAAGATTTAGTAACGTAAAGAAGTGAATAACGGAAATGCTTGACAATGTATAATCTTTACGAAGATTATTTAACTCAAAATAAAAAAAAAATATTAGAAAATTGTAGTAAACGATGGCGAATACAAACTACTAGTAAACTATAATAATTTACATATATATTGACAACGCATTAATTAAAAAATAAGTATGACAGTTAATTGAAAGGATTATCTTAAAATAAAACTAAGATAAATACTTTTTAATTATTAAACGTTACTAACGCTAAAACTGCGTAGAATTAAAGTCAGAAACTTTACACTTTTCAAATTAAATTTATCGTATCAGGCTTAATTTTATTATACCTTATTTCAGACAGAATTTCTCCAGATTGTATCGATTACAAAATAACATTTTGGTGGTGTCTAAAGGCATTCATACCTATCAAGTTTAAAGATTAAACTCGTTCGAGTGATTTGCAACTTGCAATAATATGATAGAATATTTTTAAGCAATAATGAAATTTTTTTCGTAATCAGGCCCTGCCGTTCATTACGAGCATTTAAGAGCATAATCAGTATAAAATAACGCGGACGCATCGGATGAATGAAAATGCATCGGCGATATAGTTTATGGACACAATCATCTTATGTTTGACTTCGGCTTTGAGTCATATCTTTAATCCTCAACGTATCTTTTGACAGTGATATTTATTCAACAAATTTCTGTTTGTCTTTCATCTCATTTTTGTATTTAACATAATTCTGAGTTTGAGGCCCGCCACATGCATAAGGGTTTCCGTTTTTCGGCATTCCGAAACAGGAATCCGAAAGCAGCAAGTATATATAAAATCAAGGACCCTTCACACACCTATGGTAGTTTTCCCTTCAAAATTTTGAGGGCAAAACGGGATTCCGTATGTGTGTGGCCGACCCGTTCGGTCCGCTTCGGAATTCCGGAATTCCATATGTAGTGTGCCTTAGCGGGCCTTAAGCTGGGTAAAGTTATAAGAAAACAGTAAATAAGATAAAGTAATATAAAAATAAAGTGAGCTCCGTTTATGGCAAATGGTTATCGCAATGTCTAGAGACGTGACCGTGAATTCTTTGTCAAAGTTGAATAATGGAGGTAATGCGCGCCCACATTACACACGTGTCTCATTAAAGGAGGTCCACTGCGACCAAACAAGGCGAGGGTGGGCCATCTGAACGTAAACAACTTAGTCTGTTGTAATACCCAAGACCCACATCAAAAGATATAAAGCTATAATTGGAACCCATTTCCAAGACAATAAATAATTAGTCACAGGACGTTTGAACAAAAATACGAGTTCAATTTTGTAGTGGGGTTACGGTTAAAGTGTTGTGGTTTCGGACGTCTACAGAAATAACTGACGCTCGATTTCCGGAGGGGCGACGGCGATGGAACGCCGGAAGCGAACGTTTCTATCGCACACACAATTCGGATCATCTGATATACCAGTCGACTGTAATAAACGAGCCATCTTTATCTATTGAGGCATCGGGAATTTGTTTCAACAGTTTGTGGCTGTAGTTTCATCACTAGATATAGTGCCACCAGTAAGTAGCAACTGTTCGCGTATCTCGGAAGTCGTACACAAACGTGTTCGAGGTCCGCAGGTACGATCGTTATCTGCGGAAGCCGAATAGTCGACAGGCAACTCTCGCTTCCATTGTGAGAAGGCGGCGCCGTGACGGCGGCTGGCCTCTGAACTGCAACACGGCGGAATCGCACCACATGTGTCGTCTCACACAATACTAACGGTTTCTAGTCGAATCAGCTTCGCCGCCGGGGATAGTCAAGGAAACGTTCCGCTCTGTATTTTCATCTGGTAAAAGGTGAGAGTCGGTCGGGTGGTGTAGTGTTACCGGTGTCTGTTACGAAAGCGAATGACCGCCGACATGTAACTCGAATACGGTGAAAAGACGGGCCCCTCACGTGGTGGTACGAATAGAGTCTACCGCAAACCACGGTATCACAATGTAAATACATATATATGGGAAAATTTTGTCACTTTTGTCATTTTATTAAAAACATAAGGGGCCCTCTTTCAGTCTATGCCTGAACTAGTTTTAAAGTTGTCAATAGCAAATAGCTTAGAGACTTTGTATAACACATACCTATTGTAAAGAGCTTGATCGAATGCGGCACGTCGTTTTAAAGCGTACGAACGAGCGATGCTATCGGCTCCAGGCACGCGCTGAGCCTAACCGAACTAGACAATATTGCATTCCGAACAACAACGTCGCACCTTGACGTATACGCCTCGATAATAATAAAACTTATGTCAGTTTCCAGGCCCGATCGCCGTCTCTATTGTTCCGCAACGTGTATAGGCAATAGAGGGTTGTAACCGTTCACAATAGCGAGCGATTGTCGTAAAAGATGGCAGGAACTAAATGGTTCCTGTCGTCGTTTGACCGATTGCTCGTAAAGCTTGCACGGTCGATAGCTTGGTCTCTTTCAGTTGGACGTCGTCGATTCAATGCGCCGGTGCATGATGGATGTTGGCATACATTTACGTTTATTATGTTGCAAACATGCTATTTATTAGAGTACTTGCTATTAAAAATAAGATGTTACATATGCGTTGACTCTGTTCACTTCCTTTTATTCAAAGTCATGTTCTGAATGTTTGTTAAATATATTTTTGTTGTTTTGCATATAGAATTCTATGTGCATACATCAGAACTACAACAAACTCATGCTTTTGCAAAGTAATATATTTATGTTAGTTTTAAGATTATATGTATTATGCTTGGATGAATGCTTAGTCTAAAATGTTTACTTCAGTACAATGGACAATGAACGTAAATCTAACAAGCTTTGTATTTAAAACAAGTTCGATTCAGTAATGTCTTTTACTGCCTTTTTGATAATCCACATAAAAAGTTAATAACATACAACTATTCGTAGAAATAGACGGTTGATGAAATGTGAAGAGACTATAATTTTATAATAAATTTTATGGTGTAGTAAAGCCAGTCTGCAGTTGTACCACGGCTGCAGCATGAGTGGGCTCTCTCAATAGCAGCGTATATTGGTAACATAACGTAAAAAATTGTAATGTGACGGTGAGAGTGTGAGGCGATAACTGGAGACCCTTTTTTACTGGTAACTAAACATCTGAACTTAGGTTCTCAGGGCGCGATAAAGCATTGGTATTTTTACAATAAATAGGAGTCTATAGGAAATGGATGCTCTATTAAAATTGTTAAATTTCATGATTTTACTTTAAAATTCTACGGTACATTGAAATAATACTAGTTTTTACGGAATTTATCGCGTATATTGAACTTTTTAAATACCCGACGTTTCGAGAGCTTTACAACACCCATGGTCACGGGAAGGACTGAGATGTTCAACGTCCAGCTGTCATAGTTAACCACGGTTACCATAGATTAAAATTTAACTTTTGTTGTTGTTAATCTATGGTAACCGCGGTTAACTATGACAGCTTTAATTAAAATTTAACTTTTGTTGTTGTTAATCTATGGTAACCGCGGTTAACTATGACAGCTGGACGTTGAACATCTCAGTCCTTCCCGTGACCATGAGTGCTGTAAAGCTCTCGAAACGTCGGGTATTTAAAAAGTTCAATATACGCGATAAATTCCGTTAAAACTAGTATTATTTCAATGTGTAGTGTTCGCGTAAACATCAGAAATCATTCTACGGTACAGTTATGAAACTTGAGGTTCAAATTTGGAGGACAATAAAGATAATCTCATTTTACATCAATTAAAGAAAATAAGACTTGCTACAATGTTTTATACACGTTCATGTATGTGTCACATTGACAAAACATGACCTCACACATCACATTCACATTCACATTGTCAATATCTACGTCCAGTTGCGATTGTAATTGACAACTGTGTCACAACAACTAACTAGTATAAAGTGTTGGAAGCAAAGATTGCTGAGAATAAAAATCTTAGCTGTACGGTTCTGAATGAAGCTAGCTACGTTACAGAGTTACATGCTACATGTATTCTCATAAATCAGCTATCGACCGCGAGAGTTTGCGTTCTGGTACTTAGGTACTAATTCAAACTGGTCGTGGATACCGAAGCTAGCACGAAAACAGATTAATTATACTGTCTCACACACTACTAAACTAATCATATCTAATTTCTCCAATTTTTGACGTTATATTTAATATTCGACGCTTCTATATTGAATATTTTGTATTTTCTTATGTTTAAAATTTAAAAGTCGGTTTGTAAAGCAAGTTTTTTGGCTATGGGTCCTTCAGTCGTAGAGCAGCAGTGCGTAACTGTTACGTTCCGATTTAAGGGGATACCGTTACATACCTACTATCAAATGTCCACTGTCTCATAAGCCTCGTCTAAAGATTGCACCACAAGGGAAATATTTGTTTTAGTTGCTACTCTTTGCAGGCGCATTGGCAGTCGCAGTTTTTTTTAATTTCAGTTGTAATTAGGAAGACACCGCTATCGATCTCCTGGTTTGATTCTATGTCACCTTTTACGACACCTACGAGACGATATGCGATAGTGGATAACGTTACACCGCGACTACATGCTTGATTGAATTGAATGAAGAAAAAGTATTATAGGTAAACTGGGAGGCATTTTAGTCTTCAGTGAGCCTTCATACATGTTACCCTGATTTCGTTTACCACTGTAATGTAATAAGAGATAACAGGTTCAAAAAGCGAAAGTTAAAAAGCACACGTAACCTAATGGGCAGCAATTCGATTACTTCTTATTTTCTTTACAACGGTGTGAAACAATCGCTGCCCCCTAAAATATAAACCGTCGCAGCGCGACTGTCGTAACAGTTAATGATGATTATGCAAACGGAAGTGCAGGGGATTACCGTAATTATGTACCGCGGCGTTCGGGCGTGCGACAGTAAGGTCGTGACGTCACGTGGGGGTTACAGGCTTACAGGCAAACTGGAGTGATTCATTCGTCAAAACGTCGGTGAGGTGCGCGGGCGCATGCTGATGAGGGACATGAGTGCTCGCCGACGACAGTACCTCCTGGTACCCCCTGCCATATTGGTACTATAAAGTACTTATGTTAACAATAATTATATTCGTTAACGCCTCGTCCGTGTTTACTATGTAGTCGCGTCTTGACATGGCCAATTCACGAGTGTTCAAAGCTCATAAAACAAAAAAGTTTCTTGAGCATACCATAGTTGGCAGCACTATCTCTAGTCATTGTGTTTTTTCGTGCCACAACGACTAGTAGTGTTCCGCCATTTTGTGTTAACTAAAAATAGTTAAAAATTTTGTTATACACAATGGCAAAGAAAAGAATATTGTTGGAAAAGCTCATTATCTTTTGGGAGATTCGGACGAAGGTAATATACTTTACATTTCTTATTTTTCCAGATTGTTTTTTTTTTTTTTTACCGTTTTCACTAAAAGCGTCTTCAAAAGTTTTATGATTATCGGAAAATAAATAAATCTCGATGAAACTTGCGGTACCACGAGCGGGTACACGAGTTATTTAATTGTTGTCATATTTACCAGTGTTTGGCGATAGAACGAGCGTCTATACATAAACATGGTACCAACAATGTCGACAATTTATGAGATCACATAATATAACCCCTGTTTTGTGTTTTGCGATAGAACGAGCGTCTATACATAAACACAGTAAAAACTAATTTTCTTGCGGTGCCACGAGCGGGTACACGAGAATATTCCTAAAATATAAGGGGCCTTTTTTGCAGAAAAACATTAAAATTTGTACTTAATTTTGGTTAAGGAAGAGATGTTTTTATTATAGCCTGTCATAAGTCCTTTTCTCACAACATCACAACTTTTCAGTTGACAAACCACGGAAAAGACGGGTGATCGACAGTGACTCTGATACTGATAACGAAAGTCAAACGAAGAGAAAAAGAATAATTGTACCAAGTGATAGTGAGGAAGAAAATAATGAAAGCATGTCCTCAAATGTTCTGCAACTCTTGGGGGAAGAACCAAAACATGAAAATATCTTGGAAATCCACATAGATGTCGCAAACATTTGGAATAACATTGTCACTAATGGATTAGATAAAGAAAGTAAAGACAAAATTAATAAAAAGATACCTACCCTTAAAAATTGTGATGTAACTGCACCAAATCTAAACTCTGAAATCTTGGCAACATTATCAGCAAGTGCAAAAACTAGAGACGAGAGACTTAGGGAAAAACAGAACCAAATTGGTTACATTATAGCAAATTTGAACTGTGTCTTAAAATCATTGCTTGTCAAAAATGATTCTAACAAAGAAGAAATAGAAAAAATTAGTGATAGCCTCCGTCTCCTTTGTGACCTTCAATTCATGGAGTCAGAAACCCGAAGGGCTGTGATATTACCAGGGCTCAATAAAAGTATTAAAAACAGCTTGGAAAAATGTAAAGCATCAGATGGTTTGCTCTTTGGTAAAAATCTTTCTGAAACTATAAAAGAAAGTAAAAGTATTGAACGCTCTTCAAGAGATTTGAAGAAAGCTTCAGAAAAGCCTAATGCCCCTATTAACAATCCTTTAAACTCCTGGGGCCCGTCCACAGCATCGAAGAGGAAACCACATCAGGGCGGGCAATACCAGCATTACCATCCTCGCCATTCTTCTCAGAGAGCTCATCGCTCTGCAATGACACAAGCTCAAAACCGGCCAATGCGAGGCAAACCAAGGCAGTGGAACAGGAAAAAAGATTAGAGGTATGCAGTGCAGCAAAGTTACCATTGTTTTTTAATAATTGGCTACATATTTGCAAAAGCAATACCATTTTACGGTGGGTTAAAGACGGTTATAAAATACCTCTATTACACCATGTAAATCAATCTAACCCCCCCTTAAATAACTCCTTTAATAGGTCAGAAATTACTATTATTAAAAAATGTATAAAACATTTGATGAATATAGGTGCTGTAAAAATATGCACTCCTATTAAAGAACAATATCTTTCAAAAATCTTTGTAGTTTCTAAACCAGATGGATCTTATCGTTTTATTTTAAATCTGAAATCTTTTAATAAACATGTTGAAACTCACCATTTTAAATTAGAGGACATAAGAACTGCCTTAAAATTAATTTCACACAATTCTTATATGGCAAATATTGATCTGAAAGATGCATATTTTTGTTTACCAATACACAGCACTTCTCGTAAGTTCTTGAGGTTTTATTTTAACAACAAATTATATGAATTTCAAGTGCTTCCTTTTGGACTGTCATCAGCTCCTTATGTTTTTACAAAATTAATAAAACCCATTGTTACATACCTAAGAAAACAAGGTTTTTCATCGGTTAATTATTTAGATGATTTTTTATGTATTGAAAATTCATTTGAGAAGTGTGAACAAAATGTCAAAGTCACCTGTAAATTACTGGAATCTTTAGGTTTTATTATTAACTATAATAAAAGTAAAGTCATACCAGAGAAAAATTGCAAATTCCTTGGCTTTATACTAGATTCAGAAAACTATGTGTTGGGTATACCAGAAAACAAAAGAAATGATCTTTATAGAAAACTGAATACATTTTGTAAAGTTAAGACATGTACTATACGTTGTTTTGCTTCTTTGATAGGTAGCTTAATTGCAGTGTGTCCTGCCATTCCTTATGGCATGTTGTACACAAAAAGACTAGAACGTTTTAAATTTTTGGCCCTTCAGGCAAATAAGGGAAATTATGATAGCAAATTGGTTTTAGGAAGTGACATCATAGAAGATTTTACTTGGTGGAAAAATCATATACACATATCCACAAATCCCATTAGAGAGGCTAAGTATAAAAAGGAAATATTTACCGATGCCTCCTTAACAGGATGGGGGGTGGTCTGCAATAATGAAAAGCTTCATGGTTATTGGAATAACAAGGATAAAAAGCATCATATAAACTATTTAGAGCTTAAAGCTATATATTTTGCCTTACAGTGTTTGTGTAAAGATCTAAGAAATTGTCAAATTTTGATACGCTGTGATAACACCACAGCAATTTCTTATATAAATCGAATGGGTGGGATACAATACCCACATTTAAATAACTTAGCTAGAAAAATTTGGCAGTTTTGTGAAGATAAAAATATATTCATTTTTGCGTCATATATCACTTCCACAGAAAATTATCTTGCAGATAGAGAATCTAGGAAAATAAATGAAAGCACCGAATGGGAACTTCATGCCCATGCATATAAAGAAATTATTGCTAGACTAGGTTCTCCATGTATAGATCTTTTTGCATCAAGAATAAATGCAAAATGTAAATTGTTTGTGTCATGGCATATGGAACCAAACTGTTGGGCTGTTGATGCATTTACCATTTCATGGAAAAATCTATATTTTTATGCATTTCCACCTTTTTCTCTCATATTAAAATGCTTAAGAAAAATAGAAGATGACAGTGCAATAGGAATTATAGTGGTTCCAAACTGGCCATCGCAACCTTGGTTTCCATTATTTAAATCCATGGTTAAATCAGAAATGATCTTTTTTCATCCTCACAAATATTTATTATTATCTCCTTTCAGGAGCTGTCATCCACTTCACCAGAGCCTTACATTAGTTGCAGCCATTGTATCAAAAACATGTATTTAAAGAAGGGCTATTCTGAAAAGAGTATTTCTATTATAATAAGTTCCTTATCTAAAAACACTTTAAAACAATATGATTCCTCTCTAAGACAGTGGTGGAATTTTTTGCCAAAATAACATTAAAGATCCTTATCAAAAGGATATACCAAGTATTTTATCGTTTCTTACTGAAAAATTTGAAAGTGGAAGTGCTTATGGTACCATTAATTCTGTTAGATCCGCATTATCACTGTTATTTAATTGTGATTTGGGTAATCATAAAGACATAAAGAGGTTTTTTGATGGTTTATACAAAATAAGACCAAACAAACCAAAATATGAAGAAACGTGGGATCCAGCCCAAGTCCTAGAATATTTAGCCAATTTTTATCCCAATATTAATTTATCTTTAGAAGTATTAACAAAGAAGTTGGTCATGTTATTAATGTTAGTTACTGCTCAGAGACTGCAAACTATGGTTTTAATTAAAATAGGAAATATCAAAATTGAATCATCCGGTGTAAAAATTAGAATCCCAGATTTGATTAAAACGTCAAGAAAAAATAAATTTCAACCATTACTCCATATACCTTTTTTCACAGATAATGTATGTATATGTCCAGCACAAACTTTAATAGACTATTTACAAAGAACGATTGAACTTCGTCAGTCTGTTCAAAACTTGTTTATAAATTTTAAAAAACCTCACAATTCAGCATCAACACATACTTTAGCTAGATGGATCAAGGATATTTTGTCAAAATCTGGCATAGATACCTCATTATTTACCGCTCATAGTACTAGACATGCCTCAACGTCTTTAGCAAATCGCAGTGGTATTAATATTGACCATATCAGAAAAACTGCCGGTTGGACTAATAGATCTAGCACGTTTGCAAAATTTTATAATAAGCCTATAATTGATCAAAATAATTTTAGTAATTGTATACTAGCTAGTATAAGTAAGTAAAATGTTACTTTAAACCTTAGTTTTATCAACACAGATTTTTTGTTTTGTCTGTTATATTTCATTAAATAATTAAACAAATTACCGCAATCTCATTCTTTAAACATCTACATAGTAAACACAGACGAGGCGTTAACGAATATAATTAAGTGATCAAAGTAACTTACCTGTAAGTGAACTTCGATCATAATTATATGAAGTTAACGCCTCGTCTGTGTACAACCCTCCCCTATATAATGTGAATATATAACCCCACCCATTAATTGCTATGTTTAATTATTTTGTTTTTATTCTTTGAACTCAATGACTAGAGATAGTGCTGCCAACTATGGTATGCTCAAGAAACTTTTTTGTTTTATGAGCTTTGAACACTCGTGAATTGGCCATGTCAAGACGCGACTACATAGTAAACACAGACGAGGCGTTAACTTCATATAATTATGATCGAAGTTCACTTACAGGTAAGTTACTTTGATCACTTAATTATAAATATATAAAGGTATGGGCATTAATTCCACAAAACTTAAGAAAACGAATTCTAAACAGTTTCATAGGTGATATTATTATATTACTATTATTATGATATTACATTACTAGAAGGAAGGACTTCTTTTTGACGAGGAAACCGTATGGCGTTGTACTACCCTCTTAAATTTTTCCACCGCTAAGCCATAGTAGATTTACGGCGATATAAGGCATTCATCAATTAGTATTTATTAATAGATCAAAAGTGTAATATGTTAATGTAAAAGAATTGAAAAATATTAGTGCTTCCATTCCCTTTGCCTGTTACATCCTATTTTTTCCAAACGGTAAAATGTCATTCATTATAAAGAAATATGCAAGCATTTATGAAGATATTACATTTACCGAAAAACATGAATTGGCAAAGAGCTTTGCAATTCCTGTATACACCAAAAGACGAATGCGCTTGTTTACCTGCAAAAAAAAAACAAAGTTATATGTAAAATTGAAATTCCTTCAGCCCGTGTAAATTTAAAACTAAAAACCTACTTTCGTTGGAGTACTTCTATAATATCAATCCGTAGGTGTCATAAAAGGCGACGTAGCGAAACCGAATCATTATATGGGCAGCAGCATCTCGCAAAAATAATAAAAAGACCATAATTGCCAACCCGTACCGTCAAGCGTGGCAAATATACGGCATATGAGGCAGTTAATAGAGGGGACAGAGTTTAGCAGTGGACATTTAATAAGCTGTAATAAATGAGTGATGGATAAAACCTATTTAAACGGAAATCCGTCAAACCACAGGCACAAATATTATTTTCTATATCATGTGTTTTTTTAAGTTTTCTTTTCTATAGATCATATTCAAATTAGGAGCAAGCTTCAATTTCATAAAACGCGGTCGGCAGATGCTATTTAAGTAAGTGAATCAATGAATATAAACCAAAAAGCCGCAGGAACAGGTAACATGGTAAAGAAATTGAAAACAGTGTATTTGCTATTCGATTTTATCAACAAAGAAAACAAAATCCTAATATCACAGTGCCACTATTTCTTAATCATTACAAGAATAACCGACGCGCTGCGCAAGCAACTGCCGACTACTTCGATTTACACTGCCAGACGAGTCTTTGACATTTATATACGTGAGTTAATAAATAACATTGAACTACACTCGACTAAGCTCACCATGGTTTTCGTCCAATTTTATTTGAAGTACACTAACACACAATTTCTATCAAACGTAATTGCAAACTCAATCCTACAACATTCGCTGGAATGAACACGTTTGTTTAGTCTTAGCACCTAGTCGCTACTTTTTGTGAGTAGCCTTACGCATTTTCGTATCCCGATATCGGTAGAATTTAACTATATCTTTTATTATAATCGGTTCGCTGGCCTTCATCAGCCTGTTATTGTACTATACAGCTGGAAATTTTCCACTTTTATAGAAGGGACGATTTAACTTAGGTATTCACCAAGGGAACTAGTATTAAGTACAGCAAACAATCGATTCGGTTTAGAAATTTAACATATTTGGTACAGCTATTCCGCTGTTTGATTGAGGTCACAAGCGAACGAAGAGGGATTTCCCTTAGTTGACTCGTTATGATATTTGCGATAGGCTTGAATGGATGAGAAAGACCAATTTAACGTTGCAATCACATGATGGATGAATAGTTCGATGAAACTATGAGAGTCTCTTGGCTGAGAACACATGAAAAAAGCGGTTTTATTAAAGTGTTCTCAACGATTATTTATAATGAATTACAATTAAAATTAATTCTAAGAAAATATCTTTCGAACAACAATATCGCAGAATTAATGGTAACTCTTTTAAAGATGTAATAGTAGCGAAACTCACGCCAGTTAAAATAAGGGGCAATAAGATTCGTGTCTGAATTGTGCAATATTTGGACACGAACGTGCAAAATCGGTTCAAGGTTTGATTTAATCGGCGCCAGATCGATTAAAGCTTTAGGCTATTATCTAACAGTTCTATAAGCGAAATGTAGATATGTATCGCTTCATGAACGAGACATAAAAATAAATTGTAATTGATATAGCCTTTTAAATATATTTTTTTTAGTCTTTTGCCATATCAAACAAAATTCCCATTAAATAAATAGTTTCAAATATGTTTTAATAGGCTACAGATGTATTGTCACTTTGGAGCACTAAGACAGAATGCCTCATAGGCTCATAGACCGTAAAATACTGGGTCCTTATAGCCATCACACAGAAACACAGGTAACACAGCAGTACACAACTATTTGACGGCAGTGATAACTAAGTGGGCGGTTCCTAACAAGACCAACTCTTAGTCAGAAAAGGGGTCCGACAACTCAGTAGCAATAATAATAAAATACAAATCGCAGCTATCGTCGCTATAAAGAGGGACCTAAACTATTTAAAAGCATTGAGGTAAAATGCAGCAGCAATAAGTTAGTTCATCTGGTCACAGATAAGCCAAAGAATTATAAAAATAAAAAAAAAACAATGACATTATACGTCAGAATCCCTGCGGTCGTTGACAATCCGATGAAGAATTTAACGACACGTCGCACTTAACAAACCTTCAAGCTACTACAAGAGGTTACAAACAGACAACAAGAATACATTGTTATGTAAGTACATACAACCAAAAAACATAACAGCTAAGTCATAGCAGTTAAAATCTGGAGCTGAGCACGTCACTGACAAAACTTAATCATTTTTCATGACATCTCGTGTCGCAGCCGTGCTGCACTCGTTCACTGATAAAATACAATGCCGTAATTAGCGCGCGCTTCCAACTGCTTGTCACGTTCGGTTGATTAAATTTATTGGAGCTGTATACTTGTAGTGTGCCTGTTATAGGGAAAACATTTATTGTCATCTACGTCGTGTAATTATTAAAAATTGTCGCGGCGTCAAAGGAATTTACATTCGGTATTCAATAAATCGCTTGCGTGATAACCATCGCTCTATAAAGAGGCTAAGATTAAAATAAGCGTAAGACTTGGAATGTGAAACATAATAAATATATAATAAAATTATAATCTGTTTATGTTACAGTGAACGCACAATATCGGTGACTTGCGTCCACCTCTATTGTTTTTGTGTTATTTATTGTTTCGTTCGAGAACGTTCACTCACGGACGCACTCAACAGTTTAGCTTTGTATCAAAATTGTCACTGAGATTATTACATTCTTTTTAGATATCGTAAGAAAAGGGCTGATTTATTTTGCGTAAAATAATAATTCATAACATGTACCAACAAAATAATTTATCTTCCAACATGACAGACGTTAAAAACATCTTGTTAAAGACAATCATTATCTGAAGAATGAGCTGAAGAGGTATTAGTACGAGTAGTTGAATGAGTATAGAATTATTTTTGTAGAAGCCAGATCGATTAAAGCTTTAGGCTATTATCTAACAGTTCTATAAGCGAAATGTAGATATGTATCGCTTCATGAACGAGACATAAAAATAAATTGTAATTGATATAGCCTTTTAAATATATTTTTTTTAGTCTTTTGCCATATCAAACAAAATTCCCATTAAATAAATAGTTTCAAATATGTTTTAATAGGCTACAGATGTATTGTCACTTTGGAGCACTAAGACAGAATGCCTCATAGGCTCATAGACCGTAAAATACTGGGTCCTTATAGCCATCACACAGAAACACAGGTAACACAGCAGTACACAACTATTTGACGGCAGTGATAACTAAGTGGGCGGTTCCTAACAAGACCAACTCTTAGTCAGAAAAGGGGTCCGACAACTCAGTAGCAATAATAATAAAATACAAATCGCAGCTATCGTCGCTATAAAGAGGGACCTAAACTATTTAAAAGCATTGAGGTAAAATGCAGCAGCAATAAGTTAGTTCATCTGGTCACAGATAAGCCAAAGAATTATAAAAATAAAAAAAAACAATGACATTATACGTCAGAATCCCTGCGGACAAACGAGCACACAGTCTACCTGATGGTAAGTGGACGCTGCGGCCCATAGACATCTACATTTATTTCAATTAAGAATCAAAACGCAGATGCGTTGTCACCCCTGAGGACTAAGATGGAATGCCTCGTTTCTAGTAAAAAGGGTATCCGGATCTCTACACTCACCATTCGAAACACAACAGTATTAAGCTAGAATAGAATAGAATAATTTTTATTCAATATACATTGTTACATATTATTAATTATTGAAAGTCATTTTTAATTACCACTGGTTCGGAAAATACCTCTGTCCTGAAAAGAACCAGCAAGAAACCCAGCGGGACTTTTTTTAAACATATTTTTTTTGTAAAAAAAACGTTACTTCACTACGTTTATTTCACTTTACAATAACAACAAAAATTTGTTCCTACAAATTTTAAATGAGTTAATAAAACCAGCATGGTGACGATCACCTCATTCCCACGGGTTTCATTTATGTAGGTATTCTTTGATATTATAATAACCCTTTTTGTACAATTTCTCTTTAGTAAAACGTTTAAACTTGTTTATTGACAATTTTTGTACATTTTCAGCAATTCTGTTGTAAAAGCGTATACATTGCCCCTACAAAAACTACTAGATAACTGACGTCGTGTAATTATTAAAAATTGTCGCGGCGTCAAAGGAATTTACATTCGGTATTCAATAAATCGCTTGCGTGATAACCATCGCTCTATAAAGAGGCTAAGATTAAAATAAGCGTAAGACTTGGAATGTGAAACATAATAAATATATAATAAAATTATAATCTGTTTATGTTACAGTGAACGCACAATATCGGTGACTTGCGTCCACCTCTAATGTTCGCATGACCGATATTGACCACCGTAGCGGCTTTCTAATACTATCACAAATTTCCATCATAGTGCAAAAAATATATCAGTTAATTGTGTGAAGCGATTGTTTGCGCGTTTTTGACTGTGGCTCCGACAGAATGTCGGCGCTGCAGTAACGCATTTGCTCTAGCATTATGCTGAAGGAGTTGCCTTTAGGTTGCAGCAATCATGTTGTTGCAGGAAGTTGCAAGAGCTATTTTACTTTTTGTAACACCTTTGTTCTTGCTTCTTAGTGTATGCATAAACTCAATAGCCTTATTTTTTCAAATCAACCTGCATAAAATTTAGTATACAATAAAATGCGATGTAGAATTCTACGCAACCCATTCATGATACCGACTACCGAACCATGGGTCGTCAACCTCTATTGGTAGCTAATTACCCGTTGATGATAAAACGTCATTCATACTTGAATAATTATATACTATTAAGAATAGAATAATATACTAGAATAATACACTATTAAGAAATTACTATTTTACTATTATTTTATACAAAACGTGAAAATAAGCTAATAGCTTAAAATTTGCATTTTTTTATATAGAATAGGGTGACAAACGAGCACACAGTCCACCTGATGGTAAGAGGTTGCTGCGGCCCGTAGACATCTATTTCTATATTATTCTTTAGTTTTGGAAATTTGTAAAAAATGTTTCTACCGTACATTGACTAGGTTTCAACCTAAGGACTTATTCCTCATCATGTTGCCACTTGCCGATCACAAAAGACACAGATATATATATATATATATATATATATATATATATATATATATATATATATATATATATAATATAAAGCTATAAACATAAAAATTAAAGCGACAGACGAACTGACTGTCCACCAACTTTCAAACAAAGAAGGCTACAGCAATGCCACCTCTGAGGATTGAGACAGTTCGCTTGTTAAAAAAGAGTCCTGCCACATAGAAGTTACACTACGTTTACATTGCACTATATCATAGAAAAATGTATATAGTTGACGGCATCCGAGACGTGCTCGTAAAACTAACGCGAACCGAACAAACAAACAGCGTTATGCGTGTAAACGTGGATCACGATCACGACCAGGGCCACAGTTATGTCGATAGTAAACACGCAATTAGCCGCTTATATTTTAGACTTAGGTCGGCACAGCCCAAGCGTGCACGATTAATACGCGTCGTCCTCCCGACTGGGCCAACCTGGCGATGCTGTAAATTAAAAAACGGCCACTCATTACTCACATCTAGGTTTAGATCGCGACCTCCGTCGATTTATTAAACCTACTGATAGAGATAGTTCCATGTATACACTATAAACACTGATTTATAATATCGCCATATGCCGTTTACTTTTCAATTAAGTAACAGTGAACTTTGCGTGAATAATGAACAATCATTACTTGGTAGAGCTACGAACGCGAATTGTAAAGATGTGAACCTAAACAAGCATTTATTGTTGTGTTGCATTCGGACCGGTTGTTACGAGCGAGAACATTTTTAAGTCTGCACATCGTTTGCATAGTTATAAGTGGGCATGCCTATTAGTCAAGGCGTCGAGCGCGTTAACAACTTCAAGGAACAGCGAGGAGACGAACGTTGAACATTCATTTGATTATGAGAAGGTAACATTCCAACCGCCGCTCAAGGAGGTATTCTTAGGAGTATTTACGGGTTCGCTCGGTGCTCCTCGAGATCAGTTTATTCTAAGAAGTTCGACGTTTCACCTTTCGATTCAATCCGATGGCGCCACTGAATGATAATTCCTGTAATGTGGCGGGTGGTCGCGTAGGCGTAACGATTACGTTCGTTACCAAGAGGGGCTCCCACTTACGCGTTCGTTGGCACCTCGATGTGAGTAGTGCGAAAATTTCAATTTTGTTGCAACCAGAGCAATAAAAGTGAAAATAGAATATTAATGTAGTACCGTCATTGCGTACAGGTTCCTAGCAGCACGTGGGCCACATCGATTTCTAGAAAAGGTCGGTGAAATGACGGATGGGTGGTATACGCAATGAGAATAACAATAGAATTATTGCATAGCTCATTCATAATCGTCGTCACAATATCCTACCGAACGCTGCTAAGCTTTATCGTAGAGCTTAATTTACTTCGTAAAAGTACAGCGCGACGTGCGCAATAGGGTCACAATGTCAAATACATATGGGACATATGTACTTAATATAAACAATGATTTCGACATTTCAAACCTCGGCGTAAGCATAAAGTGTTGTGCCCAGGAGATAACTTTCGAAGGCAATAATATGTACAACATAGTAGTATTACTTAGACAAATTATTGCTGCATTGTTAGAGGTAATTAAGTGGTAACTCTTTGAATGATCACTGTCTTTTGACAGCATAAGCTTTATGGCAGGATTTTGATAATGTCGATGTACCGTAAACATCACCTTGAGTCGTCGGCAACTAAAGCTCGTGCTGCAGCACCTGGTTATTGGAATTCACCTCACACCGCTTCGGTGCACCAGCGACCGAACCGTTGCAAACAATGACCCCACCCTATCAATTACACGCACCGATTCAATTGCGCAACCTAGAATTACATACCGCGACCGAATTATCGAAACATCAGAGGTACTTGTAACGGGATCTGCGAAACAATTTACAATGAGACTGTCGCATGGGGATATACCGAGCTATGTTCTAATTTTTAAATGGGGAATATAATTGGGAATATAGTGTTATGTAATACAGCTTTGGTCTAAATTGAAACAAATATTTTTTTAAATTTTTTATATTATACAAAGGTAGTGTGAGTCGCACTCTGACTAGTTTGAGCGACGATCTGCACAAGGTGTCTGGTAGGAACTGGACGCAAAGGATGTAGCCCAATGACCGGACTAAGTAGACCCGCCTTGGGTGAAGCCTATGTCTATCAGTGGACTGCCGCAAGATCATAATGATGATATTGTACTACAATATGTATTTTCAGGGTAATCCTCAATTTTTAGTCCGAATAACGCCAACATATCTGCCGATATCTTGAAAATTTGCGGAATAATGCAATTGACTTCATTCCAAGTAGAGATATCACCCAACTATCTCTTCAGTAAACGCAAATAAAACACATCTCAATTACAATTACGAGGAGTTTTGACGGGAACTTGGCCGTCGACGGATTGTCGCTCCTGTTTTGTCGCTTAAATAATGGTTTGAAATGTATTTTGATTCGTAAAAGTGATGCGATTTTGTGAATTAAGTGTCCGCACGTGTGAACTATTACGAGTAGAGAAAACGACGAAACAAGTGCTTTGATGTCAATATAAACCTCAAGTTATTTTGATCGCTTGGGCGCCTCATGAACTTGACTGGCTGTCGTCATCAACTGTCCGCTGGGTTGAGCTGTCGTCAAAATCTCCAAAGGGCTTCGCAAAGTGACGCATCAGCACATTGTGAAGAAAAAGAATATAAAAATGAAGATTCCGCAAGAAATGATAGGCTCAGAAGAGCTAGAACCCAAAGCCGTAAAGTCAGTTAATAAAAATAATTACAATTACGATGTTTTCTTTTGAATATCAAATGAATTGCGACTAATCTTGGCGGCTCGAATATGATAATATGAACACATATTATCATATTCGAGGATTTGTGCGTTGATATTTCACGTCAGATACGAGTTAATTTACGCGAGTTTTAATTGATATCTTTATAAGAGAGACCACAGCGACCTTATTAAAGACAGCAGCTGACTCTCGAAAGCAACAATGTAAAAGTGTAAAAAACGGTCGAGGTGGCGCGAAGCCGTAACACGGTGTGGGCACCGTCGGGTTCGAGCATCATGCACTGTGTCCTGAACTCGAATGCCACGGCCTCGCTTGTCACTTCAAAATACATTTTAATCTACCGCCGAATACAAATTGAATTTGCTACAAAAGAGTTGTTTATAAATTCAGTAATTGCTTATTTTGTAATAGTATTTAGCAGTTACATGTTTAACATGATTGCATAACGTAAGGTTTGTTAACAAACGTGCGTAAATTAATAATTTGCACTGATATCTACTTTGACTACTAACTTTTCGCCTTTAGCTTGTAATGAATATAATATATGAAAGGGGTTTGACGTACTTAGTCGCCAAGTTTTTTTTTATAGGTTAGGGTGACAAACAAGCACACAGTCCACCTGATGGTAAATGGTTTCAGTGGCCCATATACATCTACATCTATCCTCGGTTACGAATCAAAATGCAGATGCGTTGTCACCCGTGAGGACTTAGATAGACTTAGAGCGTGGTTCTTCCCCGGTCGAGCCGACCCATTCGTGCTACAACTATACTACTAATATAACTGCAGCATGGCTCTATCACGTAAAAACGTACTATAAGATACTCGTAGTTGTCATATTCATCATATAATATGTTAAAGATCAGGTTATTTTTTTGACATTTCGGTTATTTAGTAAGTTCGGAATAGAGCGACCAGATTCGTAGCATCACTTCCATGCGGCAACTCACGAACGTTATTATAAAAAAAATGTTTTTTTACACTTATTACATCTAACTTAGATTAAACCTCAGATGTAAAAACTACACACTGTAATACAAGTTAACCATGTAGACTATTCCAATACCATTGCAATAGATAAATAGCTTAATCGCACCACATAAAAGATCATTGCACATGGGAAGCTCACTTGTAGTATTAGATGCGATCTCGCTGTCCGAGGTAGGCGAGGCCATAAGTTGGGAGATTACAGACGTTCGCAATACGCCATACGACGGTGTTTGAACTAGATCGAGCTGAGACAAGCACGCTAAACAATTCTATAGTGGTGTCTGGTTGTAAGTAAATACGTCTCTTACATATTGATATTGGAGTTTTCCGTGTAGATAAGTCATATTTAAAAACGACTTATTTACACGGTAATTTTAGCGCTTCCTACAATTTCGGTAGTTATAAGCTAGCAACACTGGAATAGTCAAATAAGGGAGCTGCTTTAAATGATACTTGTCATATAGTTGCAATTTATAGTAATATTTCCCTCATCAAAAGCTGCGGAAAATAAGAAATCCTGAGGCACTTTATCTTTTAATGGCGTGTTGGTGACAGAATAATTGTAGCGAGTTCTCATTGCGCACTCGAGACTATATTGTATTGCAAGGCGTTGTGATTTGCGGCTTCGCTTCGCGCAATTAACTGACCGCGAGCATACCGCATATATTATAATTTCGACGACATTAAAATAGTCCGGAAATGTTCTTTCAAGGGCGCGTCACGATGCAATTTTCACACGTATTATCAAAATATTCGCTCCAACATCTTAAAATCAAAGCAGTAATGATCAAATTTGCCTACAACAATGTAGACGCGTAATGCGTGCGTTGAACTTAAAAGGTTCAGGAGTATTACAGTAATTGCCTGAATTTGTAAACACAAAAAACAGCCGCCATCTCGCCGTACGTCAAGTGGGCGAAAATTAAACATCTGAGAGACGTGGGATGTTCTGACTTCGCACGTTGATTTATAGCTTTACCGTGCGGATAACGAACTAATTAACACTTCCATCGAGAGGATTATCGATGTTTCACAATTACTTTAATTACGTTAAAGCATCAATTATATATAGTAGCCGTATACACAATTAACATGTTAAAGGAAATAATTGCTTTGATACAACCCAATGTGCACTGACTAGTCATGTAAAGCTTGTGGTAAACTATTGATGCGACAAAACCGCAGCTCGGATAAAAGGTATAAAAAACTTTGGGCCTAAACAGCCGTTTTTGCATATCGCTCGTATATATCTCCCGGTGACGAACCGAGCTGGAATGCGACTGGAAACAAGGCGGTCGTTGACAGTAGAACGAAAATGCCTGCTAGAATGCAACGAGGCGAGATCTATTGTTCACAGAAAACAACCATATCAAAACATACATGAATCAGCAAAGCGAGCCTTTTGCGGAAGGTCGCGGGTCAACACATTACCGGCCAAGGATGCGTAAATCAAAGCGCTTGAGGAAACCGTCGCGTCGACGTCGACGTGTCGTGTGCACGAGCTAGCATTAATTATATATATCGCCTTAAACGATCGACCTTCGCCAATGACGCCAGAATTATTAATTCGCAAACTAATAACATTAATCATCGGTTTTTATTATAACAATATAGAGAAACTTTGATTTCTACGATCACCAAATTGGTGTTGCAACACGCGCTTCGTCGATATCGAGTCGCCTTGACTTCAAAATGTATATTACGTAAACTCATATACGCATCTATAAAATGTAAAAAACATTTATAAAATTTTAGTTTTCTGGAATAAATCAAGTGTATTTAATTACTTGTCAATTTTTTTTACATTTAATAAATTTTGCAAATATGAGCTGGATTTATATAACAATAGCAGAATAGGATCGCCATGAACGTCGTCATTTTACGATTACATTATTTATATTGTATGTATAACGGACAGGTGTTCGAGGTGATAATTACGTCCCGGGCATGTTGTAAACGATTGTCGCGTTTAGATAATGATCGTGGCCATTTGCGCACTAATAATAAAATCCTTACAGCCTCTTATCAGTGGCTCTACAAGTCGTGATACTTCAAAACGTTTACGTCATTTTGTGTCCCACATTCCTAGAATATTATGTATATAACATTACCTGCTCATCAGTGACGACTACTAATGTATTAGTTGTATGATAGAGTCATGGCTTGACCTAGAAAAATTATTGCTTTTGCTGTCGGGTCTTGTTACCATGTTCGGACTTTATAGCATAATTAGTGTTATATATTTGTTTGTACACACATTTGTGGCACAATAATGTCTCTAACACCGAAATTAAACCACGGCGGCCAGTTCCAACGAATACTAGCCTACTAGACTCGTGTGCGCAAGCACAGGTGCACTCTCCATTTCCTAACTCTCAGGCAGCGTCGTTTTGTGCATGTTATTGTACAACACAAGTGTTACACCTTATGTGGTAGAGTCATGCTGCAGCTATATTATGGTTGCAGCAAAGATGGGTCAGCTCGACCGGGGAAGGACCACGCGAATACCATCTTACAGAATACCAGCATCAAATAACAGCTCAATGCTGTTATGTTTCGTATGGTGTGTATAGAGAACCGAAGACCCCTTTTACTGAAAACGAAGTATATCATCTTAATCCTCAGGGGTGGCAACGCATCTACATTTTGATTCTTAATCGATGAAAGATGTACCTATATGTTTATGGGTCACGGCATCCACTTACCATCAGGTAGACTGTGTGCCACCTTTATTCTTTAAAATCCATAATTTTATTAAAAATGTATCCGAAACGTTTTCGATAGTGATACGTTTCAGTAGACAGTATATTTCCAGTGTTCGCAAATCACACTTCATATGGAAATTGATTAGTATTCAATTAGTGTGGCATAATATAGATATGACGCACTTGATATCGCTTTTGAGTAGCCATGGGAACGGTGAAACAACACATGTAGCTAAAATAGCACAAAGTTTAAGGTACGGTTTTTTTATAACATCAGAGTAAAATACGAGCTTATGGTCCACTATTTTGTGTGCAGCCCATGGACACCTGCAACAAATTTTACACTTCTAGCTACAAATTCCTTATTACTAATTAAAACTAAGATGGATTGCTCCACAGCCTATAGCTGAATATACTTCCACTCTTCATATACTTTAGACCGGAACAAAACAGTCGTTGCTCAGTTGCTTGGTGGCTAAGAGAGTGTAGTAGAACATAATATTATGAGATAATTAACAATGCTTGCAGAAGAAGAAAATAGATGTAGTGAAGCAGTCAGATTCCCTAAAAATATTTATATAGCTTCATCGCAAAAACCAGTTGAACATTTTTGTTTATGTGTAATTCACTTACTTATATGTATTTAAATTTCCTTATAAAATCTAACACTATCGAAGTTACTACAAATTTACAGAATATAAAAAAAAAATGAAATTTATATTTAATGTTTGCTAGGAGGGATGCACACGGTGGAGCGGCGGAAGCCAGACTTCCTGCGCGCTGGGCTGCCGCGGAATACGTCCGTGCTAATTAGTTCCCGTACACACTGACATATTTACTGGATGCGGCTGATCGACTATCGCAGAGAAGCACTTGAAATATTTTCTGTTTTTATTTCACTTGTAATTTGTACCGTGTACTTGATTTGTGAGAGCCAATCTACTATTAGTCTATCTATCATTAGATCATATGCATATTATTATAGCGAAAAAAATTTAAAGTTACTCAAAACTCTAAGTATTCCAACCAAAATTTGATCACGACGGCCAATCTCAAAAGAAAGACTAGTCAATTATCCTTGACAGGATTAAAGTGCACAAGTATGAACGCAAGCACAGGTGCAAGTACATATAAGATATCATCTCTGTACACTATGAACTCTACATCATTACTATGTCTACACACTATAAAGTAGAAACTGTTACATACTATAGCCACAGTATATAAATTATGTCTTTATTATATTGTGCTATAGCGAATATTTCAAAATTTATTTGACAAGACAAGATAGCGAGTGGTTTTGTGAAAAAGCTTCACCGACCGCAACAGCAGCTACCGTTAGTTCGTAGAAAACTTATTGTGTGTAAATACAAGTGACTCACAGATCGACGTTAATACCGCCGTGCGCTCCTTACACATTCGCTATGTTTCAAGGGTCAGGTGATTCGATCCGGTCTCATAAGCACGCTGACCCGTAGATAGAAAGAAACGACGCTCGGTTCTCACGACGTGTCTTGAGAGACCCTTCAGTTATGCACCGCCGCCTTTCTACGGACACTGACCACGTATATATTATGGTCATTGAACAGGCTGTAATAGCGACCTCTAGCCGTTGGAGGAATTTGGATTTATGTAGATTGTCATATTATAGAAACAACGCGCTTATGCATACTTAATGAGATTGCACAAACGAAATTAAATGTCGTTTAAATGAAACAACTGCCGTATCAAAATGGAAACTATTAGTTAATACCTCGTTTGCACACATCGGAAGCGGAGAGGTTGGGCTTTACTGTCGATTTAACGCTACCCTCTCTCATTATTTTAAAAATCCGTGGCAGTATTACGCTGCAACTGTGTTATAACTACACTGCAGAAGAAATCAATTCGTCTCGACTGGTAGAACGGTATACTCTCGGGATACCTAAAGTTAAAAGTTATACCCTATATACGTCCCTCAGCTGGGCCAAGGCCTTTGTATAGCGAGTGTAGATAACCAAGAACTTTTTTACTACTGCCTCGTTAGCATGTCATCGCAGTCTTCAGCGGTAGGCCCTTGAAGACTGCAAAGTATCTGCACTCATTCGACTACTGTCGTAAATCGTTAAATTTATAGCTCAGTTGAAGTAGTTAATGAGAATGTTAGTAATTTCAATTGAATTGCTAGTAATATTTAAAACAAAATAAAAGCTTTACACAAGCGCAAAGTAAGAGTAGCCGTGTTCATCATCTTATGTGAGTTAACACGGCGAAAGCGTCTGGAGCATGAAAAAGGAAAGTGCGGCAGGTGCGCGGCCGCGAGGGGCGGAGGCCTGGAATGCAACTATTATTAGAGGAGCCGGCGCCGCCGAGCCACCGCCCGACACAGGGTGCCCTGTTTCCACGCGCCGTCACGTTTCACTAATCAATTATAAACAAACATAGAATTTAAACTATTTTCAAGGATTCTAAGCAGTTTTATAATGTAACACGAAAGTTGAAGGGCGATTCGCTCATCATTTAAGCATTAAAATAGGAATACAACTTTGTAATAATTTTATTAGATATACTATCCATGTATAACAAGAACATAACGATAGGTATATTCTCAATGTTCCATGTTTTGTATATATTTGACGCTGAAACAAGCATTTTTAACTAAACTTTTTAATGTAAAAATCTCTGAGCGGTAACAAACGTTCACGGTTGAATGCATAATTAATAATTATTATATTTAAAAATAATTAATAGCTTATTACAAATGAAGCAACGGGGCAAGCATAAATATTAGAGGATAACGAGTTCGCTTACATCCTATAACTCGCTATCGCTCCATTCAGCGGGCATCTCCGAGGTGGACTGGCGCCGTTTGCGTGCATTGTTCCAACCGCCATAGCCAGTGGAACGTCCGATAGCCCGAAGCGGAATCGGGAATAACCGCATTTGTAACGAATTAAATGGACTTTATAATCATACGCTCACTAGAAACTTAATATTAAGATGTGATGAACGGTATGTGTGTCGTCTTTTTCTGTTCTCGGCGGATGGAGGTAATTGATAAAAGAAGCACAATCTTTTAATACTTTAGTTAGCAACGTAAAGAAGCAAGTTTCTGAGACACACCTAAAAACCTAAGCAATTAGCTCGTACTGGTTCACATTGCAGAATGCGAAGTCCACAAACGGCGCTTTGAAATGTCTGTACAGGAGCGGTCGAACGCCTTGGTAACTTGGTATGACCTCACTGCAGTTAAGGGTTCCGTGGAAAAATAAAGGTTAGGACCGCGATTGTTTGTGTAAAGAAATGGAAATAGAAAACTCAGAAGCAGCAAAAAAAGTGTGGCGTTTTATATAGCGAAATATTATTGGTAGCAACTTCATTCAAGATTTTCAAATCACATGTGTTTACTGGTGTCTTTAGTTTTAAGTTCATTAAGCCTATAACATTAATCGTTAAGAATAGGTATTTTCTAAGCTGAAAGTATACCTAGTTATTAGTTTTGTCATTTTAAGGTACCTATATGTATACATGACTATAAATAGTATATTATGTGGCTTCCTCGTTTAGTTTCGTCTGGTGGTGGTAAGCGCGACGTCTGAACATAATCCCGGGTTCGGCTCTCAGATGGAGATAAAATCAGTTCTTGGGTTTTTCAGTTCAGAGTCAGGGGGTTGGTAGTGCATCTCCCCGTGCCTCGAAAACGGATCTGTCGTGTCGGATTGTCGTTATATCGGACTACGAGGGTGCGGGAAGTGGGAGTGCACCTGTGGCACACAATCCTGCAATATAGTCCTGACTTGCGGAGATGACTCCATGAGACTGAACTCGTCATCGAGATTCGGTGTGGTAGACATTATAATTAGTTTAGCTACACGAACATCCGAGTAAAGAGTAGAACTTTATGTTTACCACTCTGCATTGAACCATCGCCGTACTGTCGCTTTGACATAACAAACAGAGCAAATATCCAAGTAATAATAATCAGCGAATTCTTGGCGGTAAGTTCGCACCTCGAGTATCGTGTTACGACTAGTACTTAACGACACCATAGGCGCTGCGGTAAAGAGAACTGTTCACGAAACGATTCCACAAAGCGGTTTATTGTGTTATTATATATTCGTTACCGATACACTATAGCCCGCTAGGTAACGACCTTAACGCCCTCGCCGTGGAGTAAAATATGAAACTATTTCTAAGAAATCGTTTTATTTTGCATTATGTTGAGTACTTCAAATTATTAAGTGCTGACAAATATAATAAAGGTTTGTGATAAAATTAGAATAATTAAATAATTAAAACTATAGAACAATTAGTGATTTATAACAATTGTACCTAATATGTACTATAAGTAAGGTCAGTGAGCACCAATTAATGTTTTTACGCTGTAACTATATTATGGTCGTAGCACGAATGTGTTGTCTCGACCGGGAAAGGATCACGCTCGCACGGAATACCAGCTAAGACAAGCAATTTGATAAGCAACATTTTGACAATGTATCCGCATTTAGATTTTTAATCGATGCCAATGGGCCACATAATCGAGTAATCGTCAGGTGGATTGTGTGCTCCTTGTGACTTACCATCAAAAGCAAATCGATGTTTTAGAACAAATCCCTCTTACATACCTAAATTCCGTAGTGGTAAAAGTTATGAAAATTAAAAAAAATACTAATAAACTGTTTTTTTATTAAATTTATTAAAGTACAAGTAAACAACTATACAGAAGAAAAATAACTAATCTTAATCTTAAATTTTTAATTTAGTGAAGCCCACACTACCAGCTTCAGATAATTTTTATAGAATAAATTACAAAAGTGGGATTTTTGAAGGAGCACTTAGTACATATGCAATATTACAAAATTACATTGGTTGGAATGACTTAAACTCTAATATAAACTATAAAAAGGTAAATTTTAATAATTAAGTACGTAAAAAATCAGGAATGTCGAACTCATTACAATGTAAATTAAACTAAACAAGTAAATTATTTAGATTTTTTTAAAATTTTTATTTTAGGTCGTAAGATTCATAAGCTTTTTAATCACTTTGTTTCTAAAGGAGTTAGCGCGATTATTAAAAATGTAAATGTCCCAAAAGTGATTTTTATTCATTATAATTTTGCATTAAGCGATACAATGGCGCTCTTTTTGCCAGCATTGGTTCTACACAAGGGAAGAGCAAAGGTCTGACTGAAAGGAAGGCGTGATCATGTTGATCTTACATACGTCACATGTAAGATCAACATGATCACGTCAAACCTTTGCTCTTCCCTTGTGTAGAACCAATGCTGGCAAAAAGAGTAGGAGTAGTTACAGGATATCGCAGTTTTTTTGTTACAGGAATGCAATCACATTTATCATGACAAGGGTCAAATCATAACGTTACTACTAATTGTAGTCGTCTGTGCTTTAAGTTAACATTTTATAGTTATTTCATATTATATTATAGGAACAATATTTATGCTTACATTTGCTGGATTTACATTCATGTAATTTTCTAAAGTATAAGGTTTATTTATATTTAAAGCGATAGATGAAGACCATCAAAACGCAGCGTCGTAATCGTTTATCTTAAGTGGAATTTCACAATAAAATTAACGACTTTAATACACCTACAAATAGCTCGGGTGAAACGTATTCGGTATGAGACAAAATTAAATGTACCTATGTTTAAACTAAACCCTTTTGCAACACGTCTCATCAAATTTACATCATACAATCATAATATACTATTAGGCACAAGCTTAACTCATCTTTAAAAGAGTGCGAAAGTTTGGAATAGAGTAAAAAACGTAATGCAGCACTTTCAGGCCCGTCAAACTAATTTACAAAGAACTACCCTGTTACATTATTCCGATGACAAGCAACAGTCACCCACTTCCGTGTTCCGATTACAAGAGTGAAATACTAAAAGATCTAGTATAATTACAGGCTGTGGGCCATTTCAGCCTTGTCCTCAAGGGTGAATACTGCTGTAGCCTCATTTATCTGCAGTTTGTTGCAGGTGTTCACGAAATGCAGTAACCCACTTACCATCAGGGGGACCAATGTTGTCGGAGAAAAACTTTTATACGATTATTCCTATTAACAAACAAACAAGGAAGGCTTCAAGAATCGAACTCCGGTCACTCGTGTACTCTGAAAATTAAAGATTCTCTGACTCCATCTTCCGAACGTGGCGATTATGGCAAATCCTTTTTAATACAGGACAGTCTCATGTCCAGCGGTGGGCCGTTCACGAGCTGATCAAAGGATTCTAGATTTTAGCGTATCTGCTTACAATGTACTGCCATCCAACGGAGTCAAGCATACATTCTAATACTATGTATTTAAGCATCAGCATAGCGTTAAAAGTAAATCTTAGAGCGTCCCATTTATATCTCAATTAATCATACTGTGATTGCGGATTTAGCTTTAGTGAAATTTGCCAAGAATAACCGTAGTCGTGCTGCTAATTGGATGTTATATTAACGAACGTTTACGCGCACATCAATTTTGCCATCTAATTTAAATCAACAGCTTCACCGTCGTACGAAAAGGCCTGTTAAATCTATACATATATATATATAATTAAAATTGAAGTGTATGTCTGTAATATTATTGAAATAACTGCTTTCTATTATGCTCCAGGGACTTCTTGCATGCATTAAGACATAACCATTTTTTTAATTTTTTAATTTTTAGCCGGCTTTCAATATAAATAATAAAAAAAGCTTTAATTGTGACATACTAAACACTAAAGTTAACTTATGAACATTATGACAATTAATGTGTCATGAACAGACGTCCTTATTCACATATCGGAAAAACGACACTTCCACAAATCCAGCGTCAACTGTCACCAGTGCAACGAGTAGGAAGTGGGCCGTCTTGCTGATCGGGCACGCATCAGCCCGATGGTCGGTGGCTGCGCCATTGATTTATATGTTACACTAGATAAGTAATTTCCGCGCCAAAGCGTTGTCACTTCACATAAGGCCACAGCCTTATACTCAGCGAACGTCGGTTCAGTGTTCAAGGTGACGCCGTCCGAGTTAAGCCGAACGATTCACAACAAAAAATGGGTAAATGCGTAGTGAAAGAATGCGTTTCAAGGTCACAAAAACATAATAAATCAAGCGGAATCACTTTCCATACGTAAGTTTTAATTTATATATTCATATTAACGTTTAAAACACTAAAAAATTAAATAAAATATCGAATATTGCCATTTAGGTTCAATGTTGCCACTTTTCCGCATTTGTGATTATCCTACATTAATGGGAGACTATATAATTAATGGAGTAAGTTAATTTGTTACCTCCGATTTTAAATATTTTGGAAATTATAATAAAAACTACGTTTTAACTTTCATACAATATAATTAATTATTCTTATTTTAGTTTATTCTTGAATTATCTTTTAAATATATTTTATTAACTATTTTATATTAATAATTTTATATTATTTATAATTTCGTATACATTTTATATTAATTATATTTTATTAGATACCTATTTTTATTGTTTGATTTATTAGAACCATAAAAATACGTTTTATTTCATCATTATGTTTACTTCTATTTATCTGATAAGCTTTGTATCCCTTTTTTTCTAAGGGGACGTAATAAAGATTTTAAAATAAAATATACTTTTTTAATATAAAAACAATTAACTGCAGCTTCAAAAATTATTATTTTTATTACGTATTTTAGGTAAAATTTCATATAGTAAGCCACACCAACCCGCCATTGCATGTTTGTGTGTCTATCTTTTTCTAATCTTACGACGACGATATTGTTTTCGCAACTTGTGTAAGTGAGATAGATATATGTTTACTTAAAATTGTTATTAGTTTCAAAGCTACGTCGTCGCGTTTGGATAGTGGTTACACTTTTTTCAACGCGCGGTAATGTGGTTTGCTCCTCTAGTCTTGTATAACTCAATGGTTAGGCTGCGCAATATTAAAGTTGTGCCTGCTTTCCTGTCGCATGTTAGGCCGAGGTCGATCGTTTACATACGTATACTACGATTTGTTGTCATCAAGCTCACAACAATCGGCAATCAAGCATTACAACATGACAGATTTGCATTTTTAATTTCAGTTAATCAATATAATAATTTTGTTTTTAAATTGATTTTTATAATATTTTTTACGATGATATAAGATTTTGCATCAGCATAAATTATGTAATGCACAGGTACGTATGTATTTTAATTATTTATAAAAAATATATTTCGTAACGTGTAAGTTCGAAAATACGCATTAGCGCAGAACGGCTGACAATTCCTTGCCCTAAAACTCCTCTCATTTTAAAGGAATCTCATTTCGTAGGAAATAGACCATATATAAGCTGTCAACATTAGCCTGGCAAAAGCCAACCTATCAAACATACATTGTATGGGGATACCAGGAAGTTACAACTTGTATTATTTATTCGCTGTGTGGTGGCCGCGTAGGATATTTCGTATCGTGGGTGTATTGGTTACGAGGGCGACACTGAAAGTTTTTGAAACTTGCCACTTGTAAACGATATAATAAGAAAATAAGTTCAAATTTTGAAAAGTGAACTCTTTGCCAATATTATTGTGTATGTATTTTATAAAATTGTGATTTTTTTACGATTAGACGGCAAATTGACAATTGTCTGTGTCATGTCAGCATGAATTTAACGCGAGAAAATTTTCGTACCATTTTTTTTTTATGACTTTTGATTTCACTTAAGTCAACAAGAAAGTTATGATATACTTCGATTGGCCTTACACGATGAAGCCTCATCTCGTGCCACTGTTTACAACTGGTTTAATGAGTTTAAACGTGGTCGCACTGATCTCATCAATGATCTGTGTGAGGGACGGCCTTCTACGGCGACGACTGAAGACATCATCAGTGTTCTGCGGCGTATGATAGAGACTGACAAAATAGTGACTTATCAGCAGATTCAGCTTAGGCATCGGTATGAGTCAAGTGCACAAAATCCTACACGAACATTTAGCGGCCAGGAAGCTTTGTGTCCGGTAGATACCTCATAATTTGACAGAGGCAAAAAAACTTCGTCGTGTTGATTGGTGTCATGAAATAGTTCAAAGATTTAACGAAGGTGTTTCAAATGCTGTGCTCGACATACTTATGGGTGACGAAAGCTGGATTTATTGTTATGATCCTGAAACTAAAAGACGTCTGCTGTCTGGGTGTTTCCTTTAGAGGAGTTGCCAACAAAGTGAAGAGAGGTTGAAGTGTGGGAAAAAGATGGTATACTCGTTCTTCGGAAGGACAGGTCATTACGCAATAATTGTTTCAGAGGATCGAAAAACAGTTACTGCAGTGTTGTACACAAACAATTGTTTGCCACTTGTCTTTCAAAAAGTTCGGGAGAAACGACTTCGCAGTACGATCCTCCTTCACCATGACAACGCCTCTTCGCACACCGCCAAGCAAACAATCGACTACTTGGCGACGTCAGACGTGGAATTACTGGGTCACCCGCCCCTATAGCCCCGACCTCGCATCTTGCGATTTTTATTTATTTCAGAAAATAAAAGAAAAACTTCGAGGAAAACGTTTTATGGACACCGAAGAAGCAGTGGCTGCGTTTCAAAATTCCGTAGAAGAGACCCCTAAGGGCAAAGTGCTTTTCTCAGTGGTTCTATCAGATACAGCAATTTATTGATGTAAATGGACACTATTTTGAAAAGATATGATAAAACTAATAACTTGTTAGTTTGTTCAGTTTTTGATTTTCTAAGAACTTTCAGTGTCAACCTCGTATGTAAACACATAGGTCAATGACAAGAGCATCCGTTGTCTAAGTGTATGTACCGGAGTTCTAATTATCATTAAATATATATTTAATATTAAAACGCTCCTCACTACGTTAGACTTTTACTATAGTTGCACAATTACCTGTGTAACCAAAAAAATCCACTGTTAAGTCATGAAGAGATCATTGTCATCATTATTATTACTAGACAGTTTACTAAGCAATTTTTAAGGAAGTTTCGATTACAACTCAGTATTATATAACACGGAATTGTAATTCGCACAACAAAGTTTAACAAACAGGGCGAATCGTAGACAAACGTTGTTTCGCGTCACATGTCGATAATATGTTAATGCACAACGATCGGCCGGGGGATTTCGCCCGCGTTTGCGTGTCGATTGGTGCCATATTCAATGCCAGAGTATAAGCATGTTTGCAAATTAATCTAGGGTGAAAAACCGTTTTCAGCGACTTGAGAATATATTTTTCTATTTATTTTATTTATAACATAATCTTTTTACATTAACTTATTGGTTCCTTGGCCCCGAGCTAGTATAACTGTGTTTCAGGAACCAGTCAAAGGTGATTTTATAAATGATTATAAATTTGTTTAAATTCAATAATGTATATCGCCCGGAGTGTGTCGTAAGACACCGAAGGAGTCCGGAGAAGGGAGAGGAGACCGGAGGACCAGGAGCTGGGTAGCAGCGTCTTCTTAACAACAAATACAAAAAAAACAACTGCAGGTGCCATCCCGCCTCCCAACCGTAGCAACTATGGCGAATATTCCTCCTATAACTATAATCTATGAGGAAACCTATAATAATCTAACAAATTCGATGTTATTTTACTTTTCAATTTAAATAATATTTCTAAGATAAAAATTATTTTGTCAAGATGGAAAACCTTTTGAAACTCTTCTGCCATTATAAAATGTTTGACTTTCGAACTACAGGTAAGTTATGTGCCATGATCCATGAGAAAACAACTGCGTAATTTTCTTCGAGCCTCAGCGAGCGATCCTTTTTGCCGTGCAAATGTATTCTTTTGTAAGAATCAACCATAAATTAATCATAAACTAGGCCTCAGAGCACAAGTCTACTGCTGAACATGGTGCTGGTAAAGATGCACGAAATCGAGGTATGTGATGTCTTAGTCCATTGCCGGACATTTGTCTCGCCCAGGGAGGATTTGCCATAATACCAACATTTGGCGTGTTCAAATTTAAATTATAATATTTAAAACGGATATGTACAAGTGAGTTATAATAAGTGAATCACGCATGAACGTATTTTGTTTTTAATGTCATGAAAAGATCATTGGTTAATCGATATATTACTCAAAGCGCGATTTAAATAAACCGAACAAAACGGGCGCCATGATTGCATGATTACATTATTAAGTCATCAAGACGACAGTGGCTTATTAGTCGTATCTTATCATTTCAGACCGTAATTAAGGTCAAATCACACGGATCGCGCGGGGATAAGCTTGCGGCATGAATAAGGCCGGAGGACACAAAGAACTCGCGGAGGCTCCTTGACATACTTACACAGTTGACGTATTAAAGACTGTTGATTTTGTTTCCCACCAAGACAGCGTTATTGTTAATCAATAAAACATAATAACTCATAGGAAACACTAACATTATCATCATCATCATTACTGCTAACTGCTAGTCATAGGCCTCGCTCGTTGGTGATTGCGATAACAGACGTCTCGCACCTTTGTGAACGGCTTGTTTGTACCGCTATATTTCTGGCATTTCTCATAGTCGCCCTTTACAACACCTACTGGAAGAAATGAGGTTAATGAGGACATTAATAGCAAACATAGGTCACGCCCATAAATTGCCTCGTAGGGCGAATGTTTGTTCAGTTCAGTATTTTATTGTATAGAGGTGCACCTTCTGCTTCATTTTCACTCTGCCTCCTTATAAGACACCCGCAAAAGCACAATGACTAAATTACTTTTAAACCAACCAAACGCGATCAAGTATCATAAGGTTTTCTTTTATAGGATAGGGTGACAAACGAGCACAAAGTGGATGCTGTAGCCCATACACATCTACATCTGTCCTCGATTACGAATCAAAATGCAGATGCGTTGTCACCCGTGAGGACTAAGATAGAATACCTCGTCTCTAGTAAAAAGTGTACGTAACAACAGACCATAAAGAAACATTTAATAACTATATAGCAGAAAGTATTACGCATTATTATGATTATATTTCACTTTGTCAATTTTATTAACAGCCATCATCATCACAAAACTGCTTTAAATGTACGCCAGGGCGGACATATTCAATGACTCAAAGACTCCTCGCGCTTATTGTTGCTTACAAACAGAGGAGGTAACAGACAGTCCACATAGGCCACATAAAGCTAGAGCTACACTAAGTTTAGCACAATAGAACTTGTGTTCTAGTCTCAATTAATTGCATCAATTCATAACAAACTTGTTATATCGAAGGAGAACGGTGAACGGCAGACATGCAAATGTCCGAGAAACGTGTCAGGGCCCGCGCGACAGATCTCGTAGAAGGCGGCCCGCCATCGACCGGCGCATTACAACGATTATAATGGAAATTACTTAATTACACCCCGTGGACGTATTCATGAACCGATACCGAAAGTTAAACCCCTCCTATAAATAGTTTTAAACGGAATGTGGTTTTGTTTACGCGACTTAAGGTACCGCCAAATATGGTATAAGTAAAATTATGATTAAATATTTAGTCACGAATTATCCCTACATTTCTGGTTAATTATTCAATTTTCTGTCTCTATAAGGTAAACAATGAGAGTATCAGAGCGCGCAGAAGATATTATTGCCGTAAAGGGAATGTTTTATTGCTTAAAGATATTGGGATATCACAACCATTTATTATTTTAAAGAGTTAACCACAGTTTAAAAATCTTTTTGAACGCAAAACGAAAGAGAATTTTAAAGTGGCGTCAGAAAATAAATTACTTTACACCTACATTAACGTGAATAACTTTTAAACAACAATCATTAGCGCTATCAAATTGCGAATACACAGCCATAACAAAAAGAAGCGCTTATAAAAAGGAAATAACACCGCTGACACACATACATAAACGATTCTTTAGTTGCATAAGCGTATTGCAAGTACTAGTGTCAGACAAGCACTAAGTAGAGTTTTTCACGCGATCACTAATAATATAATTATCTAACACGCCTCGACCGCCACAGTAACACGAGGCACTATGGGAAAATTAACAATGTCGCCGTGGGACTCTTTGTACGCTTATATAAGGCTCTTATGACCACTTAACCCGGCGACGTGGACGCAGAAGCGCAATAAAAGATTAGACAAAACACGCATGAGACGTCCCGCACTCGCGCCTTGCAATTTTTCAACAATTACATTTGTAGTAGCTGAAAGTTGTGGTTGCCAACCCGACGGCTAAGCCAGGCAACTATGGTAAATATTCCCCATTATGTTTATCGAACGAAAAGTAGGCAGCTATCTCACGCTCCCAGGCTCTCGCAAATAGTAAATATATGTTACAGAAGTGTTTAGACACGCTTTTTCTCGTTTACTAACACGGTTCACCTCGACCCGTCGTTTCCCGACAGAACTAGGGTTGCCAAATCTATATTTAAATTTGAATTGTTCTCAAATTATGATTTTAAATTTTAAAATCATATAATGATTTCTCAAAATTTACGCGAAAATCATAGCTCATATCCGACATGAGATGAACAATTACGAATATATTTACATATCGGTGTTTACCTACGAGAGTTGATAGGTATAATCTGTCACCTCTCGTAGGTAAACTGATCGGATCCCAATTATCTCTTTTTTATAGAATAAGGATGACAATCGAGCACACAGCTCGCCTGATGGTGAGTGGATGCTACGGCCCATTTACATCTACATTTATCCTAGTTTAAGAATCGAAATGCAGATGCGTGTTTACCCCTGACGACCGTGGTGGAATGCCTCATTTCCAGTAACAAAGGCCTCCGGTTCTCTACACTCACCATACGGAACACAGCCGCATTAAGCTGCTATTTTACGCTAGTATTCTGTGAGAGGGTATTCCTACCCCGGTCGAGCCGACCTATTCGAGCTACAACCATAATATAACTGTAGTGAGACTCTACCACGTAAAAACCTCTGGCAAAATCACCGAATTGTCATTTATATACAAAATGAAATTAATAAAATAAAATCATTATGAATAGCGTATGTTTTGTCTAACATGAGCCATTAACTCCGCCAGCGCGGTTTTAGAAGATCTATCAACCCACATTGTTCCATGGAAGTAGTAAAAGACGAAGGAAAATGTCCAGAACGTTTGGTAATGTCCAATACATGGCTATATAACAAATAACCAACGTGTATAAATACCAAATGTAAAATATCCATACCGGCGACAGAAAACAACGTCAAAGGTGCATAGAGTGGATTGCTGCGTTCGAAAATACGCCAACCAATATTGGCGGTTACGGCTAGATATCCATTCCAACTATAATATAGGCCCATGTAAAGCGGTGGACTATTTACGAGCTATTAAGGTGCCACCGAAACCGCATTATTACAATCGTACTATAAATTTCCATTTTTGCACTTGACGAATAAATCTTTAAGAACGTCGACAATTTTCTCTGGGATAGATCGATCGATTTATAAATAAAGAAATGGTGACAACCCTGATTGTACGGGAGTTGGCGCCTGCGCTACGTAGAGCATGATCGAATGCGAACTGCTTAGGGTGCTAGGTGTGGAGATGGAGATGGTGGAGAGTGCAACAGGGCGCTCTTTAAATGAGCACCATTATAATAATCTTGATTATAGTGAGATTTGAAACACTGCTATTTAATTTGAATAACCATCGTCAATCGTAATAAAGTATAATACTATTCAATAAGAATTTACCTGGTTATAGCTTTATTAAATAAATATATTCAAATTTTAAACAAGTGTAGCTTCGGAAGAGTAAAATGAAATATAATACTAGTACATGAATTGCTTATACTGCAAATTTCTAACAGTCCAGGTTTATATATTATACCATCGTACGAGTATGTGTATATGATTATAAAATACCTTTTCACAGTTTTGTTTACAATGTCTCATGTATATTAAATTTTTTAGGTCAACAATATAGTTCAATTGAATGGATTGAATTATTTGAAACTGTATGCTTAAGTTTTAAAAAATTTCGTCATCACAAGGTTGATGACAAAGGTAATTTACACATTATTGATAAAAGCTTGAATTCGAATAAACCGTTACCGTTTCAACCTATTAAAGTTCACTGATGACATAAGCTTCCTCCACAGATTGCTCATAGGGGGATATTTAGCATAGTTGCCACGCTCGGTGAGCGGCTCGGCAACGGCAGGTTTTTATTTTTAGTCCTTATTGAAAAAACGCTGCAGCCCATCTCCTTGTTTCGTTCTGTCGCCTCCTACGACACCCACGGGTGGGATAGTGGACATTCTTACACCGCCACTACACAGTTGAATTCGAACAAAGTAGATATAAAATTGTATTTAGGATGTGTAAAAAAAAAACGGTTCGCAAATATGTGGTAAGAAAAAGTTGTTATAAATAAAGTAGGTACTAGACCGTTTTAAAATAAAAACACACAACAATCACGGATCTTTGTTATAACATAATACAAACTGTGACAAAAAAGCAGCACAGCGACCTCGCCACAGGCGCACGTCACGCGTCACAATATCCCGGCCGTAGGCAATGCAATAGGCGCGAATGGGCAATGTAACCGCAGAATTTCTATACCACCACCGCACAATTAATCGCAGAGCTGACTGTTAACTCGCATCGGTGTTAACAGCGCTCATTTTTTGTATTCGTTCATTCATTCATTACGGCCTATCAAAAGTCCACTGCGCACTGCTGAACGTAGATTGTCTCACATGGAGGAATGCTATAATATATGCCATAGTTGCCACGCGTGGCAGGCGGGTTGGCAACCAAAGCATCATGGCAACATGCATTTATATCATCGGTAATTGAAGAGAATCGCATAATAATATTGAGGTGGAATAGTTTTCACTCAGACGCCGACTCCTCTTAAGACTAAATAGTATAATGAAACAAAATTAACTCCAAAATTCGAATTCCACTAATACTTTTAAAGTTAACAACCGATGGCATTACTACGAGTAAAAATTTTATTTTACTTCCAGTTCCTCATATTATATGATGAAAGCGGATGAAAATTAATTTCGTTTTTCATTTTATTTATTCTGCATTTTGACAGAAAAATTCAAGTAGGAATTACTTCATGTGAAGGAGGCGATTACATACGAAAATGTCGCCATATGGACTAGTCCTCAGACCTGGGAGAATCATTTTCACCATTCAAAATACTTGGCTCATGCAGTAACGGAATCCGCAACCCGCAACGTCGCATCTACACATAAAGATCTTTAGATCTTTCTAGCACATATGCTACATTATTGTCGATGACTCGAAGCTACGTTAGTTCTACAGATATCCCTTTGACTAAACAAACCAATTACCACACAACAGATTTTGTAACAAGGATCACATTTATGTAACCTCATGCACAACTTTCTGCCAATTTTAGCAGAGCACGTGAGGCCATCGTTATCGACCTCGACTGCTGGTACACAACTGGGGCCCGGGCGCCTTGGAATCAGTGAAAGTGAACGTGTCCGCGCGATGTACGGCGCACAACGTTTTCTAATCCGCACTTCCGTCGCAAATGACAGGAGATGGCTGCAGGTCATGTTTTGGCTTTGATTTATCACGATTACACAATAACACATACAATTGTATTTAACGAATAACAAATGTATTTATTTACACGTACAAGCTGAAATGCTTTACATGTAAATAAATACATCCGACCGACCGTCCGACCGTTTTAAGGTTAGTATGATCTGATGACAATTCTTCTGATCATTTGCTTGTTGCACTTTGATGTATTCTTTTAATATTTAAGTCAGACATAACAGTTTCATAGTATTTTATTTAGAAATTCAAGACACTGTTTTTTCAAGTTTAATAACATTTAATTATAATAATATATAAATGTATAATGTGCCATTTTGTCCGATAACTTGTTGACATCTTGTAGGTAGTGAAATAATCCTGTTGCCGTGTTGTCGACTTAGATGGATTCATAGACAAAAGAGAAGTTTACCACAGAGTAAATCTTAGATGGAGTGTCTATGGACCAGTGCTATGTTCAGTTGTCAACCTATAATGATGATGATAAGAGTAAAAATGAGCAGCAGGATATACATATATTGCATAATGTACTGTTTACCTTTTTTAGTAACAATTATAAATGCTGTGTTCGATAGGTCAATAATTTAAAAATTATTTATTTCTTTATTATGATATAGGGTGATATAGGGGCATAGAAATACCATATCTGCATATAAACCTTGAAATTATTAAACAAACAACTGAACAGTAAGTAACCGCTACAACCAATCAGGATTGCACGGTAGAACCTTGACATTCACCTCTTCGTTTGTTTGCGGCGAATTTCCGGTGGCGCGCGAAAGCGGCCGCCTTCACTCATCGATTGACAACCGATTCCGATTGGGCATGAGGTCGGACTAAGGATGGATACGGATGGTGAGAATTATACGACATTGTAAGAGTCACATAAATTAAATTAAACAGATAGTCAACCCTTTTATTTAATTTCAAGGGATGAAGAACGAAATTTATGGCCACAAAATGTTGGAATGATCTTCCACCACCATTACGAGCCATGACATATAAGATTAGTTTTGAGAGATTAAAAAGAATATTTATTAAGTGCGCAAAAATTGTCATAAACGTAAAAAAAATTACAGGGGCTGAGAGTCCTATTTATAAAACTTATATTTACTACCAATATTCCTATTTGATAACCTCTATGTTGTTTTAGGACTATGCCATAATTAGTCTGAATAAATCAAATACTACTGGTAGCTCTTAATATTATTGTTTGCATATGTTTTGTTTATATTTTGGTAATATTATGTTTTATCCTTTGTATATTAATATTAATTATTAATCTACTAATAGTAGCAATATCGGGTAAATCGGGAATGTCTAGAACAGGTAAATGAAATTGTATACTTGGGGAGTGCTTTCAGCCGGGATGGAAGATGTGATTTAGATGTGGATAGGCGTGTCGCTGCCGGAAACAAAGTCAATGGTGCCCTGAATGCATTAGTAAAAAGGCAAGGCGTGGTGAAGAGTGCACGCCTTGCAATACATAACGCAGTGTTGGTACCGACTTTGTTATATGGCAGCGAAACCTGGGTATGCCAGAAGAAGCATAAAAGCAAGTTGAATGCAGTGGAGATGCGATCTCTTCGTAAAATGTGTGGCGTTACCATAGCCGACCGAAAGCGAAACGAAGAGATTCGCAATATGGCAGGATTGAAAGATGACCTTATCACAAAAATTGATAGGGGCGTACTCCAATGGTTTGGACACGTTGAACGAATGAGTGAAGACCGAATGATGAAGAAAATATATAGAGCGAAAGTAAATATTAAAAGGTGTCGAGGTAGACCGAGACTAACTTTCGAAGACCATGTGAGCAAATTGCTCGAAGAGGGGAGGGTCAAGAGTACTCGGATACCTAGACGTGCATGTATTAAGAAGTTAATGAACCTGAAAGAAGCGAAAGAGGTATGTAAGGATCGTGACACTTGGCGATCTGTTCTCTCTGGCTACCCCGTTAGGGATTGTGCGTGACGATAAGTAAGTAAGTAAGTAGCAATATGAAAACTTGTACTGGTTGATTGAATAGTTCTTGTACTGGCTGAATAAATAATCAAAGAAATCAATTGCTACTTGTAATATAATCAAAAATGGTGTACGCGCACTGTTATAATATAGTTAATAAGTATACGGGTGCTGAAAGAATAACAGCGTTGTAGATTCTCTGCAACACATGCTGAGTCAGAACTCATTTATTGTCCTTCTTTCAATTTTATTTTTGTATTAGCTAGTTTAACTTTCACATGTTTTGTTACTTTTGGTCAAAGAATAAATATTTTATTTTTATGGGTTATTTGTATAGTTTTCTCAGCTGGTTGGGTTCTATAAATATATAATTATAAACAAAAATGAAATGATAATTATACATAAATAAATAAAAGCCCAACCAGATGGAATCCCTCAGCATGGAAGACCAAACGACCGAGGGTTAGGGGGAAATGGAAAGAAACCGGCGGACGATGCGAGCGGATCGAGGAACCGCCTTCCGAATTTGAGTTATATTTTTATTATAATTTTTTTTCTGGTACTGTTTATTTATCAAACATGTTGAATCTCCGCCGTTATTAAAAAAGCCGAAATTTGGACAACTAATTAAGGGAGACTTTTTTACCTTCAATAGAATCGAGGAGGTACTAGTTATTCTACGACGCAACAGCATGAAATGGACTTCCCAAATGTCATACTTACAAATCAGATAATTAATTGGCAATAATAACATATTTAATGTAGATAAGCATAATTAATTGAACTTAAGCAATAATTAAAATTACAACGTCGTTATGAGCAATTTATTATTGTAGAATGTTGTTTAATTAATTGCTGCTTCATTGATTTCCCATTATAATTGCAGCCATACGCTACGCTCCCTGTTGAATTTTATCTAATATAGACTATCTCTGTAGCAATTAATTACAAGGGCCCCCATAAAAAACAACAAACAAGTCAAAACACGTTTAAGCACAATTAAAAGGAGCGCGTCTACACGCCTCATGTATTCCAGCCCTATGGCGGCAGCCTGCGCAAGTTCACGATCACGACTTTCGAAGAAGAAAAAGTCGATATGTTTCTTAAACGTTGACTTATGACCCGCATCAAATAAATCGGCGACGTAACAGGCAAAGTCGAAAGTTGCCCAAAACAACGCATTCGTTCTTCAATTACCGCAGCGTAATTAGAAACTTGAATGGATTTCTAAATTTGGTTTCTTTGGCGATTAACTGGACCTCGTCATGTACATCCGGGAACAATTAGCAATGGAGTGTATTAGCATACGGTCTCTCTCCTTGTAAGTTTGGTGGAAATTACAAACAATCTCCCACGTGCATTGTTGCTTAACCAAACTAGGATAATCCCAATAAATTTGTATGTCGGTAGGCTCAGAACACAGCTTCGATCGCAGAGACTACATTTCGTGAAAGGCGCTAGTACCAAATAAGTCAGCCAGCTCCAGTAGCTAGAGAGTTTATTATCGTCAAAACATAGTTACCTAATGTATAACGGGGGGAGTTGTTTATAAAACAAACATGATTCTAAACACAAAATATTTGCATGTACCTATAATTGTTCGGTATTTTGATTTGTAAACTGTGAGTAATCTTTTTGCACAGAACTAATATTGGCCATTTGACGATAGCGTTTATGAAGAAATTTAAAAATAATTTATATGAAAACTGTAATCAAAACTGTTTGCTTATACTAAGCCATGTAAGGTAAGTAAAATTTTAATATAAAGTTTTCATAACCGATTTCGGCAAGAAGTTGAAAATGGTGAAACATTACGAGGGTGGATTGAAAAGTACTCGGCCTAACCAAGAAAATAAACACATACTAAATCAGTTATATTTTTATTTTTTTACATAATCACCATCAAGTTCAATACACTTTTGCCACCTCCCCTTCCAAGCATTTAGACCGTTGAAAAAAAATGATTCTTCCTTAGAGTCAAAATATGCGTCTACAGCTGCTTTGACCTCGTCGTTTGTCGAAAATCTTTGACCTCCCAAGTGCTTTTTTAGGTTAGGGAACAGAAAGAAGTCTGATGGTGACAGATCAGGTGAATACAGCGGATGCGGTAACAGTTCAAAGCCACAGTTGTGAATTTCAGCCATTGACTGTACTGACGTGTGAACACGGGCGTTATCTTGATGAAACAGGACTTTTCTTCTGAGCATTCCTCGACGTTTTTCTTTTATTTCCTCTCGTAAACGACGTAGTAAGGTGCAGTAGTAATCAGAGTTTATAGTCTGACCCCTTTCAAGATAATCAATCATAATCACACCGTTCGAGTCCCAGAATACTGAAGCCATCACCTTATTTGCCGACAAAATCGACTTAGCCTTTTTAGGGGGTGGTGAACCAGGTCTTCTCCACTGTTTTGATTGTTGTTTTGTTTCCGGTGTACAGTAATGAACCCATGTTTCGTCCATAGTAACAAAACGATTCAAAAAATCATCTGCATCGGCTTCAAATAACTCCAAACAGTCGCGTGAAATAGTCAATCGCGTCCTTTTTTGTTCAACTGAAAGCAGTCGCGGAACCCACCTCGCGGACACCTTGTGGAAACCCAACTCGTTGACGATGATGTTTTGAGTTCGTTCATAAGAGATGCCTATAATCTCGGCTATCTCTCTAATTTTTAATCTGCGGTCTCCCATTATTAAATCAAGTACTTTTTTAATATTTTCGTCAGTAGTTGACGTCGAAGGCCTTCCAGAGCGGTGTTCATCTTTCACACTCTCTCTACCACGCTTAAATTCTGCTATCCATTTTTTGACGGATGAATATGACAGAGCACAATCGCCTAATGTACTGACCATGTCATCATGGATGGCTTTTGATGATAGCCCCTTCTTATGGAGGTACTTAATGACGGCACGCTGCTCGATTTGCTCCATTCGCGGAAATTATCTCCGATTACTTTGTTAATAAATTTATAAAATCACAACTAATTATCGCACACGTTTCGAACTTCACACAATGAACTAGTCTGAACTGAACTAAATAATGTGGGTAGATTTGATTTTTAGAATTGAATGGATCTGTGTTAGGCCGAGTACTTTTCAATCCACCTAGGTAGTTACCTTCTCACAGAGCGAAAACTTTTGGTTTATTTCTCGTAAATATACTTTGTAGTTTAGAGGAAATAATGTTAATAAATTTTTATTTTATAGTATTTTTATTTCATCAGAAAAATGTTCCACTCCAATTTTTTCTGTTATGTATGTTCAAATTGTCCGTTAAATTGGATGAATAATAATATTTTCAGTTTTGTGCATCGGACTTCTTAAATCTTATTAAGATTTCAGAAAAAACAGTCCTTTACTAAGATTAGTATTGTAGTAATTGATTTTTTCATGAAGTGATTTTCATGATATATTTGTAATTCCGTGATCCCAAACTTTCGAGACATATTTTTATGATGTTTATAACAAAATAATATAAACACTTTATTTATTGACAAAACTATAATGAAATATAAAAATCATCTAATAAATATACGTATAATAAAACCATGAAGTGTACGCCCAAGGGCAGTGTCCCTAAGAAGAAGATAAAGACATAAATTGCGCGGTGTCGATAAATAACGTGAATGCCTTAACATTTGATTCTCCTTTCAATGCTATGCAATAAGATTGAGAGTAGGCCTGAATACAATGTCAAGAACACAGAGTTAATTTAAACACAACCGTAAATATTGCCTCCGTATGTGAATCGACACAGGACCACCGATATAGCAACCAGTGATCAGCATCACTAAACTCGGTATCACTATCAGTATTTGCGGTACCGATTCTGATAGCGATCGCCAGAGCGAATGTAACAAGGTGGTAATAGAAAACGGTCGGGCATAATCACTGGGAGGCAACATCGTGGTGCATGTGGGGCGCGTGACAGGCGCGCGGTCGCCATGAATATGCAAGGCGTGCTTGTCGCGACTTTCCATCCGCACAATGCCCGCCGCGGCAACGCGCCCGATTCCATAACTCTTCGCGAGCAGGCGGGTGGGACGGACCGGCGCCGGCTAGTAGTATACCAGCTTATCGCTAAACTTGTTATAAAGAAAATATACTCGACTCTTGAATTTAATTAACTGTGTGAAGACAGTAGCAAAACGTAGGACTCCCTAGGTTATATTTATTTTTATCCAGTTAGATCGCTGAGCTACCTTGAGCTTCGTCGAACGGCTGGCAGTGAAGGATCACGTCTCAGTTCCATCCGTCACTAGCAAACCACGCACTGATTGCAAACTCTTGTTTTCAAAATTTAAGGTATCTATACTTGACGAGATGTGTCGTCATCCCCCGAAAGCCACACAGTCCTTGACGAGATGTGTCGTCATCCCCCGAAAGCCACACAGTCGAGTTGAACCCGTTGCTTGATCTCTCAGTCGGAGATGTGAAGAGGTCTATGCTCGGAAATTATCCGTGTGATAGTCTCAAAAACTATAAAAATATTCGCAGCAGTACCAGAGTAACCGAAAAAGAAGCCCAACGGATCAGAGAGCTGAAGTGGCAATGGACCGGCCATATAGCTTGGAAAACCGACAACACATGAGTAAAAAAGGTTCTCGAGTGGCAGCCTCCTCTCTGTAAGTCAAGTGTAGAAGGGCCCCCGACTAGATGGATTGAGGATTTGCGACCTGGTAAGAGATGCAGGAAGTCCATTGATACAGTTAGCTTTGTGGCATTGCTTGTGCTAAGCCTATGTTAAGCAGTGGACGTGTAATAATAATAATATAATATAATAATAATCTGTTATAATGTCGGCTATTTGGATAAAAAGGAAAGTAATAATCTTACACGCGATCCACTGTTGGGCAAAGGACTTATTCTAGCTTCTGAGAAGGTTTTTGGAATTCTGGAACTTCGTGCAATCGCTCACTGGTTACGGTACCGAGTCACTATACCTAGTTACTATATATTCATACATAAAAAGTACACAAGGTTCTTTCATAAATAAATAAATAACAACAATACGTAAGATTATACAAGCATACATATTGAAACAGTCTAGAACAATTTTGTTGAAAATCATAAAATATATTAAATTAAAGACATTCCAAAAAACGTGTTACGTAAACTTTACGAGCAATAAGGCAAATAAGCGCAATAATTTGATTAAATGACAACTGAAAGCGGCACCGAGTGCGCCATGCATTCACATTCATCACTGTGACAAAAGCCAATAACAGGCACAAGCTAATAACAGGCTGTACAAGTGGACGGAGCACTGTTCGGCCGGCCGGCCCGCGGCCCGCGGCGGCTTACTCGGCTCTAAATTCGAATAATACTACGCTATACACTGATCAATAGTCGTAAACCATCCCTTAATATACACTAAGCTGTAACTTGACGAGAACGAAATTAATAAAGCAGGTTTCATTATGTACTCTTTCTGTGTGGCTGACGCAAACGGTAACAAGCCTGTTGTAGAGACAAACGACCGAATTCAAATAACTGGACTCAAGACCTATCAAAGTTTTTAAACTGTAATTAATAATCATTTAATCTCGTCTAGTAATTTAGTATCAATTTGGTTAATTAATCAGTTCTACGAGCTAAAAGGGGCACTAGGAATATCGCCTGATTTCTTATCTAGGCCTACATTTGAATACCAAAATGTTCTAAGCATTAGATAACTCCCTATAATAACCGGAAGATAAAGCTAACTGAATTGGGTCACTGGGGCATCCACACAAAACCTACTACACGTTAAAATAGCAACGATGCGATGCGAACAGAGTTAAGTGGTCGGCATATTATATCGGGCATTGGTGCGACCTTCCGGAGCCATTGACTCCTTTATTGCTAGAACTGAAATGAAAATAGTCCCGTGTGCTATTATTATTGAGATGTATAATATCCGGGTTGAAATTAAGGGCTAGATTACACCTAAAATTGCATATTTAAATGACTCATGTTGTTGTTCGCAGATATCATAATTGAAAATATAGTACAATAGTAATATTCATGTAAATACGAAATAGTTAAAGGAATCATAGTGAAACACGAAATAGATCAAATTTCCTAAGGCGGAACAACAGGGCCACTCAGATCATATTTCGAACGGAAGTAACTAACGTTCAGTAGAATCTGTATTACGTTGTATTATTTATAAAGACAGGGTTTAACTTTCGTATTTCGTGAGAATATGTGTATTATACTGGTATAATGAACTAGCTTGCCAGGCAGACGTTGTTCCGCCCTTTTCGACGACCCTTTGTCGTGTCCTATTAAAAATCCTTAAATTCGCAAAAAAAATTGTGGGTCCGTCATGGGTAAAAAAAAACTACCCTATCTCTCAAGTTGGACCAAACTGCACACGGTGCGCAAATAAAATTAGAATCGATTAAGTAGTTTAGGAGTCCATCGCGGACAAACAACGTGACAGGTAATTTATCTATATTATAAGAAAGATATATTTTCCAACACTATTATTAAATTTATGTCTATTCTGATTTTATATTGTAATAATTATTTAATGATATTTAATATTTTATTGATAGGTGTATCTGTTTCATTAATAAATAAAAAATATTAATAAATCAATAATGTCAATTAAAAAAATTTAGATATTCGTAAAACTTTAACTTGCAACGAATATTCGGCTACTTTTTCCTATTCGCCCGAATACCGAATACCTAGATAAGTAAGAGGTTTTATTGTAGTTAGATAATTAATAAAAATATTTATTTATTTTGTATGTAATAATAATTTCTCTTCTTGTAATCATTTTAGTCAGTATAGGTACATAATCAACTGCTATATTATAAAAATTAAAAAAGAACTATATATGCTACGTACTATATATAATATGCGTTTATGAACTTGAATTATCGTAATTAAAGTTGAAGATAATGGTGCAGAATGAACTAATTTTTCTTCATTTGCAAGCAGTAGTTCACACTTTTTTGTACACAATTCAGCGAAAAGACGCTCTGAAGAATAAACACTACTCACTTCCATTCCAGCCGAATAATTTTGCGTAATATTTGGCTATTCGGCCAGGAGTCCGCAGAATGTTCGGCATTAGACGTGTGGCCGAAAATACGTCGTCGTCGCAAGTCTAGTAAAATATGAAAATAGTGTGATGTAAAAAATGTGGTGTGTTGTGTTGGCGGCGTAACGGAATCCACAGGAGATGAGCTACATCTTTCTTTGGCGCAATTAATAAATAACTGAATATGAACGTAATGTAAAAATATAATAACGTGGCTTAAAAGTATGTACCTTAAATACAACCATATTAACTTCCTGAAACTATAACCGCTGTAGCAACTGTGTAATGTTTACATTTTAAATAGTTTTTCTTTTTTGCAAAAAGTACCAAGCCTTTGTTTCATCATTACCTGAAGGTAAATAACTTCGCGATTGAAAATAGCAAGGGAGACGATCACTCAAATCTTGAAGAGAACAATTTTTGTCTGGAAGTATTAGATAAAAACGGGTTACTATTAATAAAAGACAGTATCTCATCAAGTAGGATCATATTCAAGATAACCAAACGTGATTATTCAAAAGCAAAATGAAAGTTAAATTTACAACTTGAGTATGAAATCAAAATTGTTAACAACGAAGTTTTGGGATCAGTTGGACATGTAATGGAAAATTCCATTAACCGAACTATTTGCATTAGGCACAGTTAACAGAAACAATAACTGGATATCATCATATTGACATTAAATATTAATTAACCGTAAAGTAGAACGAAGAATAAACGGTAACACTAAGGTATACCTACCCAAGTGTTACCGTTAATAAATTAACTTCAACCGCAAAATCGTTTATCGTTATCATTATTTTTAAGTACCATATAGTGCTAATCACTGAATGTCACTTAGTACTTTTTTTAATAAATGACCACGTTATTGCAAACTTTCTTTTCTTTTCTTTACAATTATAAATACGAATATTTTTAAAATTTAGATTAATGTATATTATAGATATATCCAACAGTTTCAGCAATTACTTTAACAGAGGTTTTTTTATAAAAAAAATTATAACTAGGTTAGCATTTAGCACCAGTTGTACATAAACAAATCTGTAACAGTATTATTCACAAGATATTTATACATTTATAAGAAAAAAAAACAATATTATTATATAAAACATTTTTTGTTATTTAAATTCTATCCAATAAATTGAAAACCAAAATCATTGAAATGGTCATATTTATTGAGACCTATTTAATATTTTATTTTAATTTATAATCAGTATTAATAATCAATAAAACGTTCATAGTGATGTAATGTTAATAATACTACGATCATAAAGCTGACTCTAACATGGTGGAACTGCTGTTACAACAATTAACGCAACGGCGGTCGCGAGCCGCGCCCACCAATTAGAACAATCGCTCCTCTGAAGCTTTGTACGATTATGAATGCAACGCTAAGCGTTTCAAGTAAAACGTAAGCAGTGAATGAGTGAAAGTTGTGCAAACAAATCATTCTCAATTACACTCGTTTTGCTGTTTAACGGTTGCCAATCGTAACATCTTCGTATAACACCAGAAAAAACTGTATACAGTCGTAACGTAAGCAACATGCTATGATTGTTTTTATAAAGTATAAATTCTTTCGTATTTTATGTATTTGGAATAATCAATATGTCTGTTTAATATAATTTAAAATTACTGTATTAAAATAGTTTTTTTTTAATTAACAAGATATATTTGATATATTAATATATTATTACTGATTGACAAATATGTAACATAATGTCCAATTCTATGATTAAAAGCTAAAAATTGTTTAGTCTTAGGTAAATTTAGAAATTCCGTATAAGACTGTGCGTCTTATACGGAATCCTTGTTATTTACTTGTTGACACAGCATTGTACATCAAGTTTAAAAAAAAAGAGTCTGATACAATAAATCCAAATTAATATTGGTATGTAATTAGGAAAGTCATTAATACATATTATATAAATATAACACTTTAAATTAAACCATCACCTGTACACCCCCCCTGCTGGTCACAGGCTGCCTATAATTTCCGAGAGGGTTTTTAGTACAATAAAGTGTCCGCAGCGCTGCCTCAATTGGTGTTGGCGAACTTCACATATCTTTTAATTCCGATTAATCATATATAATAGTCGATATGTCATAATAAATGACACCGACGTGGATGAAAATCTCTTGGACCCATGTCATTTGGTGTTATTTATGTACACCTGTATAACTCTTTTCCAATCACACACTGACACTGCGTTCCAATTACACATTTATTCACTAATGACAGAAAATTACGTAGGCACAAATCAAAATTGTTGATCCGATCCCGTGTGATTCCACACACAAACTCGTTTAGCACGTTTTTCTAACGCACATTCAGACACGCACTAAATGTAAAATTAAATATAATGTGCACGTAAGTATACTGAAAACGTGTTTTTCTAGCATGTAGTGTTTTTGCTGTTATGAAATATAATTAAGGCAACCGACCTTAATTCAATTATTTTGCTAAAAAATATTGCATCTTAAGACTGAGGTTATCATATAGGGAGTGAATTGTTAACATCACTTTATTAAGCTATTAATAAGAAATAAATTATGCAGCTCTAGGGTTTAGATGGTAAATTGTACTGGATTAGCTTAACTAAAGCCTATTTACTCTTGCTCGGAAGACATCCCACTTTGCAAACGGATGAAAAGAGAATAGGTGGAACCGAGAGGCCGAATACTCGGCGCCATTTCACGAGACTGACGAGATAGAATTTTATTGCTATCTCACAACACTAATGAGTAAAAGGCGACTCTGAGATAGGTTGGAAGGCCTCAGGGCCTCCGACTATAATTTCTTGTATAGAAACCAGATGCGAAATACAAAAACCGGCGACAAGAGGCAGCGTCGAAGGTGCAAGATGCTTTTTTTTATAAAACTGAAGCGACAAACGTACAGCAAACAAACAGTCATCTGAACGTAAGTGGCTACTTCAGTCCAAATACATGCAGCTGACTTACAGAGGCTGCAGCAGGCGTTGTTACCTCTGGGAACTAAGATGCAATGCCTCACAGCCTGTAAGCTCTAAGTCCTTCAGATCACATGATGTAAAAACTTGATATATTATGTAGGAACATGACCAAACTTTTAAAGCTCTTAGTCTAGATAATAAATACTACATTAGACATAAATCTGACTCATTTCGAAACTTACACAAAGCATTATGAAAACGGTTCACAAAGCGTTCTAATTGCTAAGCAACTGGTTGATTGGTACGCCATCAACTCCTTGTCAAATCGGGGCGCCCTTAATTGCGTCTGCCAAGTCTAGATGTTATTAAGATAAAAAACTATTGCGTTGCCTACTGACTCTTGATTTAGCACTTTGAGTACGATACTTCAGCTTTAAATTAAGTTTTAGGGTCAAAACAATCCCAAAGTCTACGTCAACGACTTATTTTTTTATAGAAGTGTGAGTGCTAAACGAGCACACAGTCTAAGCGGTGGCAAGTTGATGCTGTAGCCTAAATCTATACAAATATATTCACGAATAAGTAATAACTACAATACAGATATCGCGTTATCAACTAAAGTGATTTCTAGTTCACGTCACTCAATATACCTACAAAGCACAGCAGCATTACCTAGGTGTTATTTTATGCTAGTATTCAGTGAGAGCGAGATCCGTCCCCAGTCGAGCCAACTCACGCACAAAGTAGTACAAATAAAAGTACACAATATAACTCTTTACAGGTTATAATACTATGTACTACATAAGCACTATAAGCTAAATGCGCGTCTATTTTAGGTTACCAGTATCTACTAAATAAGCAACGTTGACATCAAGTACACTGACCACAAAGCCACGCGAGTGTCAACATTGTATGCATGATAATATTGTAAGATGATGTACGAGTACGAGACGAACAGTTCTCGCGGCTAAGTAAGCTAAGCTACTATTAAAAATTGAATTGAATTAATCAATATTCGACCTTATCTAAGTTTAATTACTTTGAATTGAAATAGGTATTATTAACGCTAGCCTTCGAAACTCGATAGTAAAAGTGTGATTGTAAATAAATATTACAACAATATTATGCCACAATAAATTTTATAATCCTCAGAAGTTTTTGTTTTTGTTCTTGTTAGCAGCCTAATATTAATGATATCTACATTAAAACTGTAATATGTCAGAACTAGGTACCTACATTATTTGATGAAAGCAGTGGGTTTCTCGTACCTCTCTACGTGGTACAGCCACGCTGCAGCTATACTATGGTTGTAGCACGAATGGGTCGGCTCGACCGGGGAAAGACCACGCTCTCACAGAATACCAGCGTATAATAGCAGTTTAATACTGATGTGTTTCGTATGGTGAGTGTAGAGATCCGGAGACCCGTTTTACTGGAAACGAGGCATTCCATCTTAGTCCTCAGAGCTGATAACGAATCTGCGGTTTGATTCTTAATCGTGGCAAATGTAGATTAGGTGGACTGTGTGCTCGTTTGTCACCCTTATTGTATGAAAAAAAAAACTTATCCATATCTCTCGTAGCAAAAGTATTCCCCTACCAAACGTGATGATTATGTTAATTCCCATCGTAGCGCGCGCAATTGTGGTCTAGTTATGGACTAACATTGATTAAATACACACTAGACTTACGTGCACTTGTACTTTCAACGCTTTGTACGATAAAATGAAGTAGTTTACCTGAAACCAAACAAAACATATATAAATTAATGGATACAGTTCAATAGAAATGCCAGCCAGCCAGCTTTCTAAACGAAAAGACGTTACTAGAGCTAAGAACTTACAAAAGCTCGTTTCCTTTTATTTCCCTTACCTTTTTTATTTCTGCATAACTATTAGCCGCTCCACAGTTCATCGATGAACCTACGGCCCTTATAGGTTGGCCACCGAAGTTTTTTATAATTTAAAGCAGTTATCAGAAAGATACCGCTGCCCATCTTCTGTTTCAGTTTCCCTCTCTCGCCTCTCACGACACCTAAAGATGACATGGGCGACGGTGTGTTGTGAAGGTGTAATAAATTCACTACCCCATATAAGTCCGCGTATGCTTGGAAATAATATGACTGTGTATAAAACGATGTTAAATAAAATAAAGTACGTACTTTAAGGCCTAGAGACATGAAAAAAAAATTGTAATAAAAACAAAATAATATGTGCAGCTTGTAGCTAAAAGAACAGAATATGTAGAGGAAGACACCGTGTCGACAGTAGCAGCTCCGGCGGGCGATTGCGACGTTGACCCGCTGTCCAATCACGGCTAATAAACACAAATTAGCCGCTGATGGAACAGATGGACAAATCAACTAATAGTGCCATGTACCAAGTAGGCCAATTCCCGACTAGACATTACACTGGGCCATGAACCAATTTAAATATAGACAAGGGTATCATTTGATGAGTTGTAATTGTGTACTCGTTTCCGTTGGACAGACGGTGGTTTTATTGATTTAGAACTCTAAGAATGCTTCCAAAGTATTACTGCTTTGAAGGGACTTCTTTAGTTACAAAGACTTTGATTAAAACTACTTTTACGGATTTTATCGCGTTTTATTTATATTAATTTTAATACCTGACGTTTCGGGTATTTTCCAGCACCCAAGGTCACGGGGGACTGAGGTGACTGACGTCCCTATGTCAAAGTTAACCCGAAGTACCTTCAGCTTTTTAATTATTGTCTTTGGTCCGATCTACGCAGAATGAGAAAGAGTTTGCGATCATATCCTAGATAGCCCCAACCATTACATCAGATTTGATAGACCACAAATCCTCGCGAAAGAACATCAATTCCTACCAGGGATGATACGTGAGGCTATTGAAATTAAAAAACATCTTAATTTCAATAGTGAAGGAGGCTGGGTACTACCACCTGCTTGGGATCCTATAATTAATAAAATTAAAACTAAACCCAAGCATACCACTGCAAGACTTCAAAACACAGTTAGTTCATTCTGCGTAGATCGGACCAAAGACAATAATTAAAAAGCTGAAGGTACTCCGGGTTAACTTTGACATCGGGACGTCAGTCACCTCAGTCCCCCGTGACCATGGGTGCTGGAAAGCACCCGAAACGTCGAGTATTAAAATTAATATAAATAAAACGCGATAAAATCCGTAAAAGTAGTTTTAATCAAAGTCTTTGTAACTAAAGAAGTCCCTTCGCCGCGGCACCAATCTTCGCGAAATCTGTAATTTGCTGTCAAATGCCATTATATTTTAGTTCGCATAGTTTCTCAGAATTATTTTTATTGAAACATACACCTAAACTACTTTTTGTAAGCCGGTTTTTGTGTTAATTTGGTACCATTTATTCAACGTTAAAATTTTTGCAGTAACATTAGCAAACACAAAGCATATTATGTACATTTCCATTTATTAGAACAAAATACGTAATATTAATTTCTGTTCACTCATCATAGTAATCTAAAGCGGTTTCGCAACGCAACGCCGCGCCGCGAGATGATTGAAACGCACAGATGAATTGTACCGATTCGATTCAACATAATGTCGATCACTTACACAATACGGGCTAATGGCGGTCAAGGATTCGAAAGATCGCTATTGATGTCTCGATTGTGCTTAGAAAATACTCGAAAGTTATTTGAGAGCTTTTCAATTCAGTTCACGGTTGAACTACTTCGAAAGGTTGATGCGCTGGAATCAAGGCGTCAGGCTCCAGGTGAATTAGGTCGTTCTCGAATAATTTATCATAATTGTGGACAGCCGTTGCATTATGGTGCGTCTGATTGATCGCGATTCCACACAAATAAGACTGACTTTCGCATACTTGTTGGTCCTTTTAATCGAGATAGAGAAGTACCTATGCAATTGCCCGCCATTACGAAATCGGTTCGTTTCGTAGTGGTCGCGTGATGTATGAACAAATGGGCTTCGAATGCGGTTTTCCCTGCTGTCCGACAAGTATGCACCTAAAGCATAACTAATTCACTATGAGGAATTCGATTAAATGAGTGCAATTATTTAAAAATAATTTGAATACTATGTCTAATCATGATCTGGCTTTAAATTTAAACATAATTTTAAGAGACTAAGGTTTCAGAAGGGAAATCTATTTAAAGTGCTTTTGGGGTTTATTTTTTATTAAAAATTTTAACTGTACCTAAATGTATAAAAATTTAGCTAGCATTCTCAAATATATTTTATTTCAATCGCATTGTGTTGTTTTATAATGGTATAAATATTCCCCTTTTAAAATCATTCTTTTATTAAAAGAAATAATAGAAATGAGTGGTTTTTTTGGTTCAGTTTTTACTAAGTGATACAAACGTATTAGTAATAATTATTTATTACAAAAAATATCAACTATCCTTAAGCTATTACTGCTAATGGACACATAAATTAACTAGCCAAGTGAAAACCAATTACAAACGGTAATTAATTGAATGCTAATATGGTATCGATGACGCTTATCAGATCCATTTATATCGAATAAGTTTTATCGACATCGGTGAACAAAACTTTACCATTTCATCACAAGTATCGATTGTATCGAATTAAGTGCATTGATTTTCCATGCACTCAATTAGATACAATCGATTTTTCTTCACAATATATTCATCCTCTCTGATATCAAAACATCACGTTAATATGAAATAAGTATTGTGTGTTCGTCTCATATACACCGAATTTAAATGGGAGTAAATATTTTAATGTAATCTTAATTTTTGATGTATGGCAAATAAAATATGTAAGTAGCTCGACACTAGCATTTCACAAATAAAATACATCGTAACGTTTCATAATAAAATTAATCGTACATTTGATCGGAGAAGACACGGTCAATATTGAACCCGTTAGAAACTAAAGAGAAACTAGACGTAAAAATTTAGGACTTATTAGTGAGTGAGTAAGTGAGTGAGTGAGTTAGTGAGTGAGTGATTCTAAGACGAGCCTGAAAGTAGCTCCCGTTCACAAGTACGACTCGTGTGAAAACCTAGCGCCTCTTTGTTTGTGAATAGGAGACTGTGTTATTGTAAAATATAAACACATAATTACGTCCAACTTTACCCCATTTAATTAACTATTTTACAGAACAGAATTGAAGAACCATAATATGTTAAATAAAAGTGCTATAATTTATTCACATAGAATATAATATACCTACGTTAATTGTCGTTTAAAATCACTATTAAAACTGCTAACATGCTTTTAATGTAACAATTTATATTCACGTTAATACGAATATGACAGTAAAGCTTGAATACAGAGGCCAACAAGAATATATTTTTGCATAGTCACTTTCGTCGCGCCGGCCGGCCGATACGCAAGTCATCATCATAAGCGCATAATGTGTCAAATGTAATGATTTACATTTACAGGCTTGCCGCGCTTTTATACAAGATTTAAATAAAGATAGGGTAAGTTCAATGCAAATGACAGAACGCTTATCATCATCATCACTTAAACCTATATTACAGAGTGCACAGACGAGCGACAATGCCGTGAAGCTAGCAGTTTGTCATTTGATCGTATCGTATATCAAAAGTTGTACAAACGTATTTGTTTACATAAAGAGCTCCAGAGTAAAACGCCAGAGTAGCAGCGTCAAAAAAGTGGTGAATATTCGAAAGTAATAAAAAAGAATTCATATTTTTTCCTAAACGTAGATAGAGGATGAAAGAATGGTTAAGAACCTTGTTATCGACACAACCATAATTCAATACCACAATAAGTGTGTTTCTTCCTCAAAATCCATTCTATTACTTGTTCCTGAATTAAAATTTTCTAAAGTAAATCATTGAATCTGCTATGTCGATTGCAGTCGACATGTTGACGGCAATAGTTAACTCAGTTGTTGACGAAATACCGATTGTCTATAAGAGCGCTTAGTTCATTGTTGAATTAGATCACCAGGACTTCCTAAACATTTTAAATTTATATATTCATTAAAAAGCAGTTGTGTTTATGATTGATAAAGTAATTCAAGGATGAGAAAAATAACAATAATACGTCAACATAAAATTAACTATCCTTACCTACACTAAGGAGTGTAAATAGTGCGAGGATATAAGAAATGCAGTCGGTCTTATGCATCTGCCAAAAGAGGCGATTACCAGAAATAAGCTTTAATTCAAGAAATGCCTCTTTCCAAGACGCAGCACACAGTATGTACATTTTTAATTATTTCTGTTTTAATTTTAATTTACACATGATTTAATTTAAACTGTAATGTGCGTTTTATATCGTGTATGCATTAACCTTCAAAGGTGTAATAAAGTGCATGAGCCTTTTAAAGTTCATAAGACTTACTTTACCAACACAAACCTTGACCCCGAGACTTATCAAAGCTGTCTAATCTCGACGCTTTTTCCAGTGACACCGTGCTCGACCTTGGCACGCTGGACGCCGTCCAATATCTCAACGTTGCGCAACGATCGATCGTGTGCGGGAGTCCAATCGAAAGCTGATCGTGACAAAACCGTCACCCGTCCGCGTGACCGCCGCGTCCTCGCAACCGCTAACTGATATTTTGATTTTTGACTTATAAAGATCTTGCGGCAATAGTTGTAATTATACCAAGCGTATCTGGAACTAAGAGACTAGGCCGCGTTCATGCCGATAGATTGATGAAAGTTAAACAGAGCTACTGCCACAGTACTGCCGAACGTTCACCAATTATAATGTTAAGACAGGTTTCTTTATGATATAAAAGTGAAAAACTACCTCCTCACTGGTGCTGGTCAATAATCAGTAACAAAGAACTTTATGAGATACGCAATAATCTCCTTCAAAAGGCTTAAGACTCAATGGATAGCTTGATTTGTGGTTATATAGTCTTTGCTTGATTTAAACGAGTCTTACCAGCCTCAAACACAGGTGCAAAGAACCTTTGTTTTACAGAATATGTTTCGGAGAGTGTGCGCAGGAATTGCATGACTAAATTCCTTCTTTTATATTCCGTCATGAGTCTACCATATGTTCGGCTGCTGTGCACCACTTTGTTGAAGATGTACCAAACGGTTTGCTTTTTCGTTCATAATGCGTACAGCAAAGGAGTGGAATAATTTGCCAGCATCTGACTTTCTATCCGTATACAATGTGGGTATTTTCAAGACAAGAGTGTACAGGCTTTTGTTAAGCTACGTCAACGCACTTTACCATCTCAGCTGTATCACCACTTATCAAGAGGTGAGATAATAGTCATGCAACGGCTTATAATGGTAAAAATAGAACCAGTGCTTTGTCACTCCTGAGGCCCACGACGAAATAATTTATACTAGAACACAACAATAAATTGCTGTTTGTCTTATTTATTTTACTATAAAAAATTGCATTTATAAGGATCGAATCGAACTCGCGGACTCATAGTGTGACAGACAAACATTAAGCCTCGGCGCTACTGAGAAAATACATAGCAGGCCACAGCTGGACATTGGTACCACCCACAGCAAAAAAGATTCACCATAATCACTACACTAAGCAGATGGATTGGTGTTCGTAGCACCAGATGCAACACCATTGTCGCGAAGGATGCTGATCCAAGCAAAGAAGCAGGATATGGTCTTTCTGGCATTTCCAATAGATCAATTGCGCTAGACATTATTTTAAAGGAGCAAGCGATACCATCCATACCATCTGGATGACTGGCGGTCCACCAGTGCGCGATTTAAAAAGTTTCTTCCTTGCACAACTTCCTTGTGGATTCGACTACCACCAGAGATTTTTCCGGACCGATACGACTTAGGGACCTTCAAGAAAAGAGCGCACTCCTCTTTAAAAGGTCGGCAACGTATCTGCAATTCCCCTGGTGATGCAGTTGTTGATGGGCGGCGGTAATACCATCAGGTGAGCCGTATGCTCGTTTGCCCCCTGTTCTATAAAAAAAAACTCAGTAGTCCTTACGAGTAGAGCAGACGTAATTTACAAAATGACAAGGTAACATTAAGAGTTTGGCCAATGAAAACAATCGAGTTGTGCTGCTCACTTATGATGCACTCTCTTGCGCAGTGGGGAAATTAGGTCACCGAAGTGCAGCTCGTGGGCGAACGCGCTGGCGCCGCGTGAGTCGTGCCTGGCTGCTCCTAGGCCAGTGGCATACATACGCCAGCTACCGAGTGCCGACCAATTAGCTTGTAATAGTTCGTGTTGAAAATCAAATAGAGATATATTATTTTGCTTGACTTATTGCTAGAACATTATATCAAATATTTATAATTTCACAGGTAATATAGCGGCTAAGTTAGGATGTGGCACTGTCGGCTTTTGTTTCCCGCACGAAATAATTGTCAAATAATTATGGCTGCTACATAATTGTTCCGAATGTGTTTGTACATATGGATAGAAGTACCGTTTTTTTTTCTTAAAAATTAACAAAAAGTTACAGACTTTCTTGATCAGGAAACGATCAATTAAACAACAAAATACCATACGAAATCAACTCGAAATGGAATGAACGAACTCATTTAAAATTTAATGAAACGATCTGATCAAAGTCACAGAATAATCCACACATCCAATTACATAAACACACGAACTGTCAAAAAGAACACGGAAGAGGAACATTTTGAAAACGTAAAACTTGTGATTACATTCAGCGTGGACATTTAAAAGTAATCACGCCAAATGGAGGCAAGCGAAAAATAAATTAAACACGAATGCAGGACATGTCAACTTCGAGTGTCGAGTTTAAAGAAAAGGAACAAATATGGGGATGATGTCATTTAGTAATCGCCTGGCGCAGACATTAAGATGAACGCGATAGGAAGACAATAAACAGTATGCAAATGGCAACAAACAGCAAATGTCACACATAAACACACGGGACAAAGACAATCTGAAGTCGTCCTTAAACAGTCACACGGCTTCGGCAGATGGCCGAGATAATACGTCGAGAGTAAAGAACGAGGTAGCAACCCGCAGCTGAAGACTTCCGCAATTACCGCACGGCGCCATGGGGTACCTCTGCGCTCGCTAAAGGTTAACTAGCGACATTAAGTACATTTTTACCTCTCAAACGGTAAAAACGATGATGGGAAGCGAGCCGGGAAATGGGTTGCTTCGCAATCCCGCACGGTGTCTGCCGTTGCCTCAGCTGTGAAAGTTTACGAAGCACTTCCGCATATTAGTGTAATTCCACATATTTATAGCGGTATAATACCACACATTAATTTTCACTATTTAATTAAGTTATAAAAATGAATGCCAGTGATAAATTATTAATTACTAAATTAATTAAAATATAACGACGAAAAGTAAAACAAAATCAATGCTTTTATGAAGCAGACTAGTGGACTTGATGAAACATCTTTTTCTGATAACTTTTGGAGACTTTCAGTTGCCGGCCCAGAGGACCGACAATTTATCTGGAATCGCACATTTAGTGCTAACGAGTACCCCAGCTTTAAGTTACTAAGGTTTGTAACATTTACTTGTGCAACACTAACATTTATTGTAAATTCAAGACACCAGTCCATGTCCCGTTATTAAAGTTAACCCTCAAACGCAGCACAACGTCACGATTGGTTAAGTAGTTAATGCTGCCTAGAGCATCCTGGATTTGACGGATTTGAAAACAATATGGAGGAGACACTTGACGCGTTGCCCTGTTACACATTAAAGCAGTTTAGAGCTTTCTTTGCAGCTTTCCTCTTTTCATATTTGTTTGCTTCTTAATTAGGTTTACCGCTTACCGTTTGCCTTCTTTATATGACTTTGTTTAAAAATACTAACAATGAGATTTTGCGCTTACCGCGAAAATCCCTAATTCCAAGATTCTGAAGCTTTTGCTTGTGTGTCATCAAAATTAACAATTAATATTTAATATTTAATATAATCATTCTTTATTTCAGAAGTCAAAGACCCATAAGTTGTTAGCATGACTTAGATTAGGTTGGTCATTGAGAACATTTAAATAAAATAAAATTAAAACTAAAATCAAATCTAAAACCAAAATGAAATCACAATAAAACAAAACTAAAAATAATAATCAAATAAATTAAATAAATACAATTAAAATAAATTCAAATGAAGACGAATTGGATTTAATTTAAATAACAGTGTTTTAAAATAACCCTCCTTACAAAACAGACTCAAGACTGCTAGGGTTTCAGAATGCTATTGAGACTTCTACGCGCCCTAAATATCAACATAGTATTAAGTGTAGCATGTCATCATTTTTCACTCTCTTCTTATTCGAAGTGCTCTAACAGATTTTCTTAATATATCTTTCATGGATCTCTTCAATTCATTTAAGCCTGAAAGCGTCGGGTACTTAATGAATCCGGCATCTATACGTAAGTGAAATAATTTAACTAGGGCCATAATTTGTACTATTTGTGATTAAAAAAACAGCTTCTGTCCACTGATAATCTAAAGTGTTTCATCGTTTCAAATATAGTGACATTTATAAAAAAAAAATGTAGCAGTGTACCTCATTTCGTACGGCGAGTCTAACGCTTGTCATACGCAGTGATGAAATGAGAGGAACCGATCGAGTTTACCGTAAGGAACCCGATTACGTCGCGAATAAATCGCAACCGGAGTAGTCGCGGCCTGAATTAACGGTAACGTACCGAATTCGGTCGCACAGCGCACCGAGCGTGTCAATTAAACCTTACGTAGATTGATCGACGCTTCGACAGCGGACGTTCGACGTCCGGAACGATCTCTTAGATTGAAATAAATAATTATTGTATGACAGAATTTATAAAGATAAACATATCGATGAATCAAACTTAGCGACAATAACGAATCATTCTGGCTGTGCTACTTTTCGGAGGTATTTTTTTATAGGATAGGGTGACAAACGAGCGCACAGTCCACCTGAGGGTAAGTGATTGCTGTGACCTGCTGAGTGATTGTGTGTAGACATCTACATCTATCCTCGATTACGAATAAAAATGCAGATGCGTTGTCACCCGTAAGGACTAAGATGGAATGCCTCGTTTCCAGTAAAAGGGTCTTGTATCCAATAAAAGGTTTGTGCATATGTTGTCCCAGTTGTTAATAATATCGCTACTTATCAGTCAATTGCATCGTTAAAGCGACATATTTTTTATTATTGATATATTTTTTTTTGTATAAGAAAGGTGTCCTAAAATCAAAAGTCGTGAGTATGTCACCTATTAAAAATAAGATAAAATGCAGTAGTCTCCGGTATCAACCGGAGCATTCACCAAACGAACCACAGCAGATTTATACATCTATTCGGCTATAGTATTCTAAGATCGTGGCCCTTGTTCCGTCAACTTTTTCGTGCTGAATCAATATTACGTAAAATACAACAGTAAGTTTCTCAAAAAAACTTTCCAAAAAAATTGGTTGACGAACTTCCCGCTAATTTCAATATCAAAGCGTTCCAAATTCCGTTTATGTGGAAATTATGATGTTTTTGATAATTTAATATTTCAGGAACCAATCAACCGATATTGATATAATTTACGGCAATCGACGTAATTTTTTCAGCTTACCAAAACGGCCTATTACAAAAATATTTATTTCACAGAAAGTTTTCAACTTGTTTTGAAAAAAAAAAACACTTTTTCAAGATTTCTTTCGTCAACGATATCTCTCGAACGAAGCTATCGATTTTGATGCGGTTCACAGCAATCGACGTCGTTTTTTGAGTAAGAGAGCTGATTAGAATTGATCAAAACAAGGGTGTCGAAGTAATTCCAAGAAAACTACTTTTTGAAAATTAAAAATGAAAACGACACTGTTTGCTACCGTTTATGCACCGTAATCTAATGCAAGATCATAGCCCAGGCTTAGCAAAAGAGCATAAGCATTCTTGTCGTCATGATCATTTACTGGTATCTGTCATTATTGTAGAGTAACCTGTGTATTTGCGGTGTAAAAATTCTCTCATATCTCATACTACCTCATATCGTGCGTTAGTCAAAAGGCAAGGCGTAGTGAAGAGTGCACGCCTTGCAATACATAAAGCAGTGTTGGTACCGACTTTGTTATATGGCAGCGAAACCTGGGTATGCCAGAAGAAGCATAAAAGCAAGTTGAATGCAGTGGAGATGCGATCTCTTCGTAAAATGTGCGGCGTTACCATAGCCGACCGAAAGCGAAACAAAGATATTCGCAATATGGCAGGATTGAAAGATAACCTTATCACAAAATTTGATAGGGGCGTACTCCGATGGTTTGGGAACGCTGAGTGAATGAGTGAAGACCGAATGGTGAAGAAAATATATAGCGCAAAAGTAAATATTAAAAGGTGTCGAGGTAGACCGAGACTAACTTTCGAAGACCATGTGAGCAAAGTACTCGAAGAGGGGAAGGTCAAGAGTACTCGGATACCTAGACGTGCATGTATGAAGAAGATAATGAACCTGAAAGAAGCGAAAGAGGTATGTAAGGATCGTGCGCTTGGCGATCTGTTCTCTCTGGCTACCCCGTTAGGGATAGTGCGTGAAGATAAGTAAGTAAGTAAGTACCTCATATCGTCCCGGAGATATATGGGCCAGCAGTGGGAAACTGAAACAATAGATGGGCACCGGCGTATTCATGGCAAGATTCCCTCATGGAGCAGTTTCTAGGGTGGCCTATCTTCTGCAATGGACTTTTATGAGATGCAATGGATGGATTTGAACGGAAAGGCATGACATTTCAATTAGTGTTTTTCTAATCGAAAAGAAGAGTACTCTCTACGTGGGATAGTTAATCTCGGGTCCTTTAAAAGCATATAAATGTTACAGAAAAGGAAATTTGTAAAATCTTAAAGTTCTCATATGATAAATAGAATATTAGAAATGTAAGTGTAAGACTAGCATTTTATACGCTTTCATTGCGTTATTAACTTTAACGTAACGGCGGCTAACGGCGCATCACTTAATTTCGCATTTCAGTTATACAAACAAATAAATACGTGGGAACTTCCAACCTCATATAATTGTCTACTGATGTTTAGCGTGGAAATTTTTCGCAGGCCGAACGAAATCTTAAATCGCACGTAAAATTATAGAGATAAGAGTCACGAGCGAGGTTAGATCTGATGACAACAGTACCACGCTCGATACGTACCGATAACGTTTGCATGCTCATGTACGACAACTTTTGCTTGTTTCCCGTTAAGGTTACGAAATTCTTACAACGCTTGCTGGAGGATATCTCTGAAAATAACCTATCATCACAGGCTTCCATTTATTATGTAACGGTTTCTTAAGTGTTGTTAGTGAAGTGCCGTTAACATTTGAACAAACACAATAATGATAAACTAGTAGCTATATCTATACAAGTGCATGAAAGTTTAATGCCTACACATGAACGGCAATAATGGGTACTAGCGTTCGGCCGGGTGTGACGCTTACGCTCTTATATTACAGTATCCTCCCTCAATAGTGGTTTAGCTTGTAGCCAATATTACTTCGTACAGCCACACTCCAGCTATATATAAACTGCAGCACGGACGGGTTGGCACTACCAGGGTACGACCACGCTCACGCATAATACCAGCGCGGGTCAAGACAATAATGCTACCGCGTTTGATATACATACATTTTTACGTGGTAGAACCAGGCTGTAGCTATATTAGGAGTATAGATATAGCACGAATGGGTCGGCTCGACCGGGGAAGAACGACGCTCTCACAGAATACCAGCGTAAAATAGCAGCTTAATACTGATGTGTTTCGTATAGTGACTGTAGAAATCCAGAGATACTTTTTACTGAAGAAGACGCATTCCATGTTAGTCCTCACGGGTAACAACGCATCTGCATTTTGATACGTAATCGAGGATAGATGTAGACTATGTGTATGGGCCGCAGCTATCACCATCAGGTACCATCAGGTGGACTGTGTGCTCGTTTGTCAGCCTTATCCTATTTAAAAAAAAACATACATTTTTATAATGATTTCTTATATTTACGCGAACACTACACATTGAAATAATACTAGTTTTTACGGAATTTATCGCGTATATTTAACTTTTTAAATACCCGACGTTTCGAACGCTTTACAGCACTCATGGTCACGGGCGGGACTGAGATGTTCAACGTCCATAGTTAACCGCGGTTACCATAGATTAAAATTTAACTTTTGTTCCGATCTATGCATAGATGTAGTAATTTTCATAACAAGCAACTCTAGGATCTATGCATAGATCGGAACAAAAGTTAAATTTTAATCTATGGTAACCGCGGTTAACTATGACATATGGACGTTGAACATCTCAGTCCCGCCCGTGACAAATGAGTGCTGTAAAGCGTTCGAAACGTCGGGTATTTAAAAAGTTAAATATACGCGATAAATTCCGTAAAAACTAGTATTATTTCAATATACATTTTTACTTATAATGAGTTATTCCATCTTAATCCTCAGAGATGACAAGGCACCTTCATTTGATCCATAACGATAGATGTACATGACTACTGTGTCACCATTATTCTATAAAAAAGCCAACGCAGAAAACCTGTGGCTAAGCCACACGCCTTGCTAAAAAAAAACTAAACCCTATCTATTAAGGCTTCAATTAAGGGTTATTGCTCACAAAACATTTCAAGACGTTTTCAAATCGTAGGAATTTTTCACTATTATTAATAAACGAAATAGTGATAAATTTCTAAGGAGACGGTTTATTGTTTTGTTCCATACAGCACAAACAATATAAATTCAAACATACAGTTTTCAACAACCTGTACCGATAGATATACATGTGTGTGCTACGTAGATACTGCACTCACAACATTTAATATAACACTTACAAGTCGGTACAGAGTGAGCAATTCCTTATCCTAGTCGGTAGCCCGAATGCCATTAATTGTTATAGCGATATTTTCATAACAAGCAACTCTAGGAATGCGGCACAATGAGCCGTTGAGAGCGCGGATGACGCCCTTATCGGACTCTGATATTGCTCAAACAGTAGTGGCAGTGAAATTGTTGAGTGTTGCTCTTGCAACAGAACTTCCTTCTATTTACTATGTTTACATTTCTAACTTCTTGTGTTAAAACAAGGTCAATATTGAAAATAGAAAAACTGAAATTAATTAATCAAAACTAAACCGATTGAAACACTCTTTTACTTTCGTTAATACCACGAGGGATTGCTTAAGCACAGTGCTAATAAGAAATTTCTCTCGGAGCGACAGAGCAAAGTAGGCCTTCGAAACTTCGCAATTAACACAACCGTACGAAATAAGTAAACAAAACTTGGATCGATTCATTGATTACAGCTTATCAAAAGTACAGAGCATTGGCTTCCTCCATAGAGTTCATAAAGGGGACTTTAGCATAGTTGTCACGGTAAGCAAGCGGGTTAGTAACCACAGTTTTTATTATTTCTTATTGTTATCAGGAAGATGCTGCTGTACACCTCCTATTCCAGTTTCATACGACACCCACGGGGTGATGATACGTGGTAAGGAATATTCTCACACCGTCATTATACAGTAAACATTTTGGATAATCGTTTTGATAGTATTCATACATATCACAATGCTGAGAATTTTTGTCTAAATACGATACACTTCAATAACCATTTAAATAGTAAATTCACAGACTTACCCGCCTCATCACGTTTTCGTATGCGCATGGAAAGTTCAAAAGGTTACGTTATCCTCACACGACACAAAGAATAACAAGCCCGACCACGCAAGAGACTAAAGTTTAAGTACGGAACATCTCGTATAAACAGAAGAAATTTACAATTAGGTTACACCAACTAGGCAACAAAGAATAAAAGTGTTTGCTAGCGGATTTAATTTAGCGCTGAAGTATGAAAATAGGTCGTATAACTGACTTGCGAATGGTTTTGAACAAAAACACAGTACAAAGAGCCGCTAAGGCCTGATGAAGCCAGTAATGAGTCGACTCAGCACACAATGGTGTTTGTGCACACCCTTTTTGTGCCGTAGATTGTTAGTTTTTTCATGAGCATAATGAGGAAACCCCACTTGCAAGTTGATTTAAGGAATAAATATGGTCCCAAAGTCAATAAAGTCTACGCAAACACAGCTTTACATGCGAAGCCTTTACGATGTAATATGTATATGTTGTAAATATTTTTAACTTCTGACATAAGCACGTAATTTCGAACTTTATAACTTTATGCTTCGTATCGTTATTAATACGAAGATGAATATTATTATAATGAGTTTTATTTTTAATATCAACGCTGCACAATGCACGAAGCTCGACAAATAATTGCGCGCTGAAATTGTATGCAAATCGGTCCCGTCATTCGATCCCCACGTATTTGGCTATTTCCATTGATGGATAAGTTATTAAGAATCAATTTGACTTTTGAAAATCTGAACATGCATTACCAAAAGCATTTTATACATTTTATTTTCCACTTGTAGCAATTACTCCTTACATCAAAAGACGTTAAATTATCGACTCGGTGCGACGTCTCTTTGTTAACAGTTAACAACGTAGTGGGATATCGACATGTCACATCCGAAGAAGTTTTACATTTTCTCGGCCGTTGAATCAATTCTCAAGGTGTTGAACATTATAATACGGAATAATGAACAAAAGATTTTTATCGCTTATAAAAATTAAATAAGCCTGTTAAAGTAATAAAACGTGATAAAAATTGCTGCTAGATTTCTGTTTTACAAAAAGCAAGGTACTACAATCGTCAATGCGCCTACTAAGCGTGACAATTACCGCAAATTGTTTTTAAAATGAAAAAAAACCCATGAGCAACAGAGGGCGTTAGGAATGTTAATGAAGAAAGACAAAGCAATTCAATATTTCGTGTTCAATTCTTATGGCAAAGTTAAGTCTGTTTCGAGAATTGGACGCAGAGCAGCTTCGCAACGAGACACGTTCACTCCATCTAAGTATGCACAACCAAAACGGGCAAACCATGCTCGTCAATTGCAAATCGGCACCTGTCGATGACCTCGAGGCTAACGGAGACCCCACGAGCAAACGTATCCAGTTAAAAGAAACCCCTTAAACAGCTGTATAAAGCCCGATGCAGCGGGGAGCTCGGCTCTAGATGTAGTGGTAATGATCAATCCCCAGTACTTTGAATAAAGGTCGATGGGGTCGAGAGCGCCGCGGCCAGTTTGCGCCGGAGCCAAAACGAACGTAGAGAAATGTATGCCGCATAACTGTTTAAGCAAACATTGGCGATGTTAGTGAAATTAAAAACATCGAATGTGAGTCACACGACGTTATCGCTCATCTAAGTACACGTGAGGCGGAGCGTACGTGCATTTGCACTGCACTGAACGTGAATAATTGTCCCGTTCCATTTATGGTGGAAGTCAATAAAAAATTCGGGTACATATACGAAATGCGGTAACGGGATAAAGATCTCGACTGGACACCCTTAGCGTTAAAGCAATTACTAATAAGAAAACTTGTTTTATCAAATTATTTAAAATATCTGTGCCAACAACAAGTACAGGGCAATAATATTTTAAGAATTTTAACAAGCAAGAAGTTGAACATAAATTGTACAAAGAGAATATTGTTCTACGGAGATATTTATGGGGATTCAAAAACGAGAAATTGCCAATCCCGCTATCGCATGGCATAGCGGCGCGAAGTCGCAGACAGTAGATAAGCGACAGCATCAATTAATATGGAGCGGCAGACACCCACCTGCCGGATCGCTCCGGAGATGTAAACTCGCCGCCAGACAATATTATGATAAACGACATATTGCATACTACTAAATTTATATACGTCCACCGCACAAACGCTTCCTTGCTCTGAGTTCCCATTAGATTATCAATTAACCTATCTCACGGACACGCCGCGACTGCATTATGATGGTAAGTTATTAATGGTGTTTTGTGCATTATTGTATCGACAGACCGTTTATTACACGGCATAGTGAATGCTACGAGGATCGTGTTGCATGCCGATGGAAATTCCATCAGATATACCTACAAGAAGTAGGTACTGAGCTACTACAGTATTACTTCCAAATTATATGCTAACCTTCCTTCCTAGGATTCCTTCTGGGTTGGACCAGTCTCTTAGCCTTTTTCTGTCATCAAGTAACCAAAACACTGCAATGGAACATGCAGTGCAGTGTTTTGGTTTGAAGAGTAGGAGAGGTAAACTATGTACCTCTCCTACTCTTCAAACCAAACTCCTACTACAGGCTAGGAGGCATTTTAACTTAGTCCTCAGGGTGGACAATACCGTTTACCGAAAAAATATGTATCGTGATATAAGAATAAAATAAACACAAAACTATTAATACTGTTAATAATAAAAGATTCCTGGTCAGGTTTTTAAAAAATATATAATTTAACTTAAAACAAGGCATACAAATTAACTGCTTACTAAACCGAAGCCTTAATTGCCTAACAAGCCGAATTCTGAAAATATTATATGCAAGTTGTCCATTTATTGGCCAAAAATATACAAATATGTATATCAAACAATCAATAGAACCGGTCGCGTGAAATGAAGTAACAATGGAGATATTTGGAGGCCGCGCACGTTTGCGCCATCAATTTGGCGTGAACAGCCAATAAACTTAGCGGTTTTACGAGAGAAAAATCAACGTAAATTAATTAACGATGCGACTTAGGTCGTACATCTCGCACGAGGAACTGCAGCAATCATTTATATTCATTCTAGTACCCGCTTAAGTGAAGACTATTCAACTCAACTATATTTTGATAAAATTGTAATAATATTTTGAAATAAAATGAGTAACGGATGAAATAATTTTGGTCGTGAATGTTGAACGGTGACCTGTTGCGAAAAAACTGTGAAGAAAGAAAAGTAATAAGGTTAATACTATGCTGTTTAAAACGAACATCATACCACGCTTTTAAAATTACCACGATTTTCGTTGAACTAAATTATACAAGCGAGGTTAAAGGGTCCCCGAGTACATTTTAGATAACTTACATACGACAAGTTACTGCTACCTCGATTACCACTATAAAAAAGTAATTGATGAGACTAAAGTAAAACTTATTCACAAAGTGCAAATAATAAATATTACATTAGATCGCTACAAAAATCATAAAATTTCCCTTTATTACTAGAAATAGATAATACTATCTCAAATCGTCAGAGATTTCATAAATAAAATATTGTAACTTCGTTAAAAACTTGGTGTGTGTTATTTTTAGCGCGAGCAATTAACAACTTTATTATTTTAAACATAAATATTAAATTAGTACAAAATTTGCCAGAGACCTTCTGCCGATTATAGAATGTCTAAGTACCGCGTCAACCTTCGATTTATTAAATTTTGATTAGACAACATATCAGTACACTTCGCTGATTGCAAATAGGACACGAATGTAAGTTTAATATATTTAAAAAAAATTACAACGGTACAATGTGACTAAATGTTTAAATAGTACCATTCCATCGATCCATAAAAATACTGCTGAACATAGGCCTTCCCATATATTACATAATATGTGGGATTCTGCCATAGAAGGCAGGCTGTTAGACCGCAGTTTCTTATAATTTTGAGTTGTTATCAGAAAGATGCTGCTGCAATCTCTTGGTTAAGCTTCCCTTTGTCGTCTCTTACGACACCCGCGGGACGATATGGGGTACGGGATACACGTGTATGGGGTTTAATTTAGGGATGTAACAATACATAATTGTGCCGATACGATATCAATACCTTTATTAGTGACTAAGTAGAAATAGAAAAAAAAACAAATAAATAATGAATAATTTTCTTCATTTTGCATAAAAGTTACCTATATTTATTAGAAACTGAGAGAGACTTGAGAGGTTTGAAAACCAAAATGTCAAATCAAAATTTCAATACAAAAATTCAAAAAAAAATTAATGTATTTATTAATACAAAGTTTGTTTAAATTATTAGGAGAGATAATCCGTTTTACGCAAATCATTTTGAAAGAGACCTGCAGTTGAAAACAGACACTGAGGCAACTGAGCTGAGCAAGAATGTCGCGCGCGCGTTGTTAGTTTCTTTTTTGTTCGTTGTTCAAACTTTTGATATCGGTCTTCCAATACGGCTGAAAGAGCTTACCAGATAAAAGCCAGTCTCAGGTGGTGTTTAGTGGGTAGGCAGTGAGGTTTCTCAGTGAGGCCCACATAACCACGCAGCTGGTTGCGTGGTATGCTTAGAATAATCACTACCTCCCTCCCCCGCTTTCCAGAGGGTAGCCTTTTATTTGCTTCTGGGCACAAAAAATATATCGGTCTGCCGATTATATCAGCCGATATATCGGTATTGGTATCGGAATCGTATATCCCTAGTTTAATGTTTTATCAATTAAACAATATGTAAGCGTTAGTAAATCACATAGTATTTAAAAACATTTTTCACCCTAATTTAAAAAAAAATAACTTTTTTAACTCGTCAAACTAATTTCATAAATAAATTTAAAGCGCATTCATTATTACTCTAAGTAGTCTTAGTGTTCCGTAACGGATAAAAAACGTCCTCTTTCTTTTTAAACTGTCACTGTTTTTCTAAAACCGCGCTACGCTGGAGGTCCATTTCGCCCGAATTAGTCAAGTGTTTGTGCGCAGAAAAAAAACTTAAGAGTTCAACTACCACCCACATGGTATTGGTTCGACCGTTTTTTTTTTCTACTTGTTGCTCGCTTATTTGTTAAATACGCGGAAGTGTGTAGGTGCACACTTCCGTGTAAGTTAGATTTTGGTTGTTGGGCTTGGAGCATAATATAATAGATAATAAGTGATACTCTTAATTGTCCAAAAGTAAAAGGATCACCATCTTTACCATATCCATATCGTATCGTCCCGGGGGTGTCGTGAGAGGCAACCGACGGAAACAAACAGAAGAGGAGAGGAGATGGACAACAGCATCTTTCTGATAACTTCTTTAAATTGTAAAAACCATACCAAAATATGGATACCAACCGCCTTACAGCACACTGCTTTACATAGGTCTTCCCCAAGGAATTCCACAAAACAAAACACTATCGTGAGTCACCAAGATCCATCGACTTCCCGCATGACTTAACAGATTTTTCATTCACCAACCTTTCTTGTCAGTTCCTCGAAATATATGTTCGGCCCATTCCATATGCCATTTCAGCTTAGATACTAATGCTTTAGCCTATGTACAATTTATATATTATGAAATACGTTTTATAATATGTTGTTAGATCACTACACTCGGTTTCATGTTTTAATAATAATTTACTTTTTTATCCAAGCGTTCATCGTAAGTCTAAACAATTCACTGTTGGCTGCAGGCCTACAACTTTCATCACTGTCTGCATCAACATGCTCTACAATAATTCGGCATTAAGTTCGCTTTTGCTCCATTTTTTTGTTTGAGTGTAATAGAGTATTTTCTATCTATCTATGTACCACTACGAAGGGTAGACTTTTCTAAATTCTAAATAAATATATTCGAGAAGTTTCTTCCTTATCATGAAGGCATTTTACATACATAAAGAATCATGCCCATTATTGACCTGAAAATTTTCTAACGCGTCTAGTGATGCAAAATATCTTATAAAATTGCGTATTTTTTTCTTATTTCGTATCGCATAACTGAATTTTCAAATAAAGCCACGAAAAAAGTAATGTTACTTTGTTTATTATTCTCAATAGACTTTTGGAGACGGAACGTGGTTTACAACGGCTCAAAGGCCCAGAAGCCATGCCAAAATATATTAAAAACGTGTTTTCCACGTTCCGTTTCAGACTACGAAAAACTTGTTCATTCATCATGTGGTTTACGAACGTTTAAAATAACTAATTCCTTTTTTATAACTTATTAATTTTTATAATTATTTATGATTAGATACGATCTTTAATGGTTTTATACTATGGCGTGGAAAGAAAAATAAGTGTACAGACCTTATCTAACAGCTGTCATAACCTCAAAATTTTATTTACTTAATAGAATTTTTCCCTGGTCTCTAAATGAAAAGATGATAAGTTATAAAAACAGTTATTGTTTATTATATTATGTTATAATAAACAATAACTGTTTTTATACAACAGTAGTTGTAGGTAGACACGACCTGTTAAAGGAATCAAGTGACAGGTCAATCAATGTATGGAAAGTGGGGATGATTCTTTCACATAACACACATCCAAACCCGAAATAATTATTTATAGGCCATATAAATACTGAGACTGTCCAGACCCTCGCCAAGAAACCCAGAGATCACCCGCGAAACGTGAATATGAGTAGTTATTCGCGCTATCGAGTAGTTATTAGCGCGACTAACTACTCTATAACTACAATCGAGTAGTTATAGAGTAGTTATTAGCGCCTGCGTTCTTTTCTTTTGTTCGTTTTATTTTGGATTTAAACATTTTTGGTATAGTTTGCCAATGCACACACTCAAGCCGCTGCCCTATCAATGTCGTTCGTACCGGATACGAACGAGAACAAAACTGAGTGTAAATGCGTTCTCCTGTGTTTGCGAGCCTTCGCACGGACTTCTCGGCTTGAGTCTATATATTATACATTAGAATAACTCATACTAATTAAATAAATGAATGTTTCATATTGCTATAACATTATTATATTTTTCTTCAACTAATACAAATATATTTCTCGTTAAATTTTCCAGTCCTAATGTAGACAATAATTTCAATAAAAATATTCTAATATTATATTCAGATACGTTAAAAATAAATTTATCATTATTATGATAAATACGATAAATTTATTTTCATTTCGAAACAACAACACAATAATATAGCAGCTATAAACTATTTCGTAAACAAGTTAAGGAAACGTAATAATATATTTAATTATGTAGTTCCTTTTCGTAAACCACTGAGAAAGTTCATGGACTAACGTCAATTTGCCAAAAATTAATTGTGTCATTTGTTTTTAATACGATTTAAATAACAATCGTAATGTACTAGGTCAACTGCTTTGCTGTTAATATCGTATGCGGTAAAATGACAAGTGTAGGCTAGCATGATATAATTCAATGTGTTTTTATTGCTCGTTCAACTTCAGAAACTTACGTAGGGGAACCCTTGCCAAAATATAAAGTGGCATTTAACGACCGGTGTGCAAGTCTCTCGCAATAAATCATGTGAAAAATGCCCCACTTTCGCAACTACGCGGATGAGTTGGTGAAAGCAATGGCAACGTTTCGTATACGTAGTCTTTTAACAGTCTTACTTATTGTGAATATTTCGATGATTTTATATGCAACTATCAAATGTCGTTTTTTTTAAATATTAAAAAAAGAAAACTTTTACTTCCTTATTCGTAAAAATATTCAAATGCTGGTTTTATGAAACTTGATCCTTCATTGAAACACGATTATGATTGATGGAAACTAGCTTTGAATAATCTTAAAACATACATACTAACGGATCTGTTAAAGTTTGTGAAGATGTTTCGACTCACCCATGCTTTGAATGGCATTTGAAACATGAATGGGAATAAAATATTTTGCCATGGGAAAATAAAAGGGACCATAGGAAAAATGAACGTGAAGGCATTTCTGTTTCGAAGCGGGTGAAATCGACAGGACAGCTGCTAGTATTAAATAAAACTATGAATAAGCTAAACTACTAACATCTGGGCTCTTTCGCACCAGCGTATACAACATATGACGTTTATAACAAATGGATTGTTACAGGTTTTTTTATTTAGCAACACTTGGTGTTGACATTCTTAAGGCGCGAATAACACGTGTCGCATTATGCGAATCCGCGACGGAGTATTACGAATATGGAGTCCACTCCGAAATCGATGTAAGCTTACGTCTTTATTAATAAGTGTCAAACAAACAAATTTTTAGGCTTTGCATATAGTTAAATCGGATATATAGACATTGAAGTCAGGTTCCGAATTATCACGAAGTTTATTTAAATGAGTTGCGTAAACACTTTGCCAACAGATTGCCTAAACGGGTAGGATCCAAATGAAACAAAGATAAGCGTTTCGGCTGATACCATTTAAGTTATCGCCGACTTTAAAGTAATGGCTAAACGTATTTTGCGCATTTCGCAATGTTATCTAGAATACTTTTTATCTTGTTATCTGGTAATACAGTATTGTAATTTAGTATTTTATTTTATTAAAATTTAATGGATGTCGGGTATGGCCAGCTCTGTACTGTTGAATATAACATGAGTATATGTCGCCATGTAGTTGTAAGTCATTGTCAAATCGGCATTCCCATACTAAACGTATCGGAACGGTACCACATATAGCCGTGATTGGAATACTTAGCAACACTCCCGCCCGTTTACGTGAACGTGGCGCATAACATAGATTTCGTAACATTTAGATGCTTATAAAATATGAGATGTAAAACAAGCCTTAATAAATAAAAATAAAACTCCGAAAGCTCTTTGAAATTTTGAAAAACAACGTTGCATTCGTAACGTAAACAACAGAACAGAACGGGACCACAGCAACTAAATAATAGTAAATTTAATTTACGACTTGTATGATACATCAACATTACCATTAAGCCTATAAAAAGTCTAAACTGCTAAACGCCGGCCCCCCCTTATAGATGCCTCATGAGGGCTCTTGGGGAAATAATTTGCCATTGTTTCGGGTGGGATTGCACCTTGAGGTTTTTTATTTGGAGATGTTATCAGGAAGACAATGCTGGCCATCTCTTTTTAGTATTTTCCTGTGTCGCCTCCTAGGAAACCACAACAGATGAAATGGGGGGGGGGGGGGTGGAAATTCTTATTTCTTACACCGCCAATACACGGTTAGCACTACCGCCTACAGTTACAGTTACAACTTGCATAATTTTCGCAATTAGGTTTATGATGCTCCAGTCAATTGAAAAATAATGACTTGTCAAAACAAATTCTATAGAAATCGTACGAGAATGAAATCAGTGTTTATAGTCAAACAATTACTTGATTACTATGTTTTTTTAATAATAAAAAATCGAATATAACTAACAATGATATATAAATTAAAACGAGCAAATTCACAAACAATATGTAAAATGAATATGTAGTCATTTATTAATGGTGGTGTCAACTACCCAATCTTCATACTTTAAGGGAGCGTGTCTTCTTCAGAAGCGGCTCTAACGATTTGCATGAAGTTTTGTATTTCGATATGGTTCACTCAGGTTCACTTTCCAAATTTATATATATAGGCGCCATTCCTAAGAAAATTCGTGCGTTATGCTATGTGGAATGTTTTCTTTAAAGCTATTTTACATTTCGATGAGAGAGTCATTTGAATCGGCATCTCACGTCGAATGTCAAAAACCATGAGTTTCGACACTTTGTAATACACAGGATACGTAGAAGCCTCTCAGGCGAGATTTCATTGAGTCGCCGGTGGAAAGTTACAAAATAAACACTGCCATCAGGCCGTTTCGAAATCGACAAGCCGCGATATGAGAGATGTCAGTTAATTTTTATGCTAATGACTGTCTCAATTAATTCTTACTTCGAAAACCAAGAATCGACCTTATAAAACTTCTGATAGATTTGAATTGCATAGTCATTTAAAAGTTTTTTTGTTTTTGATTCATTTTACAACAATTAAAAGTTTTAGCGATTTCAATTCTGACTTTAAGCTACAACGTAATAAGCGTTTTAGGTAATTTAGGTTCTATAAAAAAGAATAAGGATGACATGCAACAATTCACCTCAATCTGAACGAGTCTTGCAGCTCAATGTCATCTGCAACTAATTTTACATAAATATGGCTACAGACAAGTGTTGACAACACTCAGAATTAAAATGAAATGCCTCACAACTTACAATTGTTAGGCTCTGTTGTATGTATTGTACGAGTATATTAAGCTCTCTCGAGCCAAACTAAAACACAGCACTAGGGCACTGGTGCGGCAAAATTAAATAAGAGGGTACCAAACGTACAAGATGTAGTCCCATGGAGAAACGGCATCCTAATAGTAGTGTATAATAACTGAAATTAATGAACAGTCGCTAAAGAAGCTTTCTTCATAAAGGCATTGTTTATATATTCGTGTAATAGATATAAATACCGCATTTATTTTATTTCTTTACTTAAAAAATCATCTCTACAGTCGGACATTTTATAAAAGAAGCAAACGAACACGCGGCTCACCTGGTAGGGTTGCGGCTCATCTGAACCTGATTGTACACATCATGCCTTTCTAAGTAAGGGAATATTCGCCTTAATACTTACACTTCGCTGGCAGTTTTATCGCCAATCGTAGTACAAAACGACTCGCACGTGTGAAGCTGCTAAATTCTATCCTTTGCCGGTCTGGATGGCCACAAAACTTTTCGTGCATATCTCTTAATCTACTCTACAGCTACGGAATGAGATGGGTTGATAGATGGATGGTTTATAAAAATATACCCATGTGTGGCAAATGTTTATTGGCTTACACATAGTCAATAAATACGTTAGGGTATATTTTAAATATTTCTCTTGACACGAGGAGATGATGACCAGAGCAGTTAAGCTAGCTAACGTCTTCGACGACACCGGCCGGAACGTCGCGTTAAGAACACGAACGCCCGTGATTTATCGCCTAGCGGCCGCGTGGGCGCGGCCCACGTGATGTTTGCAGCGCAACGCTTTGCCGTTCGCGTGTTTTATTTGTTTACTTATCACCATTTGCATGTTAATTAAATTAGCCTCCCAATACGTTTTATTGTTGATTAATGATGTATAATATATTAAAATCAATCAAGCGATACAACGTTAATACTTCAACGATGAATTTTTAATTTAGTATTACCATGTTGAATATTCTAATGCTATGTTTTTATTTTGGTTTGAATTTACTAAGATTGCTATAAGACAAGAGCAACATAATTACAACCAATTATCGCACTTGGCTACTACTTTACTTATAAAATGGAAGTGGCAGTTAGTGGCAAACGAATTACAATCCACCTGATGGTAAGCGACTACTGAAGCCCATGGACACATACGACGAACTTCACACAATGGTGACTACAGGTGCATCGTCACCTCTGCAAACGAAGACAAGATGTATCACAACCTGGAATTATACTTACGCTGTATATCTATACTCTTCAGAGCGGAATACAGCAGTGGAAGAAAAAATGAAAAGGATTCTATTTCCTTTTCATTTTTTCTTCCACTGCTGTAAGCTCTTCTGCACTACTGGTGGCAAAAAAAGTAAAAATAATTTGTGTATTCTAGGATTTGTCTACAAAGCCATAAGCAAATTTAAATGAACCAATGAAATTTACAGACATACTTTTTAGTTAGGTATTAACCAATAGAAACTAAAAGAAATAATCTAAGATAAAAACCTTCTAATATAGCCTTGATCATCGACTTAACGAGGCGAGGGCGTCAGAAGTACCCCAGCGTATCCCAGCATTTTGCGCGGCCAAGTCAGGCTTATTGTATTGTAAATATAATCGAAATCGATAATTCCGTTTTCGAGAAAACGATTACAAACATGGATATATAATATGTATCACTTAATTAATTATATGAGCATTACATACAATTTATCTATCATAATATAATGTACTCATATAATTAGTTAAGTACAAAATTTAAAGAAGCAAAGCCGTGGGAGTTTGTAAACAACGGCTAGTAAACAGCGGAAGCCGCGAATAAATTAATAAAATGTTAAGCTTATTCATTCTAAAGTTACATCAATCCAGTGCTGAGGACGCAAGTTAACAACCTGCGGACTGGCACGGTAATGAAATACTGCTTGCTGGCTTAGCTTACGAGAGCTTAGCACCTTCCGATGATTAGATTTAACAGGGACCCCCCGTAAAGTGATATGCTTTTACCAATAACTAACATACTAAAAGCTATACAAAGGATAAGTTAAACGTGTTTGGAATTAGTTTTGAATTTTTTTACCTAATAAATGGCAATAAGCTTAAGTGAAATACTGCTTGCTGGCTTAGCTTACGAGAGCTTAGCACCTTCCGATGATTAGATTTAACAGGGACCCCCCGTAACGTGATATGCTTTTACCAATAACTAACATACTACTAAAAGCTATACAAAGGATAAGTTAAACGTGTTTGGAATTAGTTTTGAATTTTTTTTACCTAATAAATGGCAATAAGCTTAAGTGAAAAGGTCTACTTTCATGAAAATAGTTATGTTATATTAACAGAAATTCATAAATTATAAACTAATATATAAAACTTAACTTTGCAGGAGGAAAAAAAACGTTATTCCATACACCAGTCAACAATACCATCGATGCAAGGGTAATTATTGGAATTTTGCCTTTAGGTACTTATGTTTTGAAACCTTTTTTTTGTCGAATTTCAGTCTTACTAGGTTGTTTTATTCTTTTGAGGTGCAGAATCCTTAAAATTAGGCTTCCGGTAAGCAACGTATAGGACGACCCCCACTAGATAGAGGCACAGGGCCGAGTTTTGTTGCTTCCTTGGGGAAGGCCTATGGTCATATGGACTTGTTATAAATACTATAGCTAAAAAAACTGAAATTTCTATCGCTCCCATTTTTATTAGCGTATTTGAAGTATTTTCGAAAAGACATCACTTTTGCAAATAATTTAATAGGCATCTCATACTTCTCTCGTTTTTACATATCTAGGTAATATTTAATGCCATTTGTACACTTGTTCACAATAGTGAAACTAAGTACATATGTAATCAAAGGTCATAAATAAAGTTATCAAGCAATCGTTTTATATTAATGATAATTTTTCCTGACGATCTTTATGAAGACTAACATTCTCAAAATTCTTCAATATGTATATGTCCATGTTACTTATTGGCTGAAAAACAACATATACAGTACGCGCGTACACTGCAAGTTCTTAATAAGTTCACGTGGACGTCTCCGACCACAAAGATAATGGCCATAACGCCAATTAGTTCTCATTGTAGAACATAACGTCAACGACACGAAACTCTAAAGAGCACTTCTAAATAAGCACCAATTACGACTCTGTCCGATAAACAAACGATATACTGCATGTTTATGATAGGGTCAATTCAATAACGCAGTTCCGTGTGTGGTCAGTCAATTTTGACTGACGGACATCACGCCGCAAACCAGCTAGAGGAAACAGCTAGGTAACAGAAGATCGATAATATGGCGATAATAATTACAAAATACGTCCGATATATATTCTCATTGAACATATTTCGTTATGTTCAGCTCAATCTTATAACACCTTAAAATTTCGAAGGTTTTGATGTAATAGTCCGCTTGCGCGCCTGAGCGACTGCGTTAAGTTTGGTAATATATCAGTTTTATCCGCGAAAGACCAGATCTGGCATTAGATTCCAAAATACCACTAATATACAATGCATATGGAGAATTAGAGCTAGTTCTAGCATAATACGACGTTGAAGAAAAAAGGCAAACTGAGCGTCCATTAGGATACTAATTTATTACAATATGTCGACATTCACACAGCGAACAAGCAGCGCGATAACTTGCAATTGGAGTCAAACAGTTGCAAAAGTTATTTTGCAACGACCTTGCGACGAGAGCACTCAAAGAGCTATCTTAGACAAGCGACACGTCTATACTAGCATCGCGCGTGCTGCGCAGATGCATTCCTAATTCGACGTGCCCGCTGACGCACACGTGCATCTATACTTACAAGTACATAATACATAGACAATCTTGATTAACTCGTAAATGTATTGAGAGGAGACGCGATGGTAGCACATTAAAAAGTACAAAGCAAAATAGAACCAATTAGCGTCGGTAAAAGATCAAAAAGAGAAATCCACCAATTGTTCACGGTATTCGAACAAAAATCGTTGTTACGTTTACGGTAGCAAATCTAGTCGGGGTTCACGAGGCGTGCCCGTTCTCAGGCTATTCTCTCGTAATGGCCGTGACCTCTTCACCGGGAGATATCGGACTGACCAGCGATCGCAGAGCGCCCCTCCATCGCTTTCTTCTGACCCGCTTTTCATAAACAATACTTCGACAGCCGCTTCGCTCGTCTCGAGAAAGTGTCCGAACTCGAAGGTAACGTTTGATTTAACCGACCAAAAGTTGAACGATATCATCTGTGAATTATATGTATGTGGGTTTCGGCGCGGTTACATATTTTATTTTATAAATTTATTTATCATTCCGGATGAATAAAATATTGCGAGAACACGTGAAGCCATCAAAAGACAGCATTGGAACAGCGCGGTTCACTCATTGCTGCATATCTCTCTCAGACATGGACGGAGCCGGAGCCCAGCAATGGGACGTATATAGCATGTGACAACATACAATTAAAGATTAAATATGAAAATATAATTAACAGTTAGATGGTTGAGTATTTTTATATAATATAATATAAAAATAGTCAACAATCTAACTGTTCGCATAACTGCTAACTACTTAATAGCGACGTCATCTATTTCAAGGGGTGGAACTGAAATAGAATGAGGGGAATGCAGCAGATGTCACGGCTCTCTTCTTTTGACATCTGATTATGGAATCGTATAGGATAACGCAAATCGAATAAAAACAAACAACTCGAATGTAACCAGACTCGCGTGTCAAAGGGGGAGCAAATGGACATTTGAAACTTAACTTATATTTTGGGATCGTTTATCTCAGAAACATTAAAAACACATTAATAAAATATTAAAAAGATGTCTAATAATTGGATAAGGAGCGTTCAATCGAATAAGGATGCAAGATATCTCGAACACAAAACAATGAAGGTCGTAAATCACAGTTTCCTCCCGTGTAATAGTTTCATCCTACGGGCCCAAGTTTAGCGGCGGCAATCGGGCGCATCAGAATTGATGGTTTCCGGCGCACATTAGAGCTGCGAGTCTATCGCGCATCTGTCTGCCGCGACACACTTCATTTGCTGCAGCGCGTGCGCCCGTAGAAAGTGACGCTTTGTCATCGGCCACATACGCCCAAAATTAAACAGACAAATGAGACAGGGATGGTTTAACTGGTTAGTTCAAGCACGAGCGCGAGGAAATGTGCACATCACACACGGAGTTGTGTGTGATGTTGCACATTTGGCGTGTCAGTATCTGAAGAACCTATAGCCTTTTTCATCTCACAGGTTCACCGTCGTCGATTCCTTGACGTCGGATGTTCAACCACCGACAAAAGAAACAAAGTTGAAAAAGATTATTCAACAAAACGTAATCGAAATCCCAGCTCCTCGGCATCATCATTAACTAAGCGAACTGTACCAGTGATCATTCAACTGTAATTTCCGGCCGTGTAAACGTTTACTGTCGATTAAAATAGAAAATGAATGCATTTGAGGTCGTTGAGTTCTTTTTGAAAAGATATTACATCGAATAATGTTTTATTATAACAATCAAAATGAATTTATAAATAGAATTGCTTATGATTACAACACCAAAAAACCCTAAAGTATAAAGGCAAGAAAAAAAAGCATATTTCTTTACACACAACAACAAGTGCTTTATCAAGAAGAACGCAGGTATTTCTGAAGTTACGCAAACCTTCACGCATTACGCGAACACATAGCGTGACGATTTTGAATCTCAAACCACATTGAGATGTGGGTTTTCATTTCAATAGTTTAGCCCAAAAAAATACAAAATTCACTTACATAAAAATGAAATATCCTAGGGTAAAAATTACTTAGAATAGGATTACCCCTATTCTAAGCAATTTTCAAAACTTTTGATCCAGTACAAATTTTTGCTGGCGTTAAATATCGATATCATCAGTGTTTTATTACTTTTTTGCATTCTCTCCAGAGAATTTCATTTAATTATGTAATTATCACGTTCCTTACTTCAGTAAATACTTAATATACATTTAAGTTATAATATATACGTAAATACTTAATAGTACTCATTTGTATTTTTTAAATTAACGTAAGCTGAAATTACTCAAAAGTATACAAAAGGAATATGTACGGTTAAGCATTTATTAACAATAATATTTAATAAAGAAAAATATAGTTTTACACTGGAGATATTTTTGTTCACAGATCCGTAAAATTGAGCAAACTGATTGAGCGACGCGGTCAAGAAGACCCTCGAGACAAACGCAAACAGTATTAAATTTACAATCTCCTCGAACTTTCTTTTCTCAATATTTAAACAAATACAATTTCGAAATGATTGCACTGAACTAATCAGACAACGGCGAAGGGTCTTACTTTACCAATTACCGCATTAGATCCTTTACTTTTACTGCGAAGATAAATTAAGTACGTCGAGCCGCGAAGGGGTGATGAACACACACTATCGAGTTACGTTCATCAAAGAAGCGAGGGGAAGCAGACTGGTTGGCAGGAGACAAAATCCCACATAGTGACAGGTACACGATCTTTTTACTACAGGGAGGATTACAAACGTAAACACAGATTTTTTTAATGTGTTGCCACACCTGAGCACTAAGATGGAACGCATTGTTTCCCGTAACAAGGTATCGGGTTCGCTACACTCACTATATGAAACATAGCAACATTAAGATACGCTATTTGATGAGATAGTAAAAACCGATTTGAAATACGTTACTTTTTTATATTACAAAATAAGAACACCTTATTATAACATTACATTATGGATAAAATTTATCCTTTTTACTGACAATTCTCAGCTTATAACAAGGTTTAGCTTATTCTAAGCATACACGCGGGAATTGAAGAGAAAGTGAAATTAAAGGACAGTGAGCGTCTGTTAAGAGGATGGTCTTTCTATTTTCTGGTGTATTCAATGATTCACCAAACCGTGTCTTGTTCTACTACCTACTAAATGAGATAACTCAGTGTTATGAGATATTATTTGTTTCGAATTTATATAGACAAGCTACTATGACTACTGCTAACAATCGCCTGCGTGTCGCGCCTGTGTTGCAAGTAAAATTAATTAAAGTTTCAGGAAGTAAAAAGGGGCCGAATTAATATGTAGCACAAGAAACTAGACAGGCACAACTAGTTTCCTTTTAAAAACAAAACGCATGTGGTCTATTCTATGTATATAGAATCGCCACACTTTTTACACTGGGCGACGCGTTAAGGATGCTCTACGTTGCCGTTTTCAGCGCATCACGTCTCAAGGCCGTTGAACTCATCGCCTTCAGCATCCACGAACTGTCCGAAGAATGTCTACGCGTATTCTTTGAAGGATTAGTCATACAAATTCTGCGTTAATTTTGGTACAATATACCTCTATTTACTGAAAATCGATAAATCATGTGCAATAGATATAATTATTACTTGAACTAACATATTATTCGAACTCATCGAGATATACTTCACTTTTAAGGGCGGATTCGACCAAAGTTATTATAAGTTCTATCCTGCGAATAAAAGCACTACTACTCTAGAGTTAGAGAACTTTTCGTTTTACCAAATCTTAACCCGGGTACAACAAACTATCCGAGAGTAAATCGCTATACTGCCCAAATTCATGGAGTAAACAAGTTATCCCAGAGTATTTTAATGGCGACCGCTACATTTTGACAGCTGTTTTCGTATGCTTTGTTGTAAAAGTAGGAAATTTTATCGTTGTGCATTTATAATTTCTTGTACTTTGGGATAATAGTAGGGTTTATTTTTTAAATAATGCAACGTTTACGAAATATGATCGAAGATTCTGACAGTGATGAAGAATACATTCCAAGGCGTCCACGATGGATAAGAGAAAGGAACAATTATTTCGATAACTATGATGACCGTGCCTTCGTAATAAGGTTTCGATTGTCCAAAGAAGCTACTTTGTGTCTTTTATCCAAAATCGAGCATCAACTGGAATATACATCAAACCGGTATGTACCTACAAACCTTTCACTATATATTTGTCTACATAAACAATGGTACACACACACCTACCTAGATATATTTTTTCTAAAAGCTATGTGTGTCGCTCAAAGACTTAAAACTAAAATATTATAGTAAGTAGTAGCAGTAGTAGTAGTTAGTACCTACATACATACATACATACATAAATACATAAACACTCACGCCTGTCACCCAGAGAATTTAGTCGATAAATTTTCGCCTAGGACGTCCCTTTCCGACTCTGCCATTCACTTCTTCAACATAAATTTTCTTTGTCAGTCTTTCCTCATCCATTCTTTCCACATGACCAAACCACCGAAGCATTCCTTTCTTAATCCTGGTCACAACATCATCTTGCAAACCACACTCCTCTCTTATTACACAATTTCTTACCCTGTCATTCAGATTCAGCCCTAACATACTCCTTAAGGACCGCATTTCTACTGCGTTCATTCTACTCTCGTGCTTCTTCTGCCACACCCAACTTTCACTACCATAAGTTAAAGTAGGGACCAACACAGCACTGTGAATTGCCATCCGTGCCTTTTTCGACACATTTTGACTCTTCACAATAGAGTGCAGGGCCCCATTTACTCTATTTCCCGCATTCACTCGTCGTTCTATATCCTTATCATATCTCCCATCCCTGCTAAATACGCAATACGCAAAATAGTTAGTACCTATGTTATCTAAAGTTCCTTTTTCTTTCAGAAATTTTTCAATATCTCCAGTAAATCAGTTGTTGACCACTTTAAGATATTACGCAACAAACTGGACACAAACAAACATTGGAGACTACTGTGGTCTAAGTACACCGACAGCAAACAAAATTGTACACAGTTAGTGCTGCAATAGCTGCATTATATACAGAATACATAAAATTTCCTGAATCACCTCAAGAAATAAGATATGAACAAGATAAATTTTACCAAATAGCTCGTTTTCCAAGAGTAGTTGGAGCCATGGACTGTACACACGTTCGCCTCACATTCGTACCCTTAAGACTGGAAATAGGTGGAGAACAAGCGGAGACATTTAGAAACAGAAAAGGATACTACTCCATTAATGTGCAAACAATATGTAATGCCAATTTAGAAATAACCGACATAGTCGCAAGATGGCCAGGTTCAATTCATGACAGCACTATATTTAATAATAGCGTTCGAAAAGCACATTTTGAGACTGGTCGCTATGGTAATGCATTATTATTGGTGGACAGAGGATATGCCGCAAAGAGTTACACTATGACTCCATTAGAAAATCCAAGGACACCAGCTGAACAACTGTACAATGAGTCACAAATTCGTACTAGAAATCCTATAGAAAGATGCTATGGTGTATGGAAAAGAAGATTTCCAGTGTTGGCACTTGGGATGCGAGTAAAATTAGATAAAGCACTAACTGTTATCATAGCCACAGCAGTACTTCACAACATGTTGCGCAGACGAGGAGAACAACTTCCACCTGATGACCCAGAAGTGCTATTGCCAGCTCCGTGGGATGAACTTATACAACTTGGCCAAATGCAAAGCTTGGAATCAGCACAGCAATCTACTGGCCAGTTAGCACGCAATTCGTTAATAAGTAATTATTTTTAGTTTATTGTAGCTATGGAATGTAGATTGCAGTGATTCTTAATTTTATTAATCCAAATTTGAAAAAAGGTATAAAATAAAACATTGAAACAAATAGATTTAATATTTTATTGTTTATTGTTGAATTGCTTTTTCTTTAATCTTAAATCTAATAATAAAATACGGGTCTTCAATTTTTCTTGTTTTAATTGTTCCCTTTTTATTTGTAAATCCAGATTGTGAACTTCATTTGAATGAAGTAGCTCCTTCTCAGCAACACTCTTCTGAAAATCAATTGCTTCAATTTTCTTATCATGCAATTTCTGCAATGATGATGAAGGAGCTACATATGTAGGTCGCCTTCTTCAAACCCAAGATTTTTGTAGTTTTCCTTCTTGCTCATTGTTGTCATACTGAAGAGGTTTTGCAACAGGAGTTCTTAACATTTTGGGAGTATAATCACTCCAATCCTAAAACAAAGATTTATATTAAAAATGTTAACAACATAATGCCCATATAATATTTCATCTCACAAAAAACATTTAAATGATAAAATTAAAAACAAGTCCACTATCATGTTGGAACACAAATTATAGGCAAGTCTGGCTTTCTTTATTTGACAGGGCAAGTTGCAGCATGGCAAGAATAGAAGATATATAGAAGTATGCACATTTGTTAAAAAGAATATGCACCTTTTTTCAATATACACCCGGCCTCATTTTTTACATCCTATTAAAAATTAGCTCCACCTATCACAAAATTACAAACAGTAAAATCAGGACCCCATGGTATGTGTGTAAAAATTTATAATAAAATTCCCAAATGTCTACAAAAAGAAGAATCGTTGTATAAATTTCAAAGAGAGCTTAAAAAATATTTAATTGAAAAAAGTTTCTATTCGTTGTCAGAGTTTTTCCGGTGAAAAATAATAATTGTTTAATTTGAATATGTATACCTCTTTAACATCGTTGTAAATATTGCAAATGTTTATTAAACCAAAAAGTAATGTTTAGTTTAAGTAAATAAAATAAAATTCATCTTTTCAAATTAATTAGATTAAATTGATATATAACTAATATAATATTGCTACGCCCTATCAGGGCTCATGTTTGGCTCTAATATATCCAACATAAGAACTATTTATGTAACCACATAAACGCAATAAAATGTTTGAGTCTGAAAATGACAGACTTGGCTATACCTACTCCGAACTATTTATTGTAATGGAGTCAAGATACTTATGTTTAGCAAGTTATAACAAAACATAGCATATATTTACTATATACTCGTACTATGGGTTGCTTCAGGTGTATAATGTATAGAGCTACAGAAACTAATTTACCTGCATTAATACTTCGTTCGAGTCGATCCCAGTCTTTTGAATTTCATTAAGTTCGATCTCAAGATCTGTAACCAAATTTTAAAAGTATAACAATTTTGTATGGTTTCTCTAGGGTCCTTGACTAAGCTGTAAGATACTAACCTTTATTACATAATTCTGGCTCCTCAGGCAAAATAACTTGAACCTCAGCAAAATTATGCCTCTCTAAGCTATCTGGGGCAACACTGTCACTGTCAAAATGGTTGAAAAGCCCAACAGCACTTGTTTTAATTAATGATATGATTTTGGAATCTAGAGAATCTTCTTTCTTTGGATTTGTTGGTCCACCACCTAAAATAGACAAAATTATTAAAGTAATTAAATTATTAAAAGTATTTAAAGTATGCCATTTCTCACATTTTCAAAATATTTCTAATATAAATAATAATCCTATTATGTAGGAGACGAAGGAAATAAATCACTTAATCAGACCGCAGCATTGTACTATCAAGTGCTTAATAATAATGGTACATTGAACACCTAAAGATCATTGGGATAAGCATGTTCCCAGTAGTGGCTAACACTATATAAATGTATGTAGGCATATCTCAGGCCGCTGCTCCTCCAGTTATAAGCTCATAGTTACTCCTGTCCATATATCTAATGTATACCAAAGATTTATAGATTTTTAGCCTAAATAACTGGATCAACACAAACATTGATAAGGTAAGGCAGGATAAAAACTAACCTGTTTGGATTCTATGCATCCTCCTGTATGATTCCTCCTTTTTGGCCTTTTTTTTCATATACTCCCACTCATTTTTTAAATTTTCTCCTGTACGCGAGCAGTGTGTCGTTTGGCTATTGTATTCGTGGGATAAAATTTTCCATTCGGTTAATTTTTGCTTCATCGTAACACCATCTGTTTTTTTATTTTCGATGACACGAAAATGTTTTTCTACAAGTCCTAACAACAAACTCTTTTCCGAAGGTAACCAATTTCGGCTACGTTTTCTTTTTTCTCCAGACATTTTATTTGAAAATATAAGAAATAAAGGTAAGGTTACAATAATCAACTGACAAGTCGCGTGTTAATATTTTAATGTTTGTTCAGTGACAGTGACAGTTGACACTATTATAATCCGGCAAACTTTAAATAGACAGAAAATCTTGCATTGCGCTATATAAACAAATGTATTTCGATTTTAGTTGGCTTACAAGTTCATTCATTTTCATTCCCCAACTCTAGAGTAACAGTACCCAGTATTGGCCACTCTCCGTTTGTGTTGGAAAAACGCAAACTAAATTATCCGAGAGTAAGAACAAGGAGTAACATTGAATTTGGTCGAATCCGCCCTAATTAAGAAAACTTTAACGTTAACTTCTAGAGTATAGCCTAGAATTTTTTCCTGAATCGAAGAGGCGTTTTGCATACCTACATAAATTATGCTTATAAATTTATAAATTGATATAAACCGCAAAATTACCAGTTACTACAATATAAACTCGCCTTACCGCCTGGGACAGTAAGTGACTTATGAGCCACATCATAAACAATGTAATTTTTAATCGCCGATTCCGGCATGTGTTATTCCTTTTTTAAGCGACGTGTCACTAACGCCATAAAGATACTACGCCTATGAATCAGGCTCTTGACAAGATAAATGGTTAGATCGATCGACAATTGCGTCAGCCCGAAGACTATTTGTTTTTGTTTAAACAATAAGCTTCTGACGGGACGCCTCGAGAGGCATCAACAATCAAGCTAGTAACAAGCAAGTAACAAATACAATAGTGTTTCGCTTTGTTCGCAACAGAAATGTAACATCAATTATTATTGACAATGTTTTTGTCGAGTCAACCACAGTCAAGCTTTGCATTATCGGTGAGTTTTCGGTGTTTAAACTTAGCAAAAATGTACAGATAACCTTCATACTATCTGCGATAGGTAAACCAGGAGTTTTAAAACAAATGTCATAAAACAATTATATCCACTAAAGTATAAGATTTACATGATCCTAAATTTAGTTTTAGATTTTATTAAACAAACATAATTTTATGATGTTATTGTGTCTAGTGTGTCTACTAACATATTAACCCAAACTAAAAATGGACAATGGACCTTATGAGAAAAATAGCATCAGAATAAAGATTTATTTAATTAAATAGCAAAGGTACGTCGACTTAAGGGAAAGGCCAAAAAAGGTCATGGCCGTCTTGTATATTCTACTAAATATTCATGGATATATTCGCAACTTTTAACAAAGAAAACATTTTAATGCATCAGTAGAACAACGCCAACAGCGAGGTAGTTTAGCGCGCGTGTCGTAAAATAACAAGGTGACATTGAGGAAACATGAATCGATGCTCAAGATGAGGACCTCCACCTTTGTTTTAATTAATAATCGTTTGTGTTCAAATATTAATTTATATTTAAACTTCGTTTTAAGTTTTACTTTCATCAAAATATATGTATATTTTCTTGCATATCTACCCGATGAAACAAATATTAACAAATTCCAATATACTGCATAATGTTTTATTTCTATTATATATAACATGTTTATTTAATTTGCAAATTTAATTAAAAAATAATGCTTTTTATCTTTAATTTACGCCTGTTCTTTCTATAATTCCGCCGACGTTATGTCGGGTATGGGAGTGACGACAATGATACTCTCATGTATGCAGATATAGAGGAGACAATGTCAATACAAATTGTGTGCATAATATTTTAACACTTAACTGTAAAAATCTACTAAAATTATTAAAGGACAATATGTCATACATAATTGTTAAACTCACGGAACCAAACGTGTTAATATCCATTTGAACGATGAACATTCTAATATACAACAAACAGAAAAACAATGTATTAATGATTATATAAAATGTCTAGCACGTGAGGAATCGTGACAGTAAAGCATTTAAATTTCATCATAATAATAATTGACTCACACTAAATACATAATATTCTCATGATTACCCACAACGTTATGTAAATAATAATGACTAACAACAACTATTTAAATTAATTACAAAATATGTTAACTACTTTGAAAAAATGGAAAATTATATTTATTTGGAACTAGCTGTTCTGCCCTGCGACTTCGACCGCGTTTAATTTTGGGTTTTAAGGGGATATAGTAAGTCAGCTCAAATTCTAATTTCATCCCCACTTGCCCGCGCGTCGTATGCTATGTACCGACATGTTTGTAATCACTAATACTGTAAGTAGAAAGGTCGTTAGACACTTATTTCATTAGGTTTATCATATTTATGCCTGTTTCTTAACGCCAAGCCAGTCGCTCCTTATTTTTATTACGGTTATTTCCCATTTTAATTTTTCGTCGTCCTGTTGCGTAATGTATATTCTGATCGTAAGCGACACAACCTCCCCCATCAAAGGCCAAAGCGAAGTGACCGTGCGGCAGGAATCACGCTTCAAGAGGCCGATAGTTTAGGTAATTTCTTTTTACAGTAAAAATAATGGTATTTTAAAAAAGTAAATAACATAAGCACTGCTTTATAGTTAGTTCAGTTAGTATGCAAAGTTTCATGATCTTATTTAAAGTATTTTATGAATAACAGCGGTTTATTTTTTATTTTGGAGGTAACTTTGGATTTTTTTCTATCGAGAAAATTTTACGAAATCGTGTTATCGTCTAACATATTCCTTAACATTAATCCTCAACTTTACCATATATTTATTTCAAAATTAATGCTGCAATATTTTCGGCATAAAAAAGGATCTTGCTAAGCCATTTGAGATTAAATTTTCCCTTAATTGTTTTGCGCGGAACCCTAATTCTTTTTCTAAAATAAAAAAAGCCTAAGTTACTCCTTATAACATCAGCTATTTGAAAGTCCCGTCAGAATCGGTACAGCCGTTTCGGAGATTAACCAGAACAAACAGACAGACAGACAAAATTTATAAAAATTATGTTTTTGTTATAAGTACCTAACGTATTGAAATTTGAAACGGACGGCCTCGTTCTTCATCTCACGCCCACCATAGTGATCAACTAATTACTAGCCTCCATTCCCATACCCAAACCTCGTTGGTTTCGGGAAGCAACGCGGTGGGCGTGATAAGACGTTCGACTTAGAACCTTAACCGCTCTCTCAAAAGAAAGTGGTTGACGACTAAGATTACGGACCCCAAGGAATGGTCCCGGGCCAAACGTCAGTCATGTACTTCGTGGACTGTATATCCTTCTTCTACTTCCCTACTTTTAGAGTGGACACTGAAGAGGTCTACAAATAAAAATTTTAATTGTTCGTAATGCCACTTGGAAACGTGACACCGAAATTTTTACTACTTTAATAACTTTCACTTTATTTTCCCTAATTTCGTTTTCTTTCTTGGTTTAAAACTGGAAACTTGTGACTTACAAACCTACCCCAAAAGCTAAACCGGTAGGGGAGCCGCGCGCACAAAGCCTCATTGAATTAATCTAATCGATAATTTTACTATCACATTTCCATATATTATCCCATGACAACATCAGAAAATAATTGTATTTTACACAAAGATTACTTTGCAGAACCTGTCAAAATGGCAGTTTACGGAATATAAAAAAAAATTGTGCTTTCTTCTTCACATAAACTTGCAGCACTAACTGAGCAGTAATTTATTATCTTATGTCACTAGGCGATGATGATCCACTTCGATGTCAAGTCTTTTGGTACATAGGTACTCTGCTAAAGATGTTAAAGTAGCAGTTAACGACATTTACAAAAGAAAAATATTTCCCAAATCCTTTTTCGTATATCAACAGCACTAAATGAGCGATAATCCACTTGGATGTCAATTTTTCATCACATATTTTGCTGAAATTGCCAAAGTACTTAATAGTTACAGTATACGAAAAAAATTTGCGCCCTTTTTCGTATCTGCTTGCAGCACTAAGTAGCACTTATTTATTGTAGTATATCACTAGGTGACAACCCACTTAGATACTAGTTTTGTATCATGTACTTTGTTGAACCCGCCCAAGTAGCAGGTTTCGGAATACGGAATAAAAAATTTACGCGTTTCTTTGTTCGCATGTGCTTGCAGCACTAATTGAGCATTAATTTATTGCCATATCATTAGGTGATAATCCACTCTGATATCAATTTTTCTCATTACATACTCTGCGACATCGACAGCACTAAATAAGCATTAAATTACTGATGCTTCTATTTGGTGCTGAATTTAGCGGTTATGGTTTAAGGAGATAGAACACTGGGCAGTTTTCTAATTTTTGGTGTGTAATTTAATTTTGCAGCACTAAAAGAGCACTACATTTTTTAGCAAAAATTTTAGTGATTTTGCCCAAATGACCATTACAGCTTTATAGACTACCAGTCTTCAAACTGGACGTCCCGAGCCAGTATATACAAGATATTAGTGTAACATAGTGTCTGTTGTAAATAAATTAAAATCAAGTTACTTAAAACTTTCTCACGATAATATTGCACGAAATGTCTATACACTGTTATTACCGGGTCCTTTGAACTCCGTACCTTAGAGCCTGGACGACGGGGCGGTGTACGTCGTTGCACGGTTTATGCTAATAGTTTGCGACCACCCCACGTCTTGCCTCCATCTTCACCGATTACTAGATAACAAGTTATACGCTTCGTATAAATCACGGAGTATTTCGTAGACTTTTTTCTTTATGACTCGTACATGGACTGAGTCAACACCACACAATAATAAAATATGATAAATTATAAAATATAAAAAATTAAATAAAAATGGTAGAATACAAATACCGTCATAAAAATAGTTTCTTAAGCACGTAAAAAATATAATAATATTATGTAATTAAATCCAAAATATATTAAAACAAATCTCTTGATCATAAATTAAAACTAAACGAATGAAATCATACAGCGTTGTCTACCGTCAGCATCAGGGTTTCTCATGTTCATCATCAACGTCTGTTTTGCCGAGATCAAATATTGGTCACCTTCGTTCGCTCGCTTCATTCTTCTCAAATTTACATTACAAAAGTCCACTGTTGTTACGTTTTTTACTTCGGCTAAATGAATATACAAACAAGTAATTTTATTTTTATTTTGTATTAAAAGAATTTAATATACCACGTTTCGTTTAATATTCCAACATTGTTATCCGATACTGAGCTGTTTGGAAATTTCCAAGGTTCTATCTCATCGGGAAGTGATCGAAATTTGAGTTGCAACATTCCACCTGGAACAACAGACGGACAGACAAACAAGAAAGTGACTTAATAAACACATGGTAAAAGTCATATTTATTGAGAACACAATATAATCCAAGTCCTTTCGAGGCACTATAGCGCGGTTTGATGTGAACACAAGAAAGCTAATTATTCTAATATTCAATAGACACGGATCAAACAGCCTACACACAAACATTTGCCAGGATTCTGTCAAACACGGTTGAGAAAGTTTGACAAATGTAATCCGTGCACACAAGTGGCTCGTTACCGGCAATTGTGTTCTGGAGTCGATTGCGATTGAGGTCGAAACACCGAGTACTGTTGTGTGCCATGAAAATGAATTCCTGCATCTAAGTTTAACGGGAAGAACTTAGAAGTGTCATAAATTAGCCTAATCCTGTAGACTAATAAGCCGGCTGTCCGTCTGGCCGGCTGTAAGCATATAAGCGGCCTGGACGAGAGCCATAATCCTTGTTGATTGTAACGTATGGCGCGCAGATCCGTGCGGCGAATTCGCGTTCTCATCTATGACATTCCATTTCTTCGCTGGATTGAGCCGTCGTCCGCGCGGCAAGATTTACAGCGGCGATAGCGAGTGCCCTTCCACCGGACTGATAAATAGCCTCTCTAATTATATTTACGCAGCGCCGCTCGACGCGCGATAAATCCGCCTAGGAATGTTTCAATAACGCAGCCGTTTATGGTCAATACCGTCTGGCACTCGTAATATCCGTCATATTTCGCACTTATATTAGTTTGATATTGACCGTATAGGAATAAAAGATAATTTGCTCTCGCATCTCCATTATGTACATTCATCGGCTGTTGTTCGACTGACGAATCAGATGAGAGAATAAATAATAGCACCGATAGCATAAAATAAATAATAGTACTAGACTTACCGATATTCCTAAGCTTTACTGTTTATAAAGTAATAACGTGCGATGTCATAGGTTCCGGTTCAGAAATGTACACCGGAAGCGCACAATTAAACTGCGGTACGTTAGTTACGATCGAGTCGAGGCAGTGAACTCGACTCAAGGTTATTTAGGGGTGTGTAAACACGATCTCGACGGCGGACTGCGGACTGCATCCATCAAACGTGCAAACAATGAAACCGAGACATGTCAATATATACCTACAGAGGACCTCTACTTGAATTTGCAATACGAGATAGCATATTCAATAAAAGTGCTCATGTTTTTATATCGTATCTCCTGCCAAAAGATCGTTGATAGGGATAATTAGTGCTTTCAGATATCCGCGACGAACACAATGATTATTTACACGTGCGTGTGGCAGACTTTTTTATGAAAACATTGTACGCTCGAAATCTACGCAAATCATACGAATTCCACGGAATTCAGGACAGCATATGGCTCAGAGTTGCATCATTAAACTCTCATAATCTGGTGATTCACGCCGCCGCGCCGGATTCAGGCAAACGCTTAATCGAACTCCGGGTTGTCCACACCCACTACCACTACATTACACTACACTACATTTACATAGTACTGTACTCTTTACATAAACATATTACGTGCAAATTCGTTTTAAAATTATATTTGTAAAGATGAGTATGATATTGGAATTATACAATATACCCACTACCACAGATCCACTTACATACCTACCGTACTCTTTACACAAACTTGTTTTATGGAAGTTCTTGTAAAAATTAAATTTGAAACGATGGGTATGTATGTGGGTATGTATACAATAAACTTACATAATATTACACGGTTTGTGTTTAAAAGATAAAATTTCCATCAGGTTAAAAATAATAAGTATTATTATAGATTTATGCTATAGGCAATGATGCTTATACTGAAGGCGTAATATTCTTGCTTTCTTCATACCAATTGCTCCTAAATTAGTCACTCAAATAGCTGATAAGATATAATCTCAGAGTAGCGTACTTGAGATGGTTACTTCTAAAATATTCTCCACGCACAACCGCCTACATAACGATAGCGAGAATAATTTCTCGGCTTGCGATTATTCAAGTCGATTCCAGCAGTACCCACTGCGAGATATTATTAGTAACATACAATTTGACGCTTTAAAGTTCAGAAATTAAGAGCTATAAAACTGTACAGGATGGACAGCACATGGCTAACGTCGATGCGATCTGTGTTACGAGTACTCAGTCATCGACACAGTATCTCGACATATTTATTTGCTCAGATGAACGTTGACATAACCATGTTTATCTTGTATGTATCTCGCTCGACTCTCATATCGGGTGTGTCGAGAGTCTCGGTACCTATTACCGGCCATATCTAGACGACGAAGGTCGGCTAGACTTTCGCTACACGACCGCGCCGCCGCATTTTATGCGAATGGCCCAACCCGCGACGGAAAACTAGTCGCCTACACGACCGTGCCACGAATGTGCGATGCAAGCGTTCTGCAAATTACCATAAAGACAATCAGATAGCAAGACAAGAAGCCGCGTTGACATTGGCCCACCGTTATACACTGTTTTGTAACGACATCAGAGGCCCGCATTCCAGTACACGCTTCGGAGCTTGTGATTGTTCTGCGTTTGCCTACGCGATTTAGCTCGACGGTTGCACAACATTACTCAAGCAGGTGATAACTCAATATCGGGCCTTATTATTGAAGGACGCGTCAACTACAGACATCGCCAATGAAAACTTACTCGTGGTACAGCTGGGTTACAGTTATGCTTAGCAACAACACGAAAGGTTCAGCTCGACCGGGGTAGAAGCACGTTCTCACAGAATACCAGCGTGAAACCGCAGAATAACGATGCTATGTTTAGGTGGTGAGTGTAGAGAACCGGAGATACTTTTTACTGGTAACAAGACATTCTATTTTAATCCTCAGCTGTGACATTTACATGGCCATAGCATTCACTTACCATCAGGTGGACTATGTGTTCGTATTGTTTCGCAAAAAATTGTCCAATTTTAGGATTTCCGTAGTAGCTTTTGTAGTAATGCTGAAATTCAACAGATCATAAAAAAGCACGTATAGCATGACACGAAACTTGTGTAAAAAAATTGTTTACTGGAACGACATCGGCCCGTGGACGCGCTGGCCTCGCTCGCACTCCGCTCTATACAGATCGGGTTACGTTCCGCAAAGTCAAGATAATTGTATGCGTGTTACTACGACTCATTGCATACTTCCATACTGACTTTGAAACTCAGAGCTAGCCTTATTGTATCCTCTTTTAGCCCTCGGCGCATTTAAATAGGCATGGCGAGGTTACACTCCTACCTAAATCGATCTGCATAAGTTTCCTCGTGCCGGCGGAGTTAGTCATGAAGGGTATGCGAGTGTCTCGAGCGACCGGCGATTCTAAAAACGGCGTTGTAATAATCGACACTCGTATCTAAAATAGTCTTGTGACAAACGAAACTGAAAGTGATGCGTGATGCAACAGTCCCGAATTGAGCAGGTGCATCGCCCGCGCGAGAACGTCGCGGCGCCGCAACTGCCAAGCTGCTGGCATTTTGCACTAATGACACAAATAAGATATTAGCGCGCATAGCTGGCGTTGGAATCCATCTCAGGTATTCGGGGCGCGTGTCGAATCGAATTTAGACGTGAGCGATCCTGTGAAGAGTTTCATAGCCGTATTGTGCGTCACCGTCAGCCACTGTTGGTGTAGGAAAGTTACAAAGTGCGTTTAAATAGCAAATAGAGTAATATTAAGACTGCGACATAGACTTTTAGAGTTTATAAGTATCGTCGTGGTGATGGGCTAAGGGGATGGGGGGCCGACGTCGGCTTGCCGGTGACACGCACGCATGGGTCGGAGGTCCGGCCGCATTCCGCCGCCGCTCGAAAGTGAAACCGCTGGGCCGGCCACCCGCTCAACTGTAGAAAGTCAACGATTGCATCTGGATAGAGGCGACGTTGCCGGCCGGACAAAAACTGCGATCTCGTCGCCTGGCTCCCGGGAAACGAGGCGCCCGGAGCGAAGCCACGCGGACTCATTTCCAGCGACCGTACTACCATTCCCTCCATTAACTTAGCTAACCTACCTCACAGCGACGCTTGTTGAAATTGTCAATTTCACTTAAGCGCGCAGCGAACACCGAGCCTGAAGCTATATCTGACCGGCTCAAGTCTACAACACTAATAGAACCAATAATAAACATTCATTCGAGCCAATATTTCTCGGGAAAACGTCTCCGAGTGCCGGGACAAACTTGTGTCTGAAGTCGAGTCTTTGCTGAACAGAGTCTCGGATTGGGGACGACTAAATCTAGTCCAGTTTAACCCCCAGAAGACACAAGTTTGCGCGTTAACCGCTAAAAAGAACCCCTTTGTCGTATCCCCTCAGTTTCAAGGCACTCCCCTTGTTGCCTCAGCCAGTATCGGAATCCTCGGCGTCGACATATCGAGTGACGTGCAGTTTCGTGGTCACTTGGAAGGGAAGGCCAAATTGGCCTCTAAAAAGCTTGGCGTGCTCAGCAGAGCGGGGCAGTATTTCATGCCGGCACACCGCCTGCAACTTTACAAGGCGCAGGTTCGACCGCACATGGAATACTGTTCCCATCTCTGGGCTGGGGCTCCCCAGTACCAGCTCCTTCCACTTGACCGCATCCAGCGCAGAGCGGCTCGAATCGTCGACGACCGAGTGCTTTCCGATCGGCTCGATTCACTGGCGTTGCGAAGAGATGTTGCATCTCTTTGCGTATTTTATCGCATCTATCACGGGGAGTGCTCTGAGGAATTGTTCGGATTAATCCCAGCCGCCAAATTTCGTGAACGCACGACACGGCAAACGTCCCGATACCATCCACACCATCTGGATGCTTGGCGGTCCACCACTGTACGTTTCACAAGGAGCTTTCTTCCACGTACAACCTCTCTGTGGAATAGTTTATCACCGGCGATTTTTCCGGACCGATACGACCTGGGGACCTTCAAGAAAAGAGCTTACTCCTTTCTAAAGGGCCGGCAACGCACCCGCAATTCTCCTGGTGTTGCGGTTGATCATGGGCGGCGGTAGTCACTTAACATCAGGTGAGCCGCATGCTCGTTTGCCCCCTCTTCTATAAAAAAAAAAAAAAAAAAAAAAAAAAAATTCAACATAATTTAACGCTTTTTATTTTAAATATCTGAAGTATAAACATATTTTTGAGTAATTAAAATGAAAAAACCGATAAAATGTAAATACTTATCATTCTGTCTCATTTATATTGAAGGTCCTATCCAGCACCGTTTAATTTCAATTCATCCAAACTTGCTTTTACCAACGAGTAAGTAAGATCGCTCGCAAGCTCTCGCGCACTCAATGAACAATAGCAAGCTAGTACAAAAGCTACTGGGCAACACAATGACGTAGCTGCCGGCACACGCTAACCTAATTCGATATCAGCTAATTAAATTGTGTCAATTGCTCGTCTGCTCCCGACTGTCGCAGGATAATACTAATAATTTCGACAGTTCTAGCAAGCCCACTATCATGTTTTCAGGTTGACTATTCAGTAGTTTTCCGTAAGTTAACATGGTTATCAAGTTAAGTAGCCGTCAGTGAATAATCGCACAGAATATCACCGTGAAATACACAGCTTCATGCAGCTGTGTTACGTATGAAGATGTTGAGACAAGAAATGATGAACCTTTTTACTGGTGACGAGTCATTTCATCTCAGTTCTCAAGGATGACCAAGCCTTGATTTTTAATTATTGATTCTTAATAGATTATAGATGTAGGTATTTACGGAGCGTGCATTTACCATTACGCGAATGCGCATGATAATGTGATTTCGGTATTACGTATGAAATGTTTACAATATTTTAATTTTTCTTACAACTGGCTATATTCAGTGCACGGGGGAATATGCTAACTTTTCCGCCAAATACTAATAGACACCGAAAGAGGCTGTTACCTATACTAAATACGATCGGTAAACGTTTACGTAACATTCCTTTTCTTTAATGTTATACTTTCGAAAATCTAGAACTATCGTACATAAGAGGAAGTGGGCTGGTCACTTCTAGAACCGACTTACGCTGTCAAGTAAAACATGTTAATTAATGGATGCATGGATAAAACTTACGTCTTGCGTATAATTAAATAAGTGTCCATTTGTGATGTTGAAATATAGCAATTTTACTTAATACTTTAACAGGTTTAAATCCAGATCTTGTTAAAAGATAACGTTAAAATATATTTTCCCTAATTTAAAAACTAGCATCAAAGAACTTTTAGCGAACATGTGACTATGTTAGTATTATATAACGCAGTTAATATAACGTTTATTTATTTATTTAGATAATTTAGTATGTCTCAATTCATAATAGTATGTTGGGTCAAAACATACATCCTGTAGCGCCAGTGCCAGTTTTGGTATGTACTTAATAATGCAAACAGAAAATTCAAGAAGACGATTCATCCGTAATATCCAAATGGGTGTTTTAGTTCACACACATACAGCATGTAACTTGTGTGAATGTTTACTACTTAGCTTGCACGTGTACATGTTCCACTATTCGGGAGATACGTAAATACCTAGTAAGTATATTACGTGCTCATGTGGTATTATTACGGCTACCCTCTTTATCTTATCGAATTATAAGGATATAAGGATACACGTAGAAAGTAAATGTTTCAACGCTGCGTTCCATTTTTGATAACTTTTGCAACTATTGAGTCCATTTAAATTTCACGCATATTTATAGTTTAATAAAATATTAATATTTGGAATGCAGTTATCGTCGAATTATTTTGCTGTTTAGTTTAAAAAAATTAAAACAGTTAATAACATGGTAGGCAAAATGTATTTGTAACGATAACGAACCAAAACGAGTAGGAGCAGCTGCGAACCAGTTTTGAAACTCTGACCTCGAGAATTAGAGGGGCGGTGTGAATAACGAAAACACTCGAAAACGTATTGAAATATACATAACTATAGTTAAAAAATACAATTATGAAAAATACTACCGTCTGTATGTCAGAGTTTTTCATAGTTGTATTTTTACTACTACAAGATACTGTCAATGCATGATTATTTTTTTATAGAATAAGGGTGACAGATGAACACAGAGCGCACTTGATGGTAAATGGATGCTCTGGCCCATAGACATCTACATTTATCATCGATTTAGAATCAAAACGTAGATGCGTTGTCACACCTGAGGACTAAGATGGAATACCTCGTTTCCAGTAAAAAAGGGTCTCCGGAACTCTAGACTCACCATACGAAACAAAGTAAGAGCGTGGTCCATCCCCGGTCGAGCCGACCCATTCGTGCTACAACCGTTATATAACTGCAGCTTGGCTCTAACACTTATAATAATGCGCAAATCTTAACCCAATAACCAATAAATTGAAGGTAAATGAAATCTGTGTTAAGGGGAAATATGACCTCAAATGGCTTAGCAAGATCCTCCGTTATGCCGAAAGAATTGCAGCATTAATTTTGAAATAAATATATGTTAAAGTTGAGGATTAATGTTAACGGCTATGTCAGACGAAAACACGATTCCGTAAAATTTTCTCGATAGAAAAAAAATCGAAATTTACCTCCAAACTGAATAATAAACCGCTGTTATTCATAAAATACTTTAAATAAGATCATGAAACTTTGCATACTAATTGAACTATAAAGCAGTGCTTATGTTATTTACTTTTTTTTAAATACCATTATTTTCACTGTAAAAAGAAATTACCTAAACTATCGGCGTCTTGAAGCTTGATTCCTGTCCCCGTTAGTATCGCTTAGGCTTTGGAAGGGAGCAGTTGTGTCGCTTACGATCAGAATACACATTACGCAACAGGACGACGTAAAATTAAAATGGGAAATGAAATAACCGTGATAAAAATAAGAAGCGACTGGGTTGGCGTTAAGAAACAGGCACAAATATGATAAACCTAATCAAATAAGTATCTAACCACCACCGATCACTAATTTTTTATTAGTGATCGATGCTAACCACCTATCTACTTACAGTATTAGTGATTACAAATATGTCGGTACATAGCATACGACGTGCGGGGAAGTGGGGACGAAATTAGAATTTGAGCTGACTTACTATATCCCCTTAACTATAGCTACAGAACGGTGAACAACTCTGTCTTTCAGTGACCATGGATGCTATAACGAGTGTCAAAACGTTGAGAATTCAGAATAGGTTTAAATTAAGCGCATTAAATCCGTGAAATTAGTTTTGTTCAATGTTTAGTTATAACTTATAACCAATATTCGTAACGAGAGGCAACGTAATATTTAACACGTTCAATGATACTGATAGCTGACACCCTAGACGGATCGACCAAATTAGCTATACAGTAAAGGTGGCCCAAAAAAACTAGCTTCAACTGACTAGCATATTATATACGTACTATATACGCATGGGAAAGTAGCGAGAGAACTGTGTCAGAATCGTGCTAAATGGAAGTCCGTGGTCACTACCTTCTGAATGACAAGCGAAAGTATGTGTACCAGAGATGCCGCGAAATAGTCGAATACTCGCTATTATTATTCGACATAAAAAAAGAATATACAAAATAATTTATTTGTTATAAAATAGTAATATTACACTTGTAGTATGTAGTCTCTTGAACTTAACTATCATTTACATATATGTTACTGTAATATAAAAAATCTAACATTATGACTATTATTATGGCAGCCCTTTTGTTGTACGTAATATATTATGGAGAATAACCTAATTTTGTGTAAGAAATGGCGTCCAAAATATCTCGCTTAGACAATGAAAATGGGGATGTCGTTTCAGAAATTCATGAACTATTTTGGGCATGTTTCGAAGACTAAATCTACGAGAACAGAGCAGCGTAATGAAGAGCAACCCAATAATGCCATTGTTGATGAAATTGCCAACTACATCAGATTAGAAAAGGACAGGACAGAAGTATAAATCCATATGTATTACGGTGATCTTTGCGTACCAATAAGAATCGATTCGCAATTTTAAATAAGTTTGCTAAACTATACTAAGTCACACCAGCAAGATCTGTTTATTCAAAAAGACTATTTTTGAGGCAAGTTTGGTTTACCAAAAAAGCACAACCGACTCGATCCCAGTCGTGCAGAAAAATTAGTTTTTCTGCACCACAATCTACCTCTTTTAGACTTTGAATATTAATTAAAAAGCCTTATTAACTTCAACGTGACTGATTTTTGCCAAATTTTATATTTTTAATGATGATTATATAACACATACTAAGTGCGTTTTGTTTAAAAGATAAATACAAGTAATTATTTTGTCTATCTATAATTTTTCTGTTCATTTAATATAATTTTATTTAGACTATTCGCCGAATATCGAATAATGAACACTATTACTCGCTATTCGACGAGTAACAAAAAAATGCCGAGTAATGCCAAATACCGAATAATAGCGAGTATACGCGGCATCTTTAATGTGTACGTGTTTATAATTGTACTGTTCGACTAACAATATCGTCTGCATCCCAACAAATGTAGAACAATAATAACAATGCAGCACTGCGAAGGACAATTAGTGGCTGCTGTGGTTGTGCCATTACTGTGTAATTAGCAAACCATTACGTCACGGCCTCACGGTCTATGTGTACGTCGGTGATCATGGCATTTCCGGACGTACTGTAAAGTCAGCAGCGGTCCATTTAAAGGGCTTTAGTTACAAATAAGTTGCCACGTAAGCATCAAATTTGTTTTTATAACTCGTAAATTGATAATTAAAATTGATGACTGCATACATCTCACTGCTGGTCACATTCCTCAGCGGACTTTCGATCTAATGAAAAAGAAAACAAATATATTGCTTGGTTTTGGATTTAACTATATACTTTTAATAACTTCAAACATCAAGCAAGCATAAGGTAAATATATACGATGTACCACCACGTTTAAGCTATAAAGTTTCATGTTTATATGGTTCAAGAGTTTAAACATTGTTTTATGTAAAAACACTGAATTAAAGTAACGTAAATTACATATCAAGCAGTGATGCCGAAGATCAGGTTAAGACGCGTATCTTGAAAAATGTCAAGGTCATGTAGTTTACTATCACATGCTGCTGATGATGAAAATAAATGCTGAGAAACAACCGGAACTGAGCAGTAGTTCGACCTCGTTATGTATATCTACATATTATTTTTAACACATTATATCACGGTCCATCTCATTCCAATTAAATATAATATATTATGTTAGTTTCCTTCTACAACAGCAGCAGGCGACTGCCACAAGTCGCACAACTTATGAACAGTGCACATAAAATGAAGGTCAAAAATCTTATATACACATTGAAGATATTAGTATCCTAATTAGGTAGTAACATCAATACGAAACGAAGGGTTTGAAGATACAGAAGTGAAATATATCGCAGACACTCGAATCATAATGGCCGTGCTAATGTTTTTAAAACTAAGCATACGTGAAACCCTTTTTAAGATGTCGAAACAATGATAAGGTTTTATTAATATAATATTTAGTTACTAATAAATGATAATATTAACGCAATATGCATTAAAGACAGATAACAAACACGTTCGAAGAATGTGACAAAGGAAATTAGATTTATCTAAGGTTGTAATAAAATATTTAATAAAATGTATATATTTCAGTATATTACAAAAATAATTCGAAGACTATTAAAATCCGCCATTAAAGTTCAAATTCTTAATTGTATTCAAGAAGGTATGTGGTAGTTAGATTAATTTTTGTAATTCTTTGAAGACAGTTTTTACTTATTAAAAGATTCATTTTTAAGACTTTTGAATTGACCGCGAAACATCAAAAGCTTAACATCTAGAATGCGTTAAATGAATGCTGAATAATTAAATTTAAAACTTCATCTTCCCATTTTTCCCACACTTTAGGTGTGGAATTTTCCTTCAAATTAAAAAAGAACAATGCAGAATCATAACCTGCTTAATATAAGAATCATTAAAATCAGTTCACATTTGACGAGGATATCGCATTCAAATAAAACACACTCAAATTGAAAACCTTCTGCAATTGAAATCTGCTAAAAATTGCAAGCATGCGCTTTGGAGCGGTGCGGTGACGTGATAAGGGTTTATGCCGCCCGGAGCAACATTATAATGTATTTTTATACTTATCGCGTACCCACCCTAGGCAAAAGTGTAAATATACATAAAGAATGCAGGTTATCTCTATTTTTCGAACTTTCATTGCGGGTATTCGTAATGTTGCAATCGAAAATATTAAGTAATAGTTGATTTTGATATTTTAATTATTTATCATTTAAAAGTAAATGTTTTTTTTATCCTAAAATGCCGCCTCCTGAAATCTGCCCCTGCGCGTGCCCTCCCGTGATCAAGAAGATCGGGACGTTACTTTTACATCAAAAAAGCTACAAAATACTGATGATTTCCTAGATGTATCGATCGCGTATAAACTTGAATTATTTAACGATGGACTAAATTAAAAAAAGCTGCAATAAATTATCAGAAATACCTATAGATATACTATCACTCGATATGATAATATTGAACAAACAGATAATAACAAATGTAATAAAATTGGTGAACAACAGGGAACATAGCCTAAGTTTTTATAAAAATTTATTTAAATTATACATTAATCAAAATACTCAACTTACATCAATGAACACATACTATGAAATTTTATATATGCGTTCATTGTATTATATCGAGCAAGTGTAACAGAAATGATGTTTTTTTTTTTTTTTTTTTTATAGAAGAGGGGGCAAACGAGCATGCGGCTCACCTGATGTTAAGTGACTACCGCCGCCCATGATCAACCGCAACACCAGGAGAATTGCGGGTGCGTTGCCGGCCCTTTAGAAAGGAGTAAGCTCTTTTCTTGAAGGTCCCCAGGTCGTATCGGTCCGGAAAAATCGCCGGTGGTAAACTATTCCACAGAGAGGTTGTACGTGGAAGAAAATTCCTTGTGAAACGTACAGTGGTGGACCGCCAAGCATCAAGATGGTGTGGATGGTATCGGGAAGTTTGCCGTGTAGTGCGTTCACGAAATTTGGCGGCTGGGATTAATCCGAACAATTCCTCAGAGCACTCCCCGTGATAGATGCGATAAAATACGCAAAGAGATGCAACATCTCTTCGCAGCGCCAGTGAATCGAGCCGATCGGAAAGCACTCGGTCGTCGACGATTCGAGCCGCTCTGCACTGGACGCGGTCAAGTGGAAGGAGCTGGTACTGGGGAGCCCCAGCCCAGAGATGGGAACAGTATTCCATGTGCGGCCGAACCTGCGCCTTGTAAAGTTGCAGGCGGTGTGCCGGCATGAAATACTGTCCCGCTCTGCTGGGCACGCCAAGCTTTTTAGAGGCCAATTTGGCCTTCCCTTCCAAGTGACCACGAAACTGCACGTCACTCGATATGTCGACGCCGAAGATTCCGATACTGGCTGAGGCAACAAGGGGAGTGCCTTGAAACTGAGGGGATACGACAAAGGGGTTCTTTTTAGCGGTTAACTTCTACGCTCTGACAGCGCGCGACATTGTTACACTCCCGTTCACTCGGGACCTTTTTGGCGGGAAAATTTCTAGGTTAGGAAATTTTTTGCAATATTGCAAATTTTGCTATATTTTCACTTTGAGACAATATTTATGGATAAAACTTACAGGAAGTCTTGTTGAATGTATAAACTATCGAATAAAATTATTTTTGGTTGCTAGAAATTGTAATAAAGTATATAAATTACACTGTATAGCATAATAGTAGTATAAACTTCAATTTTAGTGACAAAATTACTACTAATTTGAATTCTACACCTTTGTTTTTGGAGAAATTTATATGAAATTGTTTGGAAATATGTATATTTTATGTTTTATGTGTTTCCATTCGTTACTCATACCAAAATATTAAAATATTAAAAAATTAAAAAAAAAAATAAAATAATATTTTATCTGTGACATTTCGAACAATATTTCTAAAATATGTTCGTGTGAATTTGAAATAAATACAACGTCATGTTATTTCAAAATATGTAGGAAAACTATTTTTACTTACATTTTACACTAAAAATAAATGAGAATTTGAAAAATAACACATTTATAACCCGCCCGCCAAAACAGGCCTTTCGGAATTTGAAGTACTTTTGGCAATTTACTTTTCACTTTTTATACCACAAATTATATATCTACGTGTTGACTATATTACAAGAAATGTAAAAAGTATAATACTTTCGTTTTTAGTCCAGACACAAATATAAAATTCTATAAAAAAGACAGAGCAACTTCATCAAAGTGACACGTGGAACGCCGGAAGTTCAGAGTGATTTCTTTTTTTTTTTTTCTAAGAAACATTGCCAGGTTATGGTTTAAAATAAAAGAGCATATCTTTGTCTTTGATACTAATATCTATTGCATAGTGTCTTTGGTTTTGTTTAAAACGAAAAAATAGTTTTTTCATAGGTAGACATGTTTACATAATTCTGATCTAATTCGATCACTACTTGGCGGGCGTAAGGTTGGTATTGCGCGATCGAAAGTGAGCATGGCTTGGCGTACAGGTTAACGCGCAAACTTGTGTCTTCTGGGGGTTAAACTGGACTAGATTTAGTCGTCCCCAATCCGAGACTCTGTTCAGCAAAGACTCGACTTCAGACACAAGTTTGTCCCGGCATTCGGAGACGTTTTCCCGAGAAATATTGGCTCGGCCGGTGTAAAGAGCATCACCAGTGCTGTCATCCGCATAGCAATGAATGTTACGGGTATGCAACATATCATTGATATGCAGAAGAAACAGCGTTGGCGATAGCACGCAGCCCTGTGGAACACCATGGTGGATGTGTGTGTATGGATGGTGTTAATGACCTATTCTTTCTATATTTATGAACAAACGGTCTTCACGTAAATGTTTAATCTGTGCATATTTCATATCACTCGCTAATGTAAACAATAACACACAATAGTAGAATAGACAGAGTAATTTGTAAGATAAATTAAGATTAATACGTATATAAATACGTAAACACTCACGCCTGTCATAGAGGGGTATTCAGACAATGCGGAATTCTATTTGGCACGATCCTGACACACTTCTTTCGCCTCTTTTTACATATAAGATTAATGTCCAGTGAAAAAATACCTTTACAGGAACAGAAAAACTGCAATTATTATGATATATAAATGCATGAAGTTAAAAGTGCCTATGTACGACAAAAGACGATAATAATAAGTATATTATAACTATATAAAAGTATATATCGCACATAAAACATAGGTAGGCAAACGTCTAATCGCAGTCGGGTTATCATTTATTTTCTTGATATTGTTATTTTTAAAAACGTCCAACGGAAAAAGACGAGGCGATATAGATAGGTAGAGTTCAACATTCGTTAGCTAGTCACTTTATGCGACGTTACTTGGCTGAGAGCCTTTGTACATACATACATATTATTATACTTCAGAGGGTTGAACACAAACCGGCGGACGTAACTCCCAACCGAATTACGGACTTACGCACTTAAAATTATAGTTTTACCATCACACAGATTTAAAATAGATCATACGATGTAATCGAATAACGATTCCATTTCTAGATTTATCGATGCATTTCACTTTCGATGCGCGGCGCCTCACGACTGCGCTCGTTTCTCGTTCGGGAAAAAAAGATGGCTTATGTTTGATGTCCAATTTATGGTAATGGAAATCAAAGTATTCTGAACTATTTACTTTCGAAACCATAAATCAAAGGGGTAGCCATTACAAGTGAGCTCTTTTCCGATGCAGAATTGCATGTTAGAGCTTAAAGATTATAGATAGTAAATTCTCTTAACTTCTTTAAAAGACATCTTAGAAAAATAAATTTTTACTTTTAATTATATAACAGCACAGGTGATTTTAACTATGTATTTTTATTAATATCTTGCAAATAAATTGTTAATATTAATATTTTCAGATCTATAAGACAAGAGATATTGTATTAATGTTTTTGTAATAGTAATTAACTTGACCTACACAACATACATGATTAAAAAAAATTCTGTATATTTCATTTATAAAATGACAATAGTTAATAATAATAATATAAAAATACCCTTCGTTTAAATATCTCCATATTTAAAAAACAATAACAAATTAAATCATTGCTAATTAAAATTAACATGTAACAGATCAAGATGTTTTTAACTGTAAAAGGTATTTAGAAGTGATTTGATTTTAATCGGACTTTAAGGAAAGGCACTGGCAATGTTGTTTTGACCTTTCCACCATCTTTAATTACATAAAAAAAGTATTAACATGGAGTTATAAAAACCAAACCTTTAAGCTATGTATTTTCTTAATGTTTCACTTTAATAAATTTATTGTAACTAATTTGATTAAAAAAATGCCAGCAGAGCTTATATGTCACAACATAAAAAAAGTTGACGTTTTTTTCTCATGATATGAAAAATAAATGCACATTTTTTTACTCAATAAAACAAATAAAAAGTATTATATAGTAAGTATTTATTATTTGTATTGATTTTTTTACAGGGGAATAAATATTCTCCATGATAGTACTGTTTCCATCACCAATGCGGTCGGCGTTGAATCTCATTAAATATGGTGAAAAACACCATATTTAATCAGATGGGTGTGTTATATGCAGAAATTGATGTCAAGCGCATGGAGTAAAAGTTTTCATATTCACCCTTACACCCTAAATAATCATATAAACATACATTGCAAAAATATTGCGACCTCTAGGCAACAAATGTTAATTTTTATTTAATTTTAAAATGAATATCATAATACTGTAATATTTACTTAGATTTAAAACATGATTACACATTCCTAAAATTTTATCATTATGGGTATAATAATAGATGTAACATGTAATTAAAGATTTTCAAAACATTTCAAGTATTACCTCTTATTTCCAGGAAATAATTAATTGAATTTTTTTTTTACTTCAAAAGAGTAGAAGGTTATTAATTCAACTCTATATTGTTTCTTTTTCATGTGACATTTTATAGAATATTTTTGTTATAAAATTTACAATGGACTGACTTAATGCCTCTCCGTATTATTTACCAATCAACCAGTAATTAAGTAACTTGAAAAAATTTATAAAACATCACATACATACATACATAAACACTCACGCCTGTCACCCAGAGAGGTAGGCAGAGACTATGGACTTCCATTTGGCACGACCCTGACATACCTCTTTCGCCTCCTTTACATCCATATATCTACGCATACATGCTCGTCGGTTAAAGGTACTTCTAACGTGGCCCGTTTTCAAAATATCCCAATTTGGTCGATAAACTTTTTTCTAGGGCATCTCTTCCCGGCTCTGCCATTCACATCTGTCATATAACTTTGCTTTGTCACTCTTTCCTCATTCATTCTTTCTACATGACCAAACCAACATTTATAAATTAATAAAACATATTTTATTAATTTTTAATGCACAAAACACACAAAATTATGATCAACTTTCAACTGTACAGCATACCTTACAAATAAATAGGACCTGAACTATTATCAAATATGTTATTTTTAATACATTTTTTTTAACTTAACTTTATTGTATTATGTAGATTATACATTTGTTTATTCTATTAGAAGTGTATTATATTATTAATTTGCATGTAAAGTTTTTTAAATGGACATAATTAATTTTTTTAGAAAATTTTAAATCTCCGAAAGTTATAAATGGAATGTTATAAAATTTTGACACAATTTTGCATCTGATACAGCAAATACTATCATATACTATTTGAAAATATTTTTGAGTCACAGTAGTGCAAGGCCAGGTAAAGCAAGTAGGTTATAAAACTACATTGAATAAAATGTTAAATTTTACACTATTGTCTCAGTGTAGGCAAAAATAACAGCCTTATCTAAAATTATCAAGGTACTTGACGCTTGTCAGTCATCTTTATCTAAAACACTGAGATAAAAATTATAACTCTTAAAGCTAAGTATACAATCCTAGAAGAAACACATTCCTCAACAATTGTATATTCACACCTATCAGCTGTGTATACTGTGTGATATAAATACTATAGCTATCTATGACACATACCAGCACCACTCTAGCATATTGATATAGTGTACTCATGTGAGTTATCAACATTGACCATGAATTTCTGCTTAGCATTTACAGTTGCAAACACTTCAAGTTAGCTTTACATACTAAGGTTAGATAGGAAGTATATATTAAAACTACTACGTAATATGTAACGTAAAAACTGATAGCCGTTGGTACTCTACAACTTTGCTAATGATGTCAGGGATTACTGTTTTTTATCAAATTATAAAATTTGGCATAATGCTTTTTACTTACTTGTACTTTTGACTTAAGACTTACTTTACTTGACTTTAAAATATACAATGTGAAACATTACACAATTATTTTAATGAAATCATACATAGGAACCTAAAATATTTTTGTAACAAATAACAAGAAATATAGAATAACCTTGCAAAGGGTGTCTGCTCGACATGGTAGACATCTGTGATAGGCTCCGAGCGCATGATGTTTCGGAGCCGCTCCTCGGAGAGCTCCAAAAGTCCATCACTTGCCGTCTTGAAGTCAGCCTTATGCAAACCACTTAAAACACTCATTTTCAAACGTGTAAACGACTTGTCGAGTCGAACTAAACCCTTCAAATGTCACCAAATAAACCACAGTAGTCCTTAAGATAATAAAAACACTTATATAATAAACAGAGACATCAATTAGACCATAAAAATCATTTTAAATGCCTCCTGTTTTTCTAAAGGTAACTGAATGCTCTCCCTTGTCATTGCGAGAAGCGGTTACGGTTTCGAAGGCTTCAGCTCCACTTTAAATTAACACGTTTTAAACAAACATTTGAATCACTTCATCATTATTTACAATGAAAAGTAAAAAGTTGTTTATTTACACACGCGTTTCGAAAAAAACTAAAAACTGACAAGCGCGAATAGACAGCTGCGCATCGACGAGTCGACCGCACTTCGCCGTACACGTTTCTGCCACACTAGCGGCGCCTTCGGAACAGCCGATACTATTCAAAATCTGAATACGGCGAGTCGACAAGTAGGTAACTTTTACGTTGCGCTAAGTTCGAAAGTTGTATGGCAGCACTGTACGTCATTCCAACAATAGTTTCACAGTTTTTCGTACAGATGGCACTAAATGATGCCTTCATGCTATTGTATCTTCTATGGTGCCACCAACTTATCTGTTCAGTTTACAGAGTCGCTAGTGGAGTGCTTACTATTGCCATTTAAGAAATTCGCCGAGGAAATAGGTGACTACATATTCATTAGGTACACATAATATAAAATAAAACAAATTTCGTGTTAATATATTAAAATTAGTGAGAATTAGTGTTATTATATATATTATTTATATTTATATAAGCAATTTTTATTGTTCGTTTAACCACCGCCATCCACCGTTCTTGTACATACAACTTTATAATTTGTGCCGCCATCTAGTCATTGATTTATGAAACATTTAATAATTTTTTATTAATAGGTGCTCTGGAATCTTGCATTTTTACCTACCTTATATAAATAAATCAAGATAATGTGGCCGCCACAAAAAATTAAGCATTATTAATAATAATTCTAATGATAGGTATTAAGGAAATACTAAAAAGGAAATCATATTTTATGAATAAGTTATTGTTATATGTTATTGTATTTATTAACTACATTAAAAATATCATCATCATCATCATTACAGCCGTTTACAAGCCTACTACTGAACATAGACCTCCTCAAGGTTTGCCACAAAGCACAGTCCTGAGCCGCCTGCATCCTTCAACTTCCTGCATATCTTCATCTTCTGCACCCTACACTTAGCCTACCGGTACGAGGCTGCCACTCAAGAACTTTTTTCCTCATTGGTTGTCGGGTCTTCGGGACCGCTTTTCTCCGTTTTTCTATGTCGGTTTATCCCGCAGAGAAACCCCGAGCATAGCCCTCCCATAGCTTTCTGAGTGACTTTGAGCGTCCTCATACTGCCAGCAGTGAAGGACCACGTCTCAGTTCCACAAGCCATCACTGGCAACATGCACTGGTTGTACAGTCCCGTTTTCACGTTTGAGGCATACCTGACGAGAACATGTGTCGTAATTTCCCGAACGCAGCCCAGCTTGAATCCGTCGAGTAACCTCTCCGCCGAAGTTGGACTTACCTAGTCATTTAGCCTTACGTAGACTATTTGCCCCAGGTAAACATAATTGTCAACAACTTCGAGCTTAGTGCTCCCAACAACTACCGGCATAGGTGTGACATGGACGTTACACATGATCTTCGTTTTGTCCATGTTCGTCTTAAACCTATCAGTTGGGAGACACTATTGAGGTTATTGAGCATAGTGCTTAGGTCCTCTAGAGATTCTGCCATAAGGGCTATATCGTCGGCAAATCAAAGGTGAGTGGTGTACTCGCTATTGATGTTAAAACCGTATCATTTCCAACCCAGTAGCTTGAAAACGTCTTCCAATGCAGCGGTGAAGAGAAAAAATATGGGTGTTACTAAATTAATAAATTTCGTCTTCCAAAATAATAAAAAATCCCTTCATAGTTTTAATTGTATTCGTATTATGTACTCGTATTATGTAGCTGTTTTGCTTTTCATTACAATAATTCTTTAAGCTTTAATACCTGAGAAGATTTGGTTTTTCCCACTTTCGAGTTTCGTGTTAGTCTTTTAGCTTAGTTTTGTTTGTTTCGTGAAAAATTGAGGTGCCACCGAGGAAGAAGGCTTATAGCCAGAAATATAGATTTGAGTGGGAGCAAGTGGCATGGAATTCAATTGATCAAATAAGAAGGCGATGTTGATGATATAGTGAAAGAATCACGCTCACTTTCCATACATCGATTGACTTGTCACTTGATTTCCTCAACAGGTCGCGTCTACCTACAACTGCTGATGTATAAAAACAGTTATTGTTTATAATAACATAATAACTGATCATCTTTTCATTTAGAGGCCGGGGAAAAATGCTATTAAGTAAATAAGTTTTTGAGGTTTATAACAGCTGTCAGATAAGGTCTGTACCATGGAGGTTAGAGAACAGGAGAACGATCGCTGTAGAAAATAGTGTCCCAGAAGTATGGACACCATGATTGAGGCGCTGCGATCACTAAGTTCGCTCAATAAAAAACATTTTCAGTCTATTTTTCTGATCAGATGCTTGCACATCCAGACACAATAAAATATTTCTCAATTTTTTTAATGTTAATTTTTATCAAAAATCAAAAAATTATGGTACATGAAAATTTTCTCACCAATGCCGCGAAGAAAATTTGTACATTATTCAACTAACTTCATCTAATTGTATTGTACTCATAAACAGCTCACTTCGCAGCCACTACTCACCGACGGCAGCGCCGCTATAAATTCTACAAATTTTCAAGGACAGGCGGACTATGCTTTAGTACGTAGCGATCGTTCTCTAACCTCCATGGTGTGTACACATATTTTTCTTTCTACAACATAGCATAAAACCATAAAAAAATCCTATCTAATCATAAATTGATAAGTTATAAAAATGGCAATTGGTCATTTTGAACATACATAAACCACATGACGAATGAACGAGTTTTTCGTAGTCTGAAACGGAACGTGTGAGACACGTTTTTAATATATATATTTGGCATGGCTTCTGAGCCTTTTAGCCATTGTAAAACACGTTCCGTCTAAAAAAGTCTATTGAGAATGATAAACATAGTAACATTACTTTTTTTTCCTGGCTTTATTTGAAAATTCAATTATGCGATACGAAATAAGCAAATAATATGCAATTTCATAAGATATTTTACATCAATAGACGTAGCGTTAGAAAACTTTCACGTAAAGACGGACATGATTCTTTTGGACTCAAGTCTCCAGATACAAAAATGCGGCTAGGATGAATCTTTCAGGAATTAGTGGATTTAGCTTTAGCGTGCTGTCATTTATTTTAAACATTCTAACGCCGAAGTACAGCGGATTTTCGGCGTTATGGACAACACATAAGTAAGCTACGTAAGCGGATGACGGGTGAAACAGTGAACTCAAATATAATGATACGCCATCGTTAGAAAATTCTTAAGTAAAGCTGCCACACATAAAGACCTACCTGAAAATGTCCTCGACAAATTACTAAAACCGTGAAAAAAAGAATAGAAGCAGATGTAGGCTCAGCATCGGCATCTGTGGGTGATGATGTCCACGAAGACGTGGTGAAAGTCTTGTTTAGATGAACTTAGTACCTAATATTACTTAAATAAATGAAGATTTCTTTAAATAATCGCATTTTCTTATTTCCTTAATACATTTACAGGATAAAACTTAGCGGAATTTGGTGGATTTAAGAATGCAAATTTTTGTAAAATATAGCGCAATTTCGATAAGGGTTGGTGCATCTTTTTTTCTTCATACGGCAAAACTGGATACAATCGACATTAGGCCGCTGCACGCTCGCCTGAGCCATCTCTAGTATATATACAGTAATCTATGGCCACAGAGTACTTTCTATAAAAATCTGTAAAAATCACGCCTATGAAGTCCTGAATTTCTTAGTAGTACAGACACACTGACCTCTATATATACAAGTATGCTGGACTGGCTATACCATAGAAAATGACTGTGCCAATTTGAAGCGCCACTAAAGGATGTCTTTAAAAATAAAATTGACGTAATATGTCAAAGTCTGTTGTCTCATTTATATTTTCTTATTTAATAAGTCCTTATTTTGAACTTTTAAACTAAAAAACGAAAGTATTTTATGTTGTTTCATTGTGTATAATATTAGTTACATAATAAGAATTATTTTTACTAATAATGAGAGTGTGCGTAATCTGTAAAACTCGTTACCAAAAGGGAAGTGGTATAACATTTCACAAGTAAGTGAATTTGCAGCAAATATTAAACAAATTAAAACCATTTGATAATATAAGTACTTAAAAATTTGTTACTAATCTTAATATCATATATAACAACATCTTTGACTATTTATTACTGAGTTTTGATAAACAATAAAATTCAATAGGGTTGTCGAGTTCCTTGACTATAATACTTATCGATGTTTTTTCCTACCCATATCTGTTAACAAACAAAGTCGCCAACAACAGTTGATTATCAAATTTTTATTAATTAACAGGTTTCCAATTGAACCTAGACTAAAAAATATGGCTTAAAAGCATAAATATTGTCCATTGGCATCCGAAACAAAATGATCATATTTGTTCCAAACATTTCACAGACGACTGTTTTATTAGACATGAGAACTGCACCACTTTGAAAAAGTGCAGTATACCGACAATATTTTCTGGTAGGTAGTACCAGTACCAGTAAGTATAAAAGTATTAGATTATTATTTCGAATGTTTTTTTTATTTCTTCTTTCCTCATTTTCCACCAAACTCAAGTGCCATAGCCAAGTGTCGAAAGGTCACCTGATGATGTCGAGCCACGTTGTATGTATTTGTTTTAGTGGGCTGCGGCTAGAGGAGATTCCTCTCCCTGTACCGCTGTAGTCGAGGTGGAGTCGTAAGGGAAGAAGAGTGTTGGTATGGCGATTGGCGATGCGCCACTCGACTATCTTTTGCGACTTTGGTGAGGCTGCACCACTTGATGCTTTCAAGTACTCGTTCTTCCCTGGCTCCATTCACATATCGGGCTCGGGGAGTCCGTAGTGCAGGTGAAGTTAGAGGACGCGAAGGGCAGTGTGGCTTACTTCTGGTGCGCCTTATCTGAAAATGAAAATGGGGAGGAGAAATCAGCAACTAAGGAGGGGCCGCCATTAGGCGGCTGGCAGCGGAGGGGCCGCGGATGTGCATGAAAGCATTTCCATGGAACTGCCAATTTGCGGCGGAGGTAAAACACCATGGGGTTTTAGTAAGTGCGAATCTAGAGATTTAATTATCTCTCGAGTCTCAAAATTTAATTTGTGCCTTAACTTCATAGTGGCCCCACTTTAGTTTCCTTCTTATTTACAAAATCTTGCCATCGTTTACATCCACGGTTTTTGGCAGCTTCCTCTCGCGCAACATCCACCGACAAAGATAATCAAGTGTTCGACCAAGAATCCATGGATTGCGATACGTCAAGTCCCCCAGAATTCTTTTTTTCTTCTAATTCTTTTTTCTCTTGTATTGACAAAGTTTTACCGCAATCTGATGAACGGCATGGCATCATAGAAAGTACGAGCAAACATAAATTTTTATATAGTAGAAAATATTTTACTGTCGATAGACAGACCTGTAGTTTTGTTTGTTTTTTATAATACTAGAACTAAATGAACGGTTGACAATAAATTATTTTAGAAATTATGTTTTTATTTTTATTTTGTGTAGTTAGTTTAATCTTAATAATTTTTAGTTGTATGGTCTAAGAGCTACAATGGCTATCCGAGTACAGAACCAGAGTACAAACTAATCCAACTGTAGAGATGTGTAAGACAGGGTGACGTAATATCCCTGAAATACTTTACCGATGCATTGGAAGACGTTTTCAAGCTACTGGACTGGAAAGGATATGGTATTAACGTCAATGGCGTGTACGTCACTCACCTTCGATTTACCGACAATATAGTCCTTATGGCAGAATCGCTGGAGGACCCACGCACTTTGTTCAATGACCTAAATAGTGTCTCCCAACGGATAGGTCTTACGATGAACATGGACAAAACAAAAGTCATGTTTAATGTCCATGTCACACCTATGCTGGTGGCTTTTGGGAGCACTTAGCTGAAGTTGTTGACGAGTATTTTTACTTGGGGGTCCGACTGGGTAAGTTCAACTTCGACCAACAGATCAATTGACGGATTCAACTCGGCTGGGCAGCGTCCGGGAGATTACAACACATCTTCTCGTCAGGAATACCTCAAAACTAGATTGTACAACCAGTGCGTGTTGCCAGTTTTGACCTATGGATCTGAGACGAGGTCTTTCACTACTGGCCGTATGAGGAAGCTTAAAGTCGCTCAGTGAGCTATGAAGAGGGCTATGCTCAGGGGTTCAAACTTAGGATTGAGTATATCTGCAGCAGAACCAGAGTGACCGACATTGCCCAATGGATTAGTAAGCTGAAGTGGTAATTGACCGGCCATATAGCTCGAAGAACCGAATACCGATGGGGAAAAAAGGTTATCGAGTGACAGCCTCGTACCAGCAGGTGAAGTGTAGTACGTTCTACCACTAGATGGAGTCAAAACCTGGTAAGACATGCAGGAAATTGATGGATGTAGGTGGCTCAGGACCGTGCTTTGTGGCATAGCTTGGGGGAGGCCTATGTTCAGCAGTAGACTTGTGAAGGGTTTTAATGATGATTAATGATTATTGCATTACATTAATATGATACATAAATATAATGGATGTTACGGGTAGAGTCCATCTATCCATAGAAACCATTCTATTTATTTAGGTATGGTAGGGTATAGAATTTTTATCGATATAATTTGGTACACTATCTTATCCCTATTATTAGTTCCGTGGACGTGCACTTTTGCTGTCAGCGCCAAAATGGCGGAAATCAAATCGCTTCATCATGTCACGTCTATAGCCAGTCCAGCGTACTTGTAATAGAGGTCAGTGTACAGACAGTACCTGTCAACGTCATACTTTACGGGCATGCACTAATTAGGTCGGCATGCCCATAAAGTATGACATTGACAGGTACTGTCTGTACTACTAAGAAATTCAGGACTTCATAGGCGTGTTTTTTACTGACAGCTGTCGCAGAGACCAAGCTATTTTTAAGAACAGGAAAAACCTAATGTTGACAAAACAACACTGTAGTTATACTAATTTGAAAGCCTATAGTAAAGATTCATTTTTTATGGTGGGGTAAAAGTTCCACCAGAAACGTTTAATAATTATATTGAAGAATTAGAAAGAGCATTCTTAAATAGTTTTGACAACGTCATAATGAATCGGCCTGGCAGCACCGTGGTGTTTAATTTTACAAACCATTGATTTTCCTCTGCTTTTCTCCTGTTTTCCTCATGATTATTTATTAAAATTATTTACGCAATTTAGGATATTTTCAACGATAAAATTTAATAACCGAGAATTCAGAGAAGGAAAAAATGTATAAATCATTTTATAAAACTCAAACATAATTGATTAACAAATAAAAAATATGATTATGTATTTCGCAACATTTGTCTTATTATGGACACACACGGTCAGAAGTCATCAGTTGAACTGATATCAGTTCAAACGGATTTAAGCAAAAGAAATTACCACACACACGGTCAGTTCAACTGATAATTTTAACTGATCGTGTGTCGGGACCATTACAATAATCATCATAGGCTGTACGACCCTAGCGCATTCATGCGATGATGTGATATGTAAGTAAATGGATGGATAGTGAAGTAAATTTTAACTAATTTTTGTAATAAAGTACTTAGGTATTTCTTCTGTAGACCAAATTATTACTAAAAAACACTAACAAAAAAAAAAACTCTAACTCTAATGAAAAAAAAATTAAATAAATTCACCTTTCATAATTTCCTTCTAAAATTCCTCGGTAGGTAACTCAAAGAATGATATGAAACCTTTTGTTGGTCATTTCATTTAGTATACATCCACGTAACAGTTATAGTAGGAACGACGTTTTGCTATTATAATTTATCAAATAGGTAATATACATAATACCTATATAATTTTTAAAATACATTAAAACTTTTACAACTATTTTACCTACAATTAAATATACTAAACACTAAACAATAACTATTTACGTAAACAGCGGCAAAAAACTTTAACATTCGATCGCCACCAACGCGCCAGCCCTGACTGCGTTATTTCGCCCGGGCGCGTCGCGATCTTAGGTAATTATTTCACGCAGGTAGCAAGAGTGATAGAGGCCTGGCGACACTTTATTCAAAAATTTGGAGAATTTCTGGATGATTATCATAAATAACGCCACAATATACATATTATTAAAATACATTAAAACTTTTACAACAATTTTTACCTACAATTAAATATACTAAACACTAAACAAAAACTATTTCAACAAGTATTTATATAAAACTATTTACGTAAACAACGTAAATTTTTTTTAACATTGAATCGCCTACAACGCGCTAGCCCTGACTGCGTTGTTTCGCACGGGCGCGTCGCGATTTTAGATAATTATTTCACGCAGGTAGCAAGAGTGACAGAGGCCTGACTATAGTTTAATAAATAAATCAAATCAAATTTTCAGATTTTCAAAATGTCCGCCTTGTACCCGAATGCATAACCGACGTCATCGCATGATATTAACCTTTCGAAGTAGGTCACCTTTGGCGGCTAATTATTTTATTTTGTTGAAAGCCCGGATAATTATTGTTTTACGTCCTTGACAGTCGTTGCTTCGGAAGAGTACACCTCATTTTTTAAATAACCTCATAAGCAAAAATCTAACGGTGTTAGATCTGGTGAACGTGCTGGCCACCGAGAAGGTCCGTATCGGCTAATCCACTGCTCTCCGAACATTTCAGTGAGGCACTGTCTGGCAGCCACCACTGTATGAGCAGGTGCTCCGTCAATCTGATACCATAACCTACTATTTGCCCCCAATGATAATCCATCAACGTAATCCGCCACTGGGCCGTCAAGCAGTTCCAAAAACTTAGGCCCATTTAGGTTGCCTTCGATAAACACGGGAACAATTATTTGATCTCCGTGTATTTCAGCCCAAACATTAACCGCAAATCTGTATTGGTGCACAGACTCTCGACACAATTGCGGATATTCTTAACTCCAGTAACGTAAGTTTAGCCGATTCCATATTCCGTTGCGCGTGAATGTGTTCTCGTCATTCCACATTATGTATGTATGCTAAAAAGTTAGTCATTAGTTACTCTCCTCGGGAGCCATTGGCAGTAGGCTTCCTTGGCTGGCTTATAAAGCTATCTAATAAAGTCTGAAACTTTACGTATTTGAACGACCGTTGCTTGTTATTTCTTAATATTTTATGAACAGTTTTGTGGTGTACACGTAATTGGCCAGCTGCTCTAAGGAGGCTGACGTTGGATTACGAACGAAATAATTTAATATTTGTTCTTCCTGAGCCACGGCTACTCGCGGAGGAATTTCAACCTGACGCGGGATCAAATATTGGTTGTATCAAAGTAGGTCGAGCGACTCATGATCACGAGCTATCATCAAGGACACCAGCGTCGCACTAAGTGACTTAAGATGACATATGCATGCGATTCGCGTCGAAAACTTCATGTTTTAGGGTTTTTTCAAGGGCGACATCGTAATGATGTGAGCAGACTATTTGCAGAAAAATACGGCTTTAGAAAGATGAAGTCTTTATTTAGTGCACTACAGTGCAAAATAATGGTTTTTAGCGACGGTTTTTTAGACGGTTGCAGCGCAACATAATGCACTATGGACAAAAATGCATAAAACCACATTATAATCGATCGGGTAATTTAAGGAAAATTTTAACAAAAAAAGTGCACATAAAACAACAAACCAAGTGCCTCAAGTACTCACGACAAACGACTGACTAAAACGAAAAGTAGGATGAGCTAGCGCTCGCCAGCACTAATGAAATTGTTGATTGCAATTTAAGTCCTCTGAGATCTGGGATCTTTAAACCGGCAGCACTTACGTACCATTTCATCTACTAATTCGGTGAAATTTTGTTGGTACCATAAAAGGTTCAACAAAAAATCCACTAAATGTGTAAGCCCCTGTAACTGGACTGCTAGCCAACACTGCAACAACAGCTAGTAGAGACGGCGACTGATTGCGCTCAACCCAGCCGCCGATTTGTTGTTACAGACAAGACATCCAAATACCAGTATTTAATAGATACTGGTTTAGATCTCCGTTCTTTCCCTCGGCGTCTTCTATAGGGCCGCTATACAAATAGTGATTACAATTTTACTACAGCGAACGGCAGCTCCATTAAGAAGAGTCTTTCTCAAAGTGGGCGATAACGCCCCCTTGTGGGCGATGTAGACCTAGAGGGGCGCGTTAAGGGGCGTATAAATAAATGGGGGGCGTTGGCGTGGTTTTAACATTATAATCTTTTGCCAGACTGGCGACATAGACGTCTTATTGGCGGCAATACAAAATTGTCCGTGTCTGCTACATTAAGCAATGTTGCTAAGGACAGTGTGAAAGCGGTGGCATGTAGGAACTCAATCCTTGCACAGGTTCTTGCTGAGTTCCCGGACGTTACGCGCCCTCCTGGTATCACTCACACACACACAAAACCACTCAGGGACATGCTGGGAGATTCATGCCGTCCTCGTCGTTTGGCGCCTTGTGCCCTATGCGATTGAAAACATTTGGGGAATTGTAAAAAATTATATGGCATCGAAGAATATTGAGTAATATATGACTAACAAGCAGCAGCTTCTCTTATGTCTGCCGCTTCTCTGAGTAACTTCATGATGTAGATTAGCTTACCCATCTTTCCATCGTTCCTATGTGAGCTGAGAATGTGAGCCTTTCATCTAACGTTACACCCATGTACCGAATAGTTGGTGATCTTTGAATTTTTTCACAATTACAATCGATTCTGATATTGACACAGTTATGAATCCTAACATTCGGAACATCCTTTGGAGAGGAAGCAGCTGTTTTGTGAAAATGGAAGATTTTCGTTTTAGAGATGTTGAAAGTCAGCAAGTTACGATCAAGGCATCCTCATAATTTAATCATGCCACGATTAGCATTTTGAAAGCAGTCCTGCCATGGCTCTCCAGAAAAGATTATTTCGGTATCGTTTGCATAGCAAATATTGCAAATCAGTCGCTTGTGATAATGGTATTGACGTGAAGACGTTGATGTAGGCTAGAAACAGGGAGGAGCCCAGGATGTTACCCTGGGGGACACCGTAAGGCACAGAAGCTGAGTTACTAATATGTGAATCAACTTTAATGCATTGTTTTCGCCCACTTAGGTAGATAGTAACCCAGTTCAGACTTACACCTGTTACATTCATCAATTCTAACTTCCTCAAAAGGATCGGGACAGATACCATGTCGAAAGTCTTTGCTGAATCTAGAACTCTGACGCAAGATGGCCCCGATTCCAAAAGTGCAGCGATTGTTTCGACCATTAGAGATCTAGCATTTTCTCTTGATCGCTCTTTCTGAATCCGCCTTGTGCCCAACTCCGACCCGTTTACAAACCGCACAATTTCCTGGAATTTCCATATAAATAAAAAAACCGTTTCCCAAACAAGATTATTGATACTGTTTTTTAAAATCATTACGACAATTACTCACACTTGAGTGGTGTTTTTTTATAGAATAAGGGTGAAATAGAGCACACAGTCCACCTGATGGTAAATGAATGCTGTCGACCATAGACATCTATTAAGAATCGTTATCCTCAATTTAGAAATAAAATGCAGATGCGTTGTCACCCCTGATGATCGAGATAGTATAGCTCGTAAAAAGGGTCTCTGGATCTCTACACTCACCATACAAAATACAGCATCATTAAGCTGTTATTTTATGCTGGTATTATCTGAGATCGTGGTCCCGCCCCGGTCGAGCCGATCCATTCGTGTTACAACCACAATATAGTTGCAGCGTGGATCTATCATGTACATACATACATACAACTCTACACAGCATCATAACGTGATATCGTTATAATGCTGTGTGGTGGTGGAGTAAGACAATCTAGTTCCTCATATCGTCCCCCGGGTTTCATAAGAGGTAACAATGGAAAACTGAAACAGGAGATGGGCAGCAGCGTTTCCTTGATTATAACTGAAGATAATAAAAAATCGCATGGTAGCTATGACAAATAACTCCCCTATGAGGCAATCCATGGGGGAAGTCTATGTTCAACAGAAAACTTTTATAGGTTGTAACGGTAATGTTAAACTCGAAGCGAAAAAAGAAAAGCATAAACAAAAAAATAACACAAAATAATCCATTCAATGCCTTTGGCGCCCATAGGCGGCCCGACAATCTTTATTCATATGCCAAGGACGCCCACCGGCGTCTCAATTTCAAAGCTAATTTTCTAGGTCAAACAACAAAAAACAATTTTTTCTTTTAATGCCGCATTTAACAATAATCTAGCCATACTCGAAACGGCCTGTGGATATCTGCGATAAAAAAAACATGTAGGTCTAGTCTGTTTCCACTAACATCCGGGTATTCAGTATTTATTTTAAGGTTCCATTTTTGTGGTTTTAGGATTATTAGCCCAGTCTTTCAAAGCAAAACAGAAAAATCGCGTTCAATTGACACGTCTGCGCCCCGCTTGCCCCGCCACCTCCCGTGCCGTCACCGCTGTCATCTTTTCTACCGTTGCGAGGTAAGTTGCTTTACTAAGATATTCCAGTATCAATTTATCTTATATACAGGGATATTGATAATTAATTAACAAACTTTCGCATGCAGCTTTTCTACCTCATATCTAGCTTTTATTCCATGCCTTTTACGAAATTTTTACACCAAAAATATTTTAGGTTTGTATAATTTTTGTTGTTTTGTTGAAAAGTTTGTTAAAAGATTACTATCAAGAACCCTGTAATATTGATTATTGAAATGAATATGACAAGTGCGAGAATGAGTCGTGCACTCTAAGAAAGGAGTAGCTGTGTTCTGTGGTCGTGTATTGAGGGTTCCGTTATAGGTCGAAGACTTTGAACTGGATTAGGCGTTCCTTGATGGAATGAATTTTCTGAATTACAGATTTTAAGCATGTTGTGAAAGTAATCTGGTTACGCGGAAAACCATTCGTAATTTTATTTTATTCGACGGTATGCTTGCCAAAATCTGTACTTCCTTCGACCTTTCCTTCACCTGTTGTCCCTTTCGACACACCGGGGTGGTGGGGTGAAAGGGGAAAGAAGATAGTTCTAGAATGTCACGTGATCTTCGCAACCGAAGTAATATAAACGCGCGGACGGCCTACGTGCGTTCTCTTCTCTTCGGCCGCTAATTGGAACCACACCGCCTAGGACAGTCGCGTCCTAGAAGGCTCTTGCCCACGCGCACCGCTAGTTAAACCGCATTAGCCGGGAGCAGTCAAGCTCCGGGAGAAACCACCTCACCTCGTGTGAAATATAGTCACGCACCCCCCTCTTCTATCGCATCACCGGACAGGAACGCATCTCTGGGGCCCCAGGAGATCCGCCAGAAGTCGCACCGCAGCAACAGAGCGCCCAAGCCGCATCGAAGCAACACCCCGGTGAGTAACTTCCAGTTATAAACCCGCTTGACATAATTGTATTTATTAGTTAATCCGCTCCAATTTTATTTTCTCCTAGTTCGAGTTCTAGATTCAGCAAAGACTTTCGACATGGTATCTGTCCCAATCCTTTTGAGGAAGTTAGAATTGATGAATGAAACAGGTGTAAGTCTGAACTGGGTTACTATCTACCTAAGTGGGCGAAAACAATGCATTAAAGTTGATTCACATATTAGTAACTCAGCTTCTGTGCCTTACGGTGTCCCCCAGGGTAACATCCTGGGCTCCTCCCTGTTTCTAGCCTACATCAACGACTTCACGTCAATACCATTATCACAAGCGAACAAAACGACTGCTTTGCAATATTTGCTATGCAAACGATACCGAAATAATCTTTTCTGGAGACCCATGGCAGGACTGCTTTTCAAAATGCTAATCGTGGCATGATTAAATTATGAGGATGCCTTGATCGTAACTTGCTGACTTTCAACATCTCTAAAACGAAAATCTTCCATTTTCACAAAACAGCTGCTTCCTCTCCAAAGGATGTTCCGAATGTTAGGATTCATAACCGTGTCAATATCAGAATCGATTGTAATTGTGAAAAAATTCAAAGATCACCAACTATTCGGTACATGGGTGTAACGTTAGATGAAAGGCTCACATTCTCAGCTCACATAGGAACGATGGAAAGATGGGTAAGCTAATCTACATCATGAAGTTACTCAGAGAAGCGGCAGAAATACGAGAAGCTGCTGCTTGTTAGTCATATATTACTCAATATTCTTCGATGCCATATAATTTTTTACAATTCCCCAAATGTTTTCAACCGCATAGGGCACAAGGCGCCAAACGACGAGGACGGCATGAATCTCCCAGCATGTCCCTGAGTGGTTTTGTGTGTCTGTGTGAGTGAGTCCAGGAGGGCGCGTAACGTGCGGGAACTCAGCAAGAACCTGTGCAAGGATTGAGTTCCTACATGCCACCGCTTTCACACTGTCCTTAGCAACATTGCTTAATGTAGCAGACACGGACAATTTTGTATTGCCGCCAATAAGACATCTATGTCGCCAGTCTGGCAAAAGATTATAATGTTAAAACCACGCCAACGCCTCCCATTTATTTATACGCCCCTTAACGCGCCCCTCTAGGTCTACATCGCCCACAAGGGGGCGTTATCGCCCACTTTGAGAAAGACTCTTCTTAATGGAGTTGCCGTTCACTGTAGTAAAATTGTAATCACTATTTGTATAGCCGCCCTATAGAAGACGCCGAGGGAAAGAACGGAGATCTAAACCAGTATCTATTAAATACTGGTATTTGGATGTCTTGTCTGTAACAACAAATCGGCGGCTGGGTTGAGCGCAATCAGTCACCGTCTCTACTAGCTGTTGTTGCAGTGTTGGCTAGCAGCCCAGTTACAGGGGCTTACACATTTAGTGGATTTTTTGTTGAACCTTTTATGGTACCAACAAAATTTCACTGAATTAGTAGATGAAATGGTACGTGAGTGCTGTCGGTTTAAAGATCCCAGATCTCAGAGGACTTAAATTGCAATCAACAATTTCATTAGTGCTGGCGAGCGCTAGCTCATCCTACTTTTCGTTTTAGTCAGTCGTTTGTCGTGAGTACTTGAGGCACTTGGTTTGTTGTTTTATGTGCAATTTTTTTGTTAAAATTTTCCTTAAATTACCCGATCGATTATAATGTGGTTTTATGCATTTTTGGCCACAGTGCATTATGTTGCGCTGCAACCGTCTAAAAAACCTTCGCTAAAAACCATTATTTTGCACTGTAGAGCTTTTTAAGGCTTGATAACTTGATAACTAACCCTAAAATATCAAAGATTGTCGGGGCTTTAGCCCCCCCCCCCGCGCGTCCTCTTCATAAGAAAAAGCGCTTTTCTTTGTATAGTGAATTTTCGTGTTTTTCCGTGATAGTATACTGCATGCCACCGTAATATACGGAAGTTCAAGCAAATTGAAGCTCTAATAATTAACGGCATGCACCCCGCAGCGGCCCAAGATGATCAAAGGGTTCTGAAGACCTGGAAAAAAATGAAAGGGCAATTCCGTGTTTTCAAATTGCATGCCGATGTAAAGAATGGAAGTTTTTGTAATAAAAACACTCTGGAAAAATTGGCATGCACCCCTCGTATGACCATGACATGCAGTTTGGAATCACGGAAAATCGGAGTTAAATTTTTACAGAGTTTTCCGGATATTTTCCACCGTTGGTCATACGAGGGGTGCATGCCAATTTATCCAGAGTGTTTTTTATTACAAAAACTTCCATTCTTTACATCGGCATGCAATTTGAAAACTCGGAATTGCCCTTTAATTTTTTTCTGCTCCCGGTCTATTAGTGATCACGTAAAGAACATTAACGTAGAAGCAGTGCGGGAAACATTTTTGTGTGAAATTGAAACTATTGATTCTTTGCGGACGGATTACGAAAGGATATTAGACCAAATTAATAATTTGGAATCACAAGTCGACCCGAAATATAAAGTGAACTACCAACCGCTTCTAGCATTTGAAGATATGTTGTGTCGCGTGAAAAGAACGGCGAAGCTCTTGCAGTCCCCATCTCAAAGCGAAGCAAAGCCGGAAGCCCAGGTACGCCCACGTGATTCGATTAGGACGAAACAAGTGCTTTGATGTCGATATAAACCTCAAGTTATTTTGATCGCTTGGGCGCCTTATGAACTTGAGTGGCTGTTGTCATCAACTGTTCGCTGGGTTGAGCTGTCGTCAATATCACCCAAGGGCTTCGCAATGTGACGCATCAGCATATTGTGAAGAAAAAAAATATTAAAATGAAGATTCAGAAATAAATGATAGGCTCAGAAGGGCTAGAACCCAGAGCCGCAAAGCCAGTTAATAAAAAAATTGTTTTGTGTTCTACTTGGTTCTATTCTACTTCTATTGCATTTTAATACTTTTGAAAACTTTGGTTTATAAATGAAAAGGAATACAATTACATTAAAGCTATACATACAACTAGCATAAGCTATATATAAACAAGAATGGCCTTTAGTGAAATTTGCAGAAGTTGTTTAAATAATATTGTCTGTGGTTCCTATAAACATCGTAAAATCTTACGCTACGTCGAGAAAAATGTGTTATATTTTATATTTCAATTTATGGTAAGTAACGCAGCAATTCATTTAATAACAGTTTTATATTAAAAAAAATATCTGAAACATTATAATCACCATATTGAGCTTTTGCAAATTCATCCCTTCAAAATAAACAAAACGCGCGTTACGTCAGTTCGTTCTAAAAGAAACGTGACAATGGCAGCCAGAGATACGTCACTTTTTTTGGACCGGTCTGCATGCACCGAATAAAAATAAAGTTCTTATATAATATTGAAAATAAAGTTTTATCTTTCGAATAAGTACGTACTTATTCGGTGTCGTTATCACTCGAATCTTTATATGTGTTATAAATTAATGCTTTTTAATGTTAAATGAATAAGGTACTTTACAACAATAAATGATTTTTCTTCTACAGCGATCTTTTACATAACATTTAATAACAGTTAATAAATATATACTATATCAATCATTATAAAAAATAATTGAAAAAAAATAGTTACAAATAAAGAAAGTACTACATATAAAAGGTGCCTATATATTGAAGGTTTGTAGCCCCCTGGTTAAACGACCGAAAGGTCAATGTCCGTTTTCCTCAATCGATTTGGCACGAACTATAGCTCTGTTGTCACCAGAGGCGCGAGTCGTGGAATAATAATTTCTACATATAAGCAGAAACTACAATATAAATATAATACAAACACAATATCATTTATTAAAAATTTTAATTCCTCTTCCATCGGGCGTACAACATTTTCTTTAATAAAGCTAATCCCGGCACCGCTACTTTCTTGAATGAGGTTTCTTCTGACATTCTTGCAAGCCAATCCGTAGAACGGGGAAACCTATAAACAATATCTTTCGGTTATTAACATATATTTTTATAAGAATTTATTTGTATCATCGTATTAATGCACTACCCGCGCGGTTAAAGAATAGGATTTAAAAAGGCGATCACCTCCATTTACCTATCGCCCGCACACTGTCTTTACCAATACTCACAGCCGCTGGTACAGACTCCAAAAAAATACGTTGCGATATGCGTTTTTCGTGCGTCCGATAACTTCAGTCCAACTTGTCATTGAAATCAATGACAATTTTTTTATATAATAAGGGTGACGAACGAGCACACAGTCCACCTGATGGTAAATGGATGCTGTGGCCCACAGACATCTACATTTATCTTCAATTAAGAATCAAAATGAAGATGCGTTGCCAGCCCTGAGGACCGAGCTGCAGTGCCTCGTTTCCAGTAAAAATGGTCTCCGGTTCACTACACTCACCATACGAAACACAGTAACATTTTCTCAGTTTGCAAACATAAATTGCACAGGTATAAACATCCAGACCCGGAATAATTATTTGTAGGCCATACAAATACTTGCTCCGTGTGGGATTCGAACAAGCGGCCCCCAGCACAGCCAGCCATTGCTAAGCCACTGAACCACGGAGCCGTTATTAAGCCGCTATTTTACGCCTGGTATTCTGTGAGAACGTGTTCCTACCCCGGTCAAGCTGACCCATTCGTGCTGCAACCACAATATAGCTGCAGCATAGCTCTACCACGTATAAATGCCATAAACTACAAAAAAATTCAATTCAGTTTCGTCAATTTTTGAGTTGGAGATGCGTTCCTAGAGTGTTTTTTTTTCATAATTATTGTTGATTTCGTTTATTTATATTTTTGGATAAAAACTTACATGCCATTAAGACATGAGTACCCATTTTTAAAATTTTTGTTTGTCTGTCTGTCTGTCCGAGCTAATCTTCAGAATCACTGAACCGAGTGTAATAAAATTTTACAGGCAAATAGAAAGTAATAACAAGAATGATCTAGACCACATTTTATCAAGGAAATTCAGAGATTTAATTATAACAGAAATATTGATAAGATGAAGTAAATGGTCTCTAATAATTATCTAAGTCTAAATAAAGCCACATTAATAGATTATACCCAGACGAAGCCAGAGCGGGTTACTAGTTATAAATTATATATATATTTTAAAATGAATGTACCTACCTACTTGCGCATACAATTATTCTCAAATATTTTCCCTCTTAAAATATTTCCAATTAGCCGAATAATACAACGTTATAACGATATACCCTTATTAGCGGGTTTCCGCTATTTGTGTTGTGCATGTTGATGGTACGAGCTCGATGAGCCACCATTTCTGTTCCCATTCTTTATCAGTATCTTTCTACAAAATTTAGTGTGGATCAATCCTGGTATTACATCTATTTGTTCGTGAAGTTTTTTTTTTTTTTTTTTTATAGAATAGGCTGACAAACGAGCACACAGTCCACCTGATGGTAAGTGGTTGCTGCGGCCCAAAGACATCTACATCTATCTTCCATTACAAATCAAAATGCAGATGCGTTGTCACCCGTGAGGACTGAGATAGAATGCCTCATTTCCAGTAAAAAGGGTCTCCGGTTCTCTACACTCACCATACGAAATACAGCAGCATTAAGCTACTATTTCACGCTGGTATTCTGTGAGAGCGTGGTCCTTCCCCGGTCGAGCCGACCCATTCGTGCTACAACTATACTACTAATATAACTGCAGCATGGCTCTACCACGTAAAAGCCATTCCGGAAATTTTGGAGTTGAATGAGAATGGAGAATGGAGGAGAGAGTTGGAGTATCAGCATATACATAACAGCTTAAAACATAACCTTATTGAATCGACTTACCAAGACGGAAATAACTATTTATGGATAAAAATTCAAAAATTTGCACTAGATGTTGGCGTGGTTTATTATCCTGGACATACCAATTTTCAAAAATTTTTGGAAGTATACGACAAACAATTACAGCGTCACAGGAGAGCAATAGTTTTCGGAGATTTCAACACTGACTTGTTGACAAAAAACAATAAATTAAAACAGTACAAGCAAATAGTCAAAGAATCAGGATATAGATTACTCAACAAAATAAACCAAACCTATTGTACAAGAGACTCCACCACGAAGAAATCGATCATAGACCATGTTAGCACTAACCGAAAAGGTGACCATTTCAATATTTTTATGATCAATCACCTATGACAGACCATAAACAAATTTATGTACAATTAAATAGATTTAAACCACAAAAAAAATACGTAAACTCTATGAAGCAATCAACTATAGGAAACTATATAACTCGATAGAATCACACGGATTTGAAGAAGACTTAAATTACAGTCAATTGGAAACTAAACTAAAACAATACGTTGAAGACAATAAAGTAATATAAACCAAAATATTAAATCCACCATAAGAAGACTGGATTAATAACAATATACTTAGTGCCGATTTCACCAACGACGTCGTTGTCTAAGATTAACTAACCCGAGAATAAAGATATTCCGTACTTTTACTCTCAGATAACTTACTGTACATTTCACCATGCAAAACAACAGATTAGTTAGCCTCAGACTAACTATTCTTTCGAATAACGGTTTTACTTATCTGTGGAAGACTATTTGAATAAGCAAGTGAATGATTGTATAAAGACTCCATTTGATTTCGCCGAATTTCCTGTTGAGTATTTCACTCTTTTTTTTCTCGTGGTTCAATGACGCTATCGCGGCACCAACTCTATGTATTATTCTGTGTGCTGTAGGTGTGCTGAGCCCACTAAAATCACCAATCGTTAATTGTGAATTATTCGTAACATAAAACCTTAGTGTTGCCAAAAGCTGATTATTCGGAGAAATTGATTGATTCCTGTAAACCAAAACAGTTTTATTTTAGAGCAATTAATTGCCGTATTATGTACCTACGACCAGTATAAATAGGTACAAAGACTCACCTCTCAGATATAAATTCCAAATGATCTTCACTTTTAATCAAAAGATTATGAGCTGCAGATTTAGATAACCGAAATCTTATCCTAAAGTCTTCGTCATCATAGTCATAAAAATAATTATTCTTTTATTTTATCCACCTTGGACGTTTTACAACATAATATGTTTCATCTTCACTATCATCACTGTCACTGTTGTTAATCATTCTTCTCAAACGTTGCATTATGTATAGCTATATACTCTCAATAATAATTAAACTAAAAATTTATTAATCAAACAGCAATTCAGGAACAAGAAACTTGGACGTACGCGCGACGGACTATTAAAAATGTCAAATAATTAACAGCTGACAGCCTGTAGGCCATTTTTAACGGAAGAATAACTCCGTAATCCTTCAAAATCGGGAGTATAAATCTTATCTCTTGGTTAACTCTTTATTCTTGGGTTAAATTGTTGGTGAAATGTAAAATTTGATATCCTAGAATAACTTATATTATTACTCTTGGAATAAAACTTATCTGAGTTTGGTGAAATCGGCCCGTAGTGTTATTAGTCAAAGAAACCAATTGTGGATGCAATACTTCGATCAATAATACACTAGATTCCCGATGAGCGCTTCAAAAACGGCCAGAAAAATAAAACCACAAACACTTCTGTGGTCTAATTTCAAATTAGTATAGTCCAATCATAGACAACGTTAAAACGTCGAAATGCCGCAGTACGTGCGTTTAAAAACTGTGCAAATAACCACCGTAACACCAAGAATTTGGAAGGAATATCTTTTTTTTCAGTAAGTTTATATCATTAAGTGTTTTTCATAAAATAAAAACAGAATTAAATAGCAAAAATTATTCAATTAGCTAATATTATGATTATTTGGCCAATGTTTGCTACAACGCAACAACTATTGTAACAAACATCGACTGTTCTTGAACAAACATGTATGGAGTAGTATTATTATTTAATATATATTTCTTGTTTGTAAATTTCCTAAGGACCCATTTCGCTGTGCAGAATGAGTATCTATTATCACGAAAGAAAGAGGAGAAGAACTATTTAAAAAATCCATCCAAAAATTTGAGAATATATTCGATTCATTTTGATAGATTGGACATAACTGGAAACACGCAAATTCGTAGATTACTAAAAACGAGTAAAATTGTAAGTGTAAGATTGTGTAGGTATTGTACTGCTTTTGGTAAAAAGTAAGTTGTTTATGACTTTTTCAGATTCAGGGACCAATAAAAGTGCAATCAGCTTTATGTTCAGAATGACAAAAGAGTTATTAAATCGGGTTATTAAAAAAAATCTTTATCAGAAAAAAAACTATACCTGTAGGTATTTTCATGAACTACTTTAAAATTGATTTCAATAAACTAACTTTCGAAGATATGACAAAAATACGTGACGTAACTCGGGCTGATGCAGTTTGCTTGAAGTCTCCTGATGCATCATTATCAGATTTAACATCGATATGTGACACTCCTAGAAAAGGGTATTTAAAAAAGAAATTGACGACCTTTCAATGAATGCCTACTACTTAGTTTACTTAGTCTACTACTTTTATAAATCGGTCAAAAATATTTGCCACCATACAAAACGACCCTTGCCCTAAAATATTTATATTCTGCAACTCTACGTCTTTCAATACTCACTGTGTTCCGAGCATTGAAATATAATACCTAGAAATACGTCTACTACCAAATAAGAGTAAGCACGAAAATGTCAACATAATGTTTTAACCTTAAAATAAAAAACTCTTTAAACTCAAATTAGCTCAGATAGACAAACGAAAATTTTAAGCTGGTTACTAATGATTCAATAGCTAGTAAATATTTTATATAAAAATATTTACAAACAAAAACAACAATACACGGTGGATTAAGGATGCCGGCAATATGATTTTAAAGAAAGAATTGAATAAATCAAGAAATTATGCTAATAAATTAATAAATAATACCAAAAACCATAAATTAAGAGCTGAAATTAAAAACAGTAAAAGTAACCCTAGGCACTTGTGGCAAATACTAAATAAAATAACAGGTAGAATTAAATCATGTATAGATAAAACGTTAATAAAGGCATTTAAAGATAACAACACAACTGATAAGGACATTGAAAATTCATTTGCTACCACATTTGAAAATAGTGTACATAAAATAATTCCCGATTGCCCTAAACAGTTGTATGATGAATCAACCTACAGAAAGTCAGCTGAATTATCTATGAAATTTAAGGTGGCAGATTCCGGCTCTGTAGAAAAAATTATTCATGCATTAAGTAATTACAAAGCACCTGGTTATGATGGCATTAGAGCCATAGACAAAAATATCTGCAAAAAATTAATATAGCCATTGCTAATCTCATTAATGCAAGTATTAAGAGGGGTACCTATCCCAATGAATTAAAAATCGGTACTGTTAGACCGATATACAAAAAAGGTGGATCATCAGATTACGAAAACTATAGGCCAATAACTATTCTACCCACAATTGATAAAATTGTTGAAAAATATATTTGTAAGCAAATTTATGAATTTAATGGCAACAACAAAATATTACAAGAAAAACAATATGGATTTCAACCTCATAAAAATACGTCACAGCTGTTAACATCATTTACTATTAGTATATACAAACATCTAAGCGAAAAAAAAACAACATATTTGTAGTATTTATTGACTACAGCAAAGCCTTTGACACACTCAGGCATAATAAGCTTATAAAGAGTTTGCATGATAGTGGGATTAGAGGACCCTTGTTGGATTGGTGCAAGGATTACCTGGCAAACAGAAAGTTTGTTGTAAAAGTAAAAGATGCATTAAGCAAAACTGTAAATGTAACTGTGGGCACGGCTCAAGGATCAGTATTGGGCCCATTACATTACCTCACATATGTTAATAACCTAATAAATGCATTGAAATATTGTGAAATGTATCAATACGCAGATGACACATTTTTATTCATAGCTTGGAAAAATATCAATCACACCATGAGTCAACTGCAAGATGACTTTAACATGTTAACCAAATGGTCGCATGATATGAGCCTGGTAATTAATTTTAATAAAACTAAAGTTATGTACATCAGTAGTACCAAAAACAGAAGCGACGAGATATCCAAACTAATAGCTCATAGCCATCAATGCTTACACACTAAAAGCGTGCATTGTAGCTGTGCCAAGATTGATGTAGTGGAACAACATACTTACCTTGGGCTTATAATCGATAGTCACCTTAGCTGGAAAGGGCATATTGACCATATATGCGACAGACTTCGAGGAATTCTGGCCAAATTCACATTAGTAAAATACAAAATACCATACGATATAAGAATACAATAATTATATATCTCATTAGCAGAATCTATAATATCGTAAGGTCTTTCTAGCTATGGTAGGACCTATAAAACACACCTAGACCGAATTTACACCTTACAACTCCGTATTTTAAAAACTCTAGTACCAAAAAGTGATACAAACAAATTTAAATGCCAACAACATAATATCTTTGAATTCTATAAAATATTACCTGTACATAATAAAGTAAAGTATATATTACCTATTGAAAATTACTTTAATAAAAATATACAAATTCCAATACAATATAATTTTAACACACGACAGTCAAAGAAACCTACCTTAGCATTACCAAAATACATAAATCTATATGGAAAACGAACATTAGAATACATGATTCTCGATATCATAAACAAACTTCCATCACAACTAAAAAAACAAATTAATCAACGCAACATCAAAAATATATTAAAGAATTACTTCTTAAGTAACTTATAATAAGTATTGTAAAATAACAATAAACTACACATTAATACTATAAAAACTAATGTTACACTTACAATAATATTTAATAATATGAAATAAGTTTATCTTTAACATTAATTAGTATCAAACTATTTGAACAGCCTGTACATGCAAACTCGACGCGTCAAGCCAGGTAGGCAAATAACGCCACCGAGAGCAAACCGCATGCAAATCGGTTTATTGACTGTAACGGGGAGCGCGGTTCAACGCGTGCATCACAACAATAAGATGTATGACATAATTATTAGGCATAATAATTGTCATGCTATGTATGTTGATGGCATCGGTATACGGTAAAGCTGTATAGCTTATGTTTATACTGTAAAATACCAATCTAAATATTGTTAAATTATTATCAAATAAATAAATAAAAAACAATAATTATGGAAAAAAACACTCAGAAATTGGCGAAGCCGGACTGAATTTTATTGTAGTTTATTGCATTTTGTTATCATTGATTATTTTACTGTCATGAACGTACGAGAAACGCGTATCGCAACATATTTTTTGCAGTCTTTACCGGGAGGTGTGAGTATAGATAGCAACAGTGTGGAAGCGAGAGGTGAATAGAGGCGACGCCATTTTCAATCCCATTCTTTAACCGCACGGGTAGTACCTATATAAAGCCCTTTCTCATAGATTGCTTCAGAAGTTAGTGAATTCGCGGTGTTAGCACGCAAATTGCGCGCTGCGAGGTCCCCTCAGGACCGTCTCCTCGCTCTTACAGAGCATCATAATCTTTTGTGTAATAAGTTAAGTTAACTTAATTAACTTAACTTCAATGACAGAGCAGTTTACTCTACCAAAGTCTCACGGTCGTATCAAACCTAAGGGTTTATCGCTTGTATCCTTTAATATTCGCGGTTTGCGAAATAACCTCCCAGAGCTTAAGCTCTTTCTTCGGAATCGTGAAGCCGATTTCCTCCTCCTACAGGAAACTAATCTCAAAACTAAGGATACTAAAGGCCTTTCTATTAAAAACTTCTCTCTTCTTCGTAATGACAGACCCGACCGCCGAGGCGGCGGAACGGCCATCTATTACAAGAAGACACTTCACTGCTCGGCCATTTCTACTCCGCAGCTTACCAACATAGAAGCAACGGTATGCAGGCTAGCTACGACTGGACATCAGTCCATCCTCATAGCCTCCTGTTACATCCCTTCAGGAACCCATCCCCTCAAAAAAGATTTTGAGGCCATTTTATCTTTAGGCAATTCAGTCATTATATTTGGAGATTTTAACTTTTGAAGATATGACAAAAATACGTGACGTAACTCGGGCTGATGCAGTTTGCTTGAAGTCTCCTGATGCATCATTATCAGATTTAACATCGATATGTGACACTCCTAGAAAAGGGTATTTAAAAAAGAAATTGACGACCTTTCAATGAATGCCTACTACTTAGTTTACTTAGTCTACTACTTTTGTGGCGGCGCTGTCATCGCGCCGCAAGCGAAACACACCGAAGCCTTAATCACGCTATCAAGATTCCGAATCATAAAAAGTATATATAGAACATCTCCGAACTATCACACGGAGTGTTGGCCGCTCCCCGGGCAGAACACCTTGCCCGGCGGGAGATCTCCCCTTTTCCTTCCACGGCCACAGTGGTGACCACACGACGTGATCTGAACACGCAACCAATATCCTTCGGAAACTACAACTTTCAAGCCTTCGTCATTATCCTCAAGAACCCCTACCATTCACTACTGATCGTCTAATCGTCTTCTGCAGTCTTCAGTTCCTGCAAGCCAGTCCAACTTGTCTTCATCTCGACTCACTGCAGATTTATAAGGCAGACTTCTGGCACTTGATCCGGCACATCGTTCTCACCGGCATCACTTGCCAGTGCGTAGTACGGACATTGAAAATTCATTTGCTACCACATTTGAAAATAGTGTACATAAAATAATTCCCGATTGCCCTAAACAGTTGTATGATGAATCAGCCTACAGAAAGTCAGCCGAATTATCTATGAAATTTAAGGTGGCAGATTCCGGCTCTGTAGAAAGAATTATTCATGCATTAAGTAGTTACAAAGCACCTGGTTATGATGGCATTAGAGCCATGGACAAAAATGTCTGCAAAAAATTAATATAGCCATTGCTAATCTCATTAATGCAATATCACAAAAAACCTTTTATTTATTTAACAAAATATGCCTATTTTACTCACATGTTCAAAGTTGGAATTTCTTAAATATTTAGCATAGAAAGTTAAAACAATGTTTTCCACTTGAAATTATACATATCTTAACCAATACAGCAGTTTAATTTACATTTTCTCTATTCATTTCACTATAAAAACACTTTTAAATTTCTTATACAAAACTATCATTATTTCACTTATTCACAAGAATTTTCACATAAAAACAACATAGACTTCTATTTCCTTCAACTATCCTTCAATAGGCCTGCTGGAAGAAATTTCTTTATGGAATAAGCAGTGCCTTTGTACATAATTTTGTTTTTAGCATTTTCCTGTCAAAGTATGTGTGTACATAAACAGTTAAATAAATAAATAAATAAATAAATAGAATTCAGCTCTTTTACACGTACAATCAATCTGAAATGTTTTACAAGTCATTTTTACATAAATTGCTGAAATTGCAAATATTTAAATTTCTACATATTTGGCCTCCTAAGTACGTGGCTAGCGTGCGTCTATGATCTCACACTATTTGAACAACTAACTTTTGCACGGCTATCGACTATCAGTAAAAATGGAAAGTTTAGTATACACTAATATCAACAATACTAGGTGAATAACTGATTCTACACAATTCTCAAACGTTGAAAACTATTTCTAATCAGATTCTTATCAGTTATCATGTTTCTTATCAAACAATATAAGTGAATGTTTTCATAAATCAATCATAGAAAATAGAAAGAAGAAAGAAAGAAAGAAAAACATTTATTCACGGTCTAATCACAATAGATACAAAACAAAGCAAGAAATTTGAATTAAACAGAAAATAAAACAATATTTCCCTAAATTAACAAAAATGTAAAAATAATATAAAATGAATCTGTGTAGCAGCATAAGACCGTGAAATGGACAGGACTCAGTAAAAATCGAGATACAGAAACACGAATTGCTCTGATCCCGACACTGGTTTTCAGTCCGGCCCGCACTCCAACGTAACTCGGACGGCTGCCCCAATGCACATACTATAATGCGAGGCTCAAGTGAGAGCCCGGAAAACAACACTTACTCCACATAAGGATTATTATAGGGAACTAAAATCAATAGTTAATAAAGCGATAGTTTCAGAAAAGATTGCCTACTTCAAATTTTATATTAATTCAAAACTAAATCAACCTAAAATAACGTGGAAGCACATTAAACGCCAAGTTCAAATAAAAAGTAAGGATACCTTTTTGCCATCCCATTTCAGTAACCCTGATGCTTTAAACAATCATTTTCTTAATATTCCTGGTAAAAATGACGTCTCATTGTCTCTTCTCACTTTCTTTGAATTTAATGGCATTAATGATAACTCTTTTTATTTTAAAGAAGCCTCGGAGGATGAGGTGGTTAAAGTTATAAACTCTTTGCAGTCTAATGCAGTGGGGTGCGATGGCATTTCTCTTGATATGTTAAAGTTATTACCTAAAGATGTTATTACAGAAATAACATACATAATTAATAAATCTTTTGCGACAAATACCTATCCGGATCTGTGGCAAAAAGCCATCGTTAAACCTATACCAAAAACTAGTTACCCTGTTTGTATGTCGGATCTCAGGCCAATTAGTATTCTACCGTGCCTTTCTAAAATAATAGAAAAGCTTGCATGTAATCAGCTAACAAAGTACCTTGAAGCAAATAACATCCTTCCTGAGCTGCAGTCTGGCTTTAGAAAGAAGCACAGCACTACCACAGCGCTTATAGAGGTCGTGGATGATATACTGACTGCACAAGCCAGTGGTGAGGGTATTATTTTAACATTACTTGATTTCTCGCGCGCCTTTGAAACCCTCAATATCCCATTACTTCTTTCAAAATTATATTTTTATGGTTTAAGCAGAAACGCAACCCAATGGTTTGCCAGTTACTTTAAAAATAGGTCACAGCAAGTTGAAATACAATTAAATGGAAAAGGTAAAGCTACTTCTGGGGAGCGCCCTGTGAACCGAGGAGTACCGCAAGGATCCATTTTAGGTCCCTTACTTTTTATAATATATAGTGCAGACATTATTAAAAATATAGAGTATTGTAAGTACCACATGTACGCTGACGACTTACAGATATATAAATCGTTTAAGCCTTGTGATGTTCAAGTAGCAGTGACAAAATTGAACTTGGATTTGGGTCTGATATCTTTGTGGTCAGAGCGTAATGCATTGGTTCTCAATCCAAAAAAGTCGCAGTACCTTATTCTAGGATCGCCAAATCAAATAAAAAAGATCACACTAAGCCACCCTGCCATTATTGTAAACAACGAACCTATTGTGGGAGTCACTGAAGTCAGAAATTTGGGGATAATAATGGACGACAAACTTCGTTTTGAGAAACATGTAATGGATATTGCACGTAACTGCTTTTATAGGTTGAAAGTACTTTATCGTATTCACGAGTACCTAAGTGTCACCTTACGTATACATCTCTGCGAGTCTATCGTGCTTTCAAAATTCAATTACGCGGATTCTCTCATAGGCCCACGACTATTATCTCGAACACAGCAAATAATACAGCGGGTACAGAATGCCTGTGCACGCTTTTGTTTCAATGTCCCACCACGTGCACATGTAACCCCTTTCATTAATAACGCTAATATTTTAAAAATGGACTGTCGCAGGCGACTACACTTTGCCTCACTTTTGTTTGGAGTTATTAAAAATAAAGAACCTTTATATTTATATAATAAGTTGATTTGGTCTAAAGATCAAAATAAGCAGTATAATACCAGATCATCCAATTACAAGTTAGTATATCCTTTCTACCGGTCGGCCGCTTTCAGAGGTAGTTTCAAATATAATGCCACTAAATGTTGGAATAACCTCCCGCCTCCACTGCGTGACCTGAAAACAATTAGTGGGTTTAAAATCAAATACAGGTTACACTTATTTTCGGAACAAAAAAATACCGATCTATAAAATAAACTGGTAGAAGGTTAAGTTCTTTCAACACGCCAGTAATATCAGTCCCATAAATTATGTAGATATTTTTAATTTTCACTTTATATAATATATAAAGCTATTTTATTTAATATTTATATAATAAATTTACTTTTTTTGACAATCATTTTCTTACCTTTATTCTTTAACCAACGTTTATTCCGCATTCTTAATAACTAAAATTGATATATTTAGAAGGAAAACGTTAATTCTATTTTGTACTTACCTTCATTAGACTAACGATATCCACTATTTATGTGAATAAAAATTTAAAAACACATATTTTGTTTAAAATAAGCATTTGTTTTTTAAAATAAGCAAATGAAATAGGCATTTGTTTTCACACAAAACATATCAAACTCATATAAGACAATACTTATGCAATTAATTTCCATTAATTCTACTTATGCACAGCGATCATCTCGACCGGGGAACAAATCCTGGTCTCTAACTTTATTTTAATATTTCTTTAAATTAACATTATTGGAAAGATGATTTCAACCGGGGAACAAATCCGGTAACATAATTTATATCTTAAAAATTCCCTATATGAATTTATTAAGAGATATTACTAAGAAAACGATAAACTATTCCGGCCTGGGAGTCGAACCCAAGACCTTCATATCATTAATTCGATATTTCTTTAAGATTCAACTAAGCATTTTCTTATCGGAATATTGTTTTTTTTTATAGGATAGGGTGACAAACGAGCACACAGTCCACCTGATGGTAAGTGGTTACTGTGACCCATAGACATCTACATCTATCCTCGATTACGAATCAAAATGCAGATGCGTTGTCACCCGTGAGGACTAAGATGGAATGCCTCGTTTCCAGTAAAAAGGGTCTCCGGTTCTCTACACTCACCATGCGAAATACAGCAGCATTTAAGCTACTATTTCACGCTGGTATTCTGTGAGAGCGTGGTCCTTCCCCGGTCGAGCCAACCCATTCGTGCTACACTATACTACTAATATAACTGCAGCATGGCTCTACCACGTATAAAATTTGCTTTTTTGAAACTATTCGTAATCGGTTAACTAATAAATTGAAATATTTTTATAGGCGCGTCGCCAACAATCTCCCCCCCGTGCATCAGCACCATTATTTGGGAGGCGTCGCGGGTACCAGGACTATTATTCTGGATGTAGGTCTCCTCAAGATACCTGTGCTAGTAATGACGTCAACCACTCTGATGTGACCGTCTGGTCCCGGTAGCGTCCTACTAATCTTGCCTTTCGGCCACGTATTTCGTGGCAACGAATGATCTATTATCAAGACAATATCACCTTCTTTAGGCTCCATAAACTTTCCGTTATTACCTGTTCTAGGTATTAAAGTAGGCATGTATTCTTTTAGCCATCTTGTCCAAAAATGGTCGGCTAACCTCTGTGCAGATTTCCAATTGAGTTGACCCGTCAGATGTTGCTCTAAAAATAATCCAGGTGGTCGATCACCACATGAGCGTCCCAGAAGAAAATGATTGGGTGTCAAACCCTCTTCAGGACTATCCATACTGAATGTTACCAGAGGTCTGGAATTTACAGTATGCTCTGCTTCTAAAAGCAACGTATGCAGAACCTCCTCTCGCGGGCTCCTTTCTTTGAGCGTAGCGGTCAACGCAATTTTAATTGATCTTACTAACCTCGCCCAGGCGCCACCCATGTGCGGTGCTCCCGGAGGTATAAATTTCCATTTAATATATTTTTTAAATGACTCATTTTTCACGCCCTCATAGCATTCTTCGCATGCTTTCAATAATTCTTTATTCGCAGCTTTGAAATTTGTCCCGTTATCGCTGTATATAACGGCTGGTTTTCCTCTTCGGGCGATAAATCGCCTCAATGCCATTATCATTGACGCTGGTGCCAATGAGGCTGCTAATTCTAGGTGTACTGCTCTGATGGTCAGACACGTGAATAAAACACCCCAACGTTTTTCGTGTCGCCTTCCTATAGTCACACTCATAGGTCCGAAATAATTCACGGCTGAGCATGTAAAAGGTGGTTCATTGTGAGCTATTCTCTCCAGAGGAATATTTCCTTGTGGCACGTTGTACGGCTTTGACCTGTATGTCCTGCACCACTGACAATGTAGTACACATTACGCAGGTTCAAGACATAAAATTTTTGGTTCATCTCATTCATCACCTTCTGGTGATTGGCATGTCCAAAATGATGATGAACTTCTCTAATCATCATTTTAACGATTTCGTGTCTACCGTCTAATACGACAGGTTTTCTACTTTCCTCGGTCAAATTAGACTTAAAAGGTAAAAGCCCATTTAAACGGAGTAAGTTATCTTCTCCTATTTCCATAGATAATTTACTTAAGCGTGAACTTCTTTCAACGCTTTTGCCTGCTTTCAAGCATTTTATTTCCGAATGGAAACACTCGTCTTGAACAAACCTCCAAATTAATAATTCAGCTTTTTTTCAAGAGCGCTATGTCCAACGCGCTATCGGGTCCTTTAACCGACTTTGCTAAAACTTCGTTGGAATACATAACCGACTTTTCGGCTGCGTTGTCGGGTCCTTTAACCGACTTTTAAAATCTTGAATTTTTCTACCGCTTGTAAGGTGCGTGTAGTTGCCCCAAGGAATTTCTTAAAGCTGCTAAATCGTCCGTAGTCGGGTAGACTTAACGGTTCTTGCTTTCTCAGCGCATTTACGCCTTTTGGCGATTTTTATTCACCTGTTTCTAAGCTATTTATGGTGTCCACTTTTTTGGGCCATAAATCAGGACTTTTCCTGAGGAATTCAGGTCCTTGAAACCAGCGATGACTTACATCGAAGGTGGAAGGAAAATTTCTAGTGGCGTCGTCTGCCACGTTTTGTGACGTTGGAACCCATCGCCATTCACATGGTTTACTGTGATCTTCGATCTCAGCCAATCGATGAGCAACGAATGGTTTAAAAGCGCGAGGATCTGACTTAATCCACGCTAACACTGTACGTGAGTCTGTCCAAAATACTCTCTCGGATATCTCGTACTTGCTCTCTTCAATAACTGATGCAGCCAGTCGACTGCCCATAAGAGCTGCTTGTAATTCAAGCCTTGGAATCGAAATTGGTTTCAGCGGCGCTACTCTTGCCTTTGCGGCGATTAGCGTAATCCGCCTCTCTCCTATCTCGTCCGTGGTGACGTAATACACCGCGGCAGCGTATGCTTTTTCACTAGCATCCGTGAAGGTGTGTAATTCTCCCTTGCCGATACCTTCAGCAACGGGTCTAGGTACTTCTAAATGACCTAATTTCTTCACTTCCGATATCCATTTACAAAATAACACGTGTAATTCGTGTGAAACTTCTTCATCCCAAGAGATGCCTGTCCTTCATACTTGCTGGATCAGCGACTTCCCTTGAATCGTTATGGGTGATGCGAGTTCTAAAGGATCGAAGACCGACATCACAGCGCTAGTTATCTCCCTCTTCGTAGGCGGTCGTAAACCTTCCATCACCTCTTCCGGTGTGTTACGAAGACTTATGGAGAAACTTATTATATCCCGTTTGATATTCCAAATCAAACCTAAAGTGCGCTCTGTGTGCTCTTTATCTCCCAGCGAAGCACTGTCGCTCTTATATTTATTTTCCATTTCACATAAAACTTCGGGTCGGTTGCTAGCCCATCCCCTCAGTTGGAAAGAAGCACGTTTATGTAATTCATACATATCGTTTACTATCCTTTCGGCCGTCGTCACGTCGGGAAATGCCTGTAGATAGTCATCCATATAAAAATTGCTTTCCGTAGCGGAAGCTGTCTGGATAGATGTGTGCGTTATTCTGCGCATTTCTGTTCTTCACATACATAGCGATGCATGGTGATGATGCCACTCCAAATATGAGTGACGTCATTCTATACTCTTCCGGTGGCGCGTCACGATTGTGCCGCCATAAGAATCGAAGGCTATCCCTGTCTTCTTCCCGGATTTTCACTTGCAGGAACATTTCTTTAACGTCTGCCATCACTTGCACGCTTCCTTCTCTGAATCGTAGCAGAACTCCAAACAACGACTTCAATAAGTCCGGTCCGGTTAACAATGCATCATTGAGACAACGACCGCCCGTCCTAGCGGCGGCGTCGAAAACTATCCTTATTTTCTTTTTTTGTGGGTGAGTCACTGCGAAGTGAGGAAGATACCACGTGCGTGGAGAAATGGAAATATGGTTCGCTTTCTCTGCGTAACCGTTAACGATGAGATTTTCAATTTGCTTCTCATATTACTTTCTCAACTCGCTATTTTTATCGAGCTTCTTTTCGATATTAAACAGGCGACTTTCAACCTGCGCTCTATTCGACGGAATGCACTCATTATCTGTGCGCCATAACAAAGCAGTCTCGTACCTATTATTAGGTATACGACGTACCGTTTTGCTCAAAATATTTAAAGCTCGTTCTTCTGGGTCGTTCGCGTGCTTTCGCGCAGACACTCCCAGAGATTCCAAACTAAAATAATCTTTGATCAACTTATCCATGTCCTCCTCCTTCTTGGTGGAAATGTGGTTAACAATCTTGATTGGTTTGATGCCACCCGATATGTGACCATGTAAAACCCATCCAAGTTTGGTGAGCGATGCTACAGGTAGATTCTTACCTCCTGAAATTAATTCACGAGTAACTATGAGATGCCAATTGTCCTGGCCAATTAATATGGTAGGTCGGGACCTCTCATACATCAACTCGTCCTTAATCGGTGTCAAATGAGAACACCGTTGCAATAATTCTCGGCTCACTGACTGCGGAGAAAGGTTAAGTGACTTAATTGTTTGTACACTTATCTCTTCTAAGTCTTTCGAGAAAATGCCTTTTATCGTAACGTTTAAGCGATACGAACTGTCGTCGTTAATTCGCTTACCTCCCACGGCTTCAATACGTAATTCTTCTTTACGTCCGCGAGGCGCTAACTTCTGCGCCATCCATTCCTCTATGAGTGTCATGGTTGATCCTTCATCCAGAAGAGCTGTGGTCTTGACCTTTCCTTTAGGTCCATACAACTCGACCGGTATAATCTTTAAGTATGCACATGCCAGTGCATTCACTGTACTAACAGTAGTAATTTGAGCCTCTTTACCCCCCTAAGGGGACGCCTTGCGGCGAGGTATTTTCATTGGGGTATCGGTGTAGCATTCGATGATGTGACATTCTACATCCCTTTACACCACATTTTTTCCCTTTGCACTCTAACCTCATATGGTTAGGTGACAAACATTGAAAACATACTTTTGCTTTTTTAACCGCCTCCCATTTCTCGCGATTATTCATGTCCTTAAACTTGTAACAACTCACTATAGAGTGCTCCTTGTTACATATAACACACTTATGTGTTACCCGACTTACAGGCTTATCCTGGGTTATCATAACCACTTGTCGGTTGTGCCCTTTATTATTTCGGCGTTCTAGACGCTCGCTCGTATTACTTCGGCGTTCATAGCGCTCGCTCTTGAAACGGTTGCGTACACAGCCCTTTGCAGTGTGTACAGTTTGCTTCCTGAATTCAGGACGCTTCCGTTTTTCAGGCACATTTTCATTGCTTAAGGACGTTCCAAATTGTTCACTCAATAAATTTAAAAACTTGGCCATCTTCTGTAACTCTGGCTCCAAAGGATGCTGAACTCGATATTCAAACCATTTAAATTTAATCATAGTTCCGAGTTTCTCCACTATACGGCTCACTAACTCCGGTGAGTATAAATACCGTGGTTGATTCAACGCTTGTATTGTGGCAACCACGTTCGTAATACGACTTGCAAAAGATCCTATATTCCGGCAATCTTCTGCCAATCTTGGCATACGTTTTACATTCTCGATTTCGGCTAAAATGAGCATCTCAACCCTACCGAATCTTCTTTCGAGAGCGTTCATTGTTTGTTCAGGTTCACACAAAGTAAACAACAACGACTTAACCGCTTCCTTAGCGGTGCCCTCTAATGCCCTCCTAAGGCGTGCGACATTCTGCACCCCTGAAAATTGGCTTCTCGTGTCTTCAAACACCGTTTTGAAAACTATCCATTCACCCGGGTCTCCATCGAACACCGGTAATTCCTGGAGGAAATGAAGCTGGGAAGACTTATGTTTTCCCGCTATCTTTATTGCACTCACAATCGCTTCGGTCAATTCTGACACCTCACTCGCGTGTGTTTTCCGTGCATTTCCTTGATTGCGCTCGATCTCCGCCCCTTTGCGGCGTGATCCTTTACACGCTTCCTTATCAGTAATATTGGGTTGTGTTACACTAACCGGCGCGCTCATTATGGTCTGCTGAACCCAATTCCTTACGTACCTGAGTATTCCGCTCTTCATCATCCTCACTCGAGTCGATCTCCTCCTCTCGTTTGAGTCGTGCCAACTCCAATTGAGACTTGGCTAAGGCAGCAGCTGCCTGTGCTCGTTCGAGCTCCGAGCGTTCGAATTTAATCCGCGCCTCTAATTCGGCTTTCAGCCTCGCCGATCGCGATGACCTGCTACCTCTCCGTGACCCTTTGTCATTAGTGTGCCCGATTACTGTCCTTGACGATGCCGCTTCTTCGGTCCTTTGACCTACTTTTTCGACTACCGTTTCACTCCTGGATATAACGGATTGTTGTGCGGTGCTGGCCTGCGTACCACTGGTGTCCGTCCTGTTGCTTGTCGTTGCCACGGACGTCCCTGAGTGCCAAGTGCATGTGGACGTATCGGTGGTGGCTCCACTTGAAGGAGTTGCCCCACTCGAAGCAGTAGCTGTGGTCGCTCCAGATGATTCCGCCTCTTTAGCTTTTCTTGAGAGCCCTGTTCTTGTCCTGCTTCCTTCGCTTCTCCCTGTCTGGTCTTGTGCCTTCTTCATCTTGCAGGAAGGTGATTGTTGGCCTACGGTCCCTAACTGCCCCTACAGTCCCTACAACCCCTTACCTACAACCCTTCTACACCCCAACCTAACCCCACTACCCCTCCCCCTTTATCTCCCAACCCTACAACCTTACTACCACCCTAACAGCCCTATCAGCCCTATCAATCCCGAACGGGGCCTATCGAGGGGAGCCGTCCAGGGATGGAGTCGTGCAGGTATGGAATGGAGGAAAGGTTTAGGAACTGTCCCGCCAAGGAATATGACGAAACAGTCGAGCGGTAGTGCAAGCGCAGTCTCGCTCGAGAGAACTGCTCCACTCGAAGGTGTTGTGCCAGAGCCCGACCGTTTGGCACCGTTAGGTGGTCGGGATGTATGCTGCGCTTCGTCGCCCAGTCGCCGGTGACGCCTCGTCCAGGCGCCCTTCTTCCGGCCGCGATGCAGTCAGGTGCCCACGAGCACCGTTGCCTGGCAGCAGCAGCGGTGGATGCTTCTTCTTCTTGCACCCACTGATGACCCGACAGGAAATGCCGGACACGCTTGCCCGACAGGAAAAATGCCAAGCCCTGCTTGGCCACGATGAGCGCCTTCACAAGGCACCTGCGCCTGGCTGCGATACGTGCCCCATGCGAGCACACGCCCCAAGCCGCAATTCCGGTTTTCTTTCTTCCGGTAGTTCCAGGTCCGGTCCTACTGCGCTGACCTGGTCTTCTGGCCTTTGGTCCTGTTGCTTCAGCTCAAACCTCCGGCTTCCTTCGGTTGCTGATCTTCACTCGGCTCCGAAGGTCTTCTTTTTCCATAACCAGCAGTCCACAGCTGGTTCCTTGATCCGGCTCGAAGGACCACTTGAAAAGGAACCAGGGGGCGCAAACGTTAAACTAAGAAACAGAAGGGGGGAATCGAGGCTTCTCTCGATCCGGCCTCCTATAACGCCTACGTTGGGTTCGGGAACAACGTATGTGATCTCCGCAACGGAGTAACACACAAGGGCGATAACCTCTTCCTTTTAGAAAATAGGTTCAGGCGGGGATTACGGGTCTTCCGAAGTCGTCCCGGTCCCAACCCCTTAATTCTTCGATGTGGACTGTATTATTTCGAGGGACGAATTCCTTGGGAATAAAACAGCAATTATCTTCAAACCGTTCCGTGAGAGAATAATTACTTTTCCCTATCACTTCCCTACACTTTTTCTTTCTTCTTATTGACTGCTGGTCTTGCCGAACGATTCCCGAACAATTACCGAACTTTTCCCGAACGAATTGCAAGAAAACTCGTTTACTGAGGTACCCCAGAGCTATACGCGAAAGTGAGCCGCGCCATTTGTGCGCTTGCGCAACTCAATTACATCAATTTGTTCTATCACTCTCTCACGGTTTACTCAATAACTTTATTTGTATAAGACATACATTTATACAATTTACTTATAAATGTTTGACGTCATTTTTACATAAATTGCTGAAATTGCAAATATTTAAATTTCTACATATTTGACCTCCTAAGTACGTGGCTAGCGTGCGTCTATGATCTCACACTATTTGAACAACTAACTTTTGCACGGCTATCGACTATCAGTAAAAATGCAAAGTTTAGTATACACTAATATCAACAATACTAGGTGAATAACTGATTCTACACAATTCTCAAACGTTGAAAACTATTTCTAATCAGATTATTATCAGTTATCATGTTTCTTATCAAACAATATAAGTGAATGTTTTCATAAATCAATCATAGAAAATAGGCATTTGTTTTCACACAAAACATATCAAACTCATATAAGACAATACTTATGCAATTAATTTCCATTAATTCTACTTATGCACAGCGATCATCTCGACCGGGGAACAAATCCTGGTCTCTAACTTTATTTTAATATTTCTTTAAATTAACATTATTGGAAAGATGATTTCAACCGGGGAACAAATCCGGTAACATAATTTATATCTTAAAAATTCCCTATATGAATTTATTAAGAGATATTACTAAGAAAACGATAAACTATTCCGGCCTGGGAGTCGAACCCAAGACCTTCATATACATCATTCGTGACCGGTTAACTAATAAATTGAAATATTCTTATAGGCGCGTCGTCAACAATAGGCCAATAACTATTCTACCCACAATTGATAAAATTGTTGAAAAATATATTTGTAAGCAAATTTATGAATTTTATGGCAACAACAAAATATTACAAGAAAAACAATATGGATTTCAACCTCATAAAAATTCAAAACAATCACAGACAACAAACCTCAAAAAAATCACAGCTGTTAACATCATTTACTAATAGTATAGACAAACATCTAAACGAAAAAAAAAACACATATTTGTAGTATTTATTAACTACAGCAAAGCCTTTGACACACACAGGCATAATAAGCTTATAAAGAGTTTGCATGATGGTGGGATTAGAGGACCCTTATTGGATTGGTGCAAGGATTACCTGGCAAACAGAAAGTTTGTTGTAAAAGTAAAAGATCAAGAGAAGACCAACGACATTCCCATCCCGTCGAAAGGTGTTCAGCTCTCCCTCTTCGCAGACGACACTGCTATCTACTGCAAAGGTATCTCGCTACCTTTCATACGGAACAAGATTCAAAAGTCAGTTGACGACCTAGGAGCTTGGTTCAAAAAATGGCGCATCGATGTGAACCCGGAGAAGAGCTCCGCCGTTCACTTCGATTATAAACGACGCCGTCTCAAAAACACTCCACCAATACGTATGCTAGGGACCCCTGTCCCTTGGCATACGACTGCCAAATATTTAGGTGTCACTCTAGACACAAGGCTTACTTTCGGGCCCCACGTCAAAAGAGTAACCCGTCACGCACGTGTTTACCTGAGTAGGCTCAACAGTATGTTGAGCCGACACAGTAAAATGTCCCTTAGAAACAAGCGTACCCTTTATAAGGTCTGTATACGACCAGTCATATCCTACGCGGGCCCCGTTTTTGCCCACGCCGATCCTAAAATTATTAATGAACTCCAAATAGTTCAAAACCTTTTCTGTCGTCGAGCTGCGAACGCACCTTGGTACGTCCGTAATGCCGACCTTCATCGGGACCTAGAGCTCCCCACAATTCAACAATTTCTCAAAAAACTCTCTGAGAACTTCTTCAAATCCTCAGAGTCGCACTCAAACCATTTAATTCGTGAGGCAGCTACTTATGCAGCCCCACCCCCCTCTCGCTATCGAGTCCGCAGGCCGAGAAACTCTCACTCGGACCCGCCTAATAAACTATCAAACGACCTGAACTGCCTCCTGGCGGCTCAGGCCAACTCTAATTAAATTAAATTATTTATTCATAATTAATAGATACACGATAGACTGGCTATCGTGGTATGCGTAATGGATTTTCCGCCTCCCTACGTATAGGGTAGCCCTTTAATTGCTTCTTTAATTGAATATTTGTCATATTTGCCACACTTGTCTTGCGGGTCGGTTGCTGCCTCTTCCTGTTTAATTCCTCTGTATACTCTTACAACTTCCACAGGACGGGAATCTGTCTATTTATTCAACTTAATATGTATTTTCACCTATTACTAATCAATACTGCTTGAATACTATGCCTACACCACCCGTTGGTAAGCCGTCATTATTTGAAGATGATAACGCGTACTGCATAAGTTTAAACGTAACTACAAATATGTAATCCCGAAAACAACACGGTAGGACAGTGAATAACCGTTGGACGTGGCGATGCAGAGTCGCGGGGTTCGAATGCCGAACAGAACAGGTATTTAAATGGCCAACAAATAGTTATTCTGTGTTTAGATATTTGTTCATGTGAATATGATATGATAATCATTGTTTATTGGGGTAGTGATTTCAGAACTAAGAACTAAGAACTGGGGTAGTGAGCAATTTGAGTGAGCTCTGTGCGACGGTGATTGGAGCGAAGAGAACAGTGCGCCGTAAGATATTGACAGATTGTTATTGCGAATATGGAAATAGAGAATATTTTAAAATGAAAAGTTTGTACTTGTATCATTATTCACACAGTGCCGAATCAATGTTTTATAGGATAAAGGTGACAAACGAGTACACAGTCCACCTGATGTTAAGTGGTTGTTGTGGCCCATAGACATCTACATCTATCCTCGATTACGAATCAAAATACAGATGCGTCGTCACCCGTGAGGACTAAGACGAAATGCCTCGTTTATAGATGTGCCAACTCGAAAAAACTATGACTCGAATTAACTCGAGTTGAAATTCACGCAACTCGAGTTACACAATTCGAGTTAGCAGTACGAAAAAGATTTGTAATAGTAATACCTAATAATTATTATTATTACAATGTCCTCCAGACCGTATTATACCATTACGTTACAAATAACTTTTTTATAAATTTGTTTTTCTATCTAGCTCTTTGGTGGGTTGGGATAAATATAGTTAAATTTTTTTAGTACTAAACTTAGAAGATAAAGATTAAAATAAAAAGGTATATTATATATTATATATATAAAGGTATATTTATCTAACAACAAAACTAGCTATATAGCAATCTCCACAAAAACATATTTCTAGCTTTAAGATGTAAATACATATGAGCTATTAATAATTTAATTAACACAGTCAAAATATTCTCAAATAACTATTATAAAATTCTAAATAACAAATAATTTCTGTTGTAGCTCCATGTTAAGTTTTTTCATTTATTGCCTTTGTTCAATTTTTTATATGCTAGACGGTTTCTTCTATATTTGCAATAAATTACGGCTTTTGAAAATAAGCGCTCTGAAGGATCCGTTGTTGCTAGTTGTTGATATCGGCAAACTTCGTATGATCGTCGGTGGCATTTTGTCGATTCACTATGGCGGAAACAAAAAGCCCACACACATGGAACGAATTTCGCTCTTACTCTTTTATTAGCTCGCTTGATTTGTTCATGTATAGCAAGGTCAGCTCAAACTCGAGTTAGGCAGATCCAACTTGAGTTAACTCAAATTATGCGCAACTCGAGTTAGTAACTCGAGTTGACCCATCACTAGCCTCGGTTTCAGTAAAAAGAGTCTCCGATTCTTTACAGTTACTATACGAAACAGCTGCTATTTTGCGCTGGTATTCTGTGAGAGTGTGGTCCTTCGCGGTCGAGCTGACCCATTTGTACTACGACTATCCCAGTAATATAGCTGCAGCATGGCTCTACCACGTAACAAACGTTGTAGGTAATTACCGAATATTAATAACAAACAATGCTTATGATTAAAGTAATTGTAGTTTTATACCGTTACAGTATAAAACTCCTCCATAAGCGGGTTGGCAATTGCAGTTTTTTTTAGTAGTTAGGACGACGCTGCAGCACATTACCTGATGTGTTTACCTCTGTCAACTTCTACGACACCCACGCGATGATATGGGGTAGTTGGGTATATTTTAAATTGAAAAGTTGGTACTTGTGTCATTATTCACACAGTGCCGAATCAATGTTTTATAGGATAAAGGTGACAAACGAGTACACAGTCCACCTGATGTTAAGTGGTTGCTGTGGCCCATAGACATCTACATCTATCCTCGATTACGAATCAAAATACAGATGCGTCGTCACCCGTGAGGACTAAGACGAAATGCCTCGTTTATAGATGTGCCAACTCGAAAAAATTATGACTCGAATTAACTCGAGTTGAAATTCACGCAACTCGAGTTACACAACTCCGTCACTACACGGTACTGGACTTCGTGAATTACAAGAACTATACAAACAAAATGCATCGTATAGTAGTACCTGTTGCTATCTAATTCATGCATAATCTGCGTCGCGGCAGTAGTGGTGCTGAGGGACAGATCCGCTATGGTCACGTGATCAGCGGCTACATAGCTATTACGTTCAAGATACGCCTCCAAAACGGCGTAGCACTCATCGATGTTAACAGTGTCGTCTGCAGTCGGACCTTTTTTACCATGAAGAAGTGTTGGTAGCTGTAAAGATAAAAAAAAATACTTAAGAATTTATTATAATTATAACATTACGATAATGAGTAGCCAGTCGACCATAAATAATAATTCGAAAAGGACAGTGTGGAACTAGAAGTGATAAAGCTGACACTTACACAACATACATATCCCTTGTTGCAGAATTCGATTGTCAGACATTTTTAAAGGTGGTACAGCTTTATTATAATGTGTATTATAGTTGCAGATGGGTCTACTCAATCGTGGAAGGACTATGCTCTCACAAAATACTTATAATCTCTTATGTAATTAGTTTACCTCCCCGAGATGAAAACCGACTTTATATTGTATTAGGTACTTGCGAATCAGACTGCTGTTTCCAAGATCTCTTGGGGTAAATGTTATTATAATAAGCAACTTTTTATCTCCCGCAGTCTTTTTTATATAAAATAAGGTTCACTAACGAGTACGCAGTCCATCATACTGTTACGAGCTTAGGGTTCGTGACAGTAAAAATTACCGATAGAATTACCTAAATTAACACTTTAATTTTCTTTACACAAATTAAAACTTAAAACACTAATAATTAAGCACCCTGATTCACTTTATTTCGCTCCGAAGCTTCGCTTGTCTCGCCAAATTCAATACTTCCCCGATCGCATCTTGCAGCGCCTATAAATGCAAATTAGCACCGAAACATCCAGAATATTCAAGTAAACACGCGCAAGGCGTCGAGAGTTCGAGTGTCAGCTTCTAGAAGCTTAGTTCTTCGTTTCGAGACTAGATGGCGCTGTCGGGTGAAAGATTAGTAATGTTATTTTCTGGAAAGCTCCCCTCGCTCTCGTCCGCGATACTAGATGGCGCTAGTGCCGGGTACATGACGTCAACTTAGGCGCGTAACAATACGATAAGTGGATGCTGTGGCCCATAAACATCTGCATCTATCCTGCCATAAGAATCAAAATATATATGCGTTTGACACTCCTGAGGACTAAGATAGGATGCCTCATTACCAATAAAAAGGGTCTCCGGTTCCCTATACTCACCACCTTACCAGGCACAATAGCATAATGCTGTTATCTGTTCTGTCATTTCACGCTGGTATTCGGTGAGTGCGTGGGCCTCCCTTGATCGAACCGACACATTTGTGCTGCAGTCACAAAGCAGCTGAAATGTGGGACATAGCACGGGGACCGTTTGGCGAGCGAATTTACAATCGTAGTAGCGACGTCTCGCACTCACCTTTACCGCTGCTGTCACCAGTCTGGGCATCTTATGTCAACGTAAACGAGTTGGTTATATCATCTATCGGAAGCCGTAAGATTTTTTTCCACCACCATACGACAATTAGTTAACTGTAATGATGTTATAATTGTGTAATAAATAAATAAATAAATAAATAAATAAACTGACCGCAACGGCCTTCACGCTGTTGAACATGACGGCTGCGTCGAAGTACATGCACTGATCGACCAGCGCACGGGCACGCGGTTGGCTGGGGTACAGGGTTTTCCTCATCTCGCCACCATACTCGCCCACTAAGTACTGCATTATGGCGTGACTAAAAATAAAACATTAGGAAGCACTCTCAAAAATATATATTTTTTAAATAAATTAATATTTTGGTTACAAAACATTCATAGAACATAGAACATATACGAGTAAGCATTGACTTATATATTACTAGGTTATAACTCACCACTTACTCCAGCCGTATCAAGTACGGCTCAGCAAGATTGAGCTTGAATCAGTCATTCCACTGTATTGTAAAATTATTTTAGTACAAGCAAACAGCAACAACAACAGTTTAAGAGCCAGTGAGCGGCAGACTTACGGTATTTCAATAAGTTTCATGAATATTAAAATTTTTAAATTACTGTCACCCAAAGCTGCGAAGGATTCTTGGTATACCTGAGTTTTCTGTAGTACAGTAAAGAGCATACACTTAGTATACTACTGCGTAGTAAGGGGTCATTTTTGCCTTATTCCCCCCTAAAAAATATTTGACATAACCGTTTCAAGAATTATGTCAAATATATTGTTTTTTTTTTGTTGCGAGTAAAACAAATTTCATACATGCAGTTTTCCATTAAACAAAAAAATGAAAAAAGGACTGAATTAGAGCCAGTACGCGCTTGTGGACGCCCCAGAAGTTTGTTGCCTACCTGGGTGATAGAACCAAAATACATTATGTCTGCCATGAAAATTACACATATTATCAACAATATATATACACATATACACACACACACACACACACACACACACACACACACACATATATATATATATATAGATCTCTTTACGGTAAATGTTGATCAGACGTGACTTCACGCGAGCACTTTGTTGATCCGAAAACGCATGTTGATCCGGCGCCTTTTGTTGATCCAATATGCATCTCTGGTAACTAATGTGGCTCCGACCGGCAACATCTGCACTCACGAGACTGTTTGCTAGCTTTGGGCGAAGTTGATCCGATATACAAATCTACCTTCCGATGGTTACGGAAAATGTTGATCCGATTTAAATGAGCCAATCAGAGCACAGCAAACGATAAGATAAACGATCGGATTGGCTGAATGCAGCCGCGACGTTGCCGTTTCGTATTTTTGGCGGTACAAGCTACAGATTAAATGCGTGTTATGTAATGCATTCAGTTGCTGTTTGGTCTACCTCGTTATTGTAATGCGCCGGGTATGTTCGCGGATGCGCGTGTGGATTGTTTCTACACCACCATGCGTAAATGATGCACATCCCTGGTGCGCAGGGTGCGGGCCAGTTCCAATGCTATCCTGAGGCCATTTTCTGACAGGTTTGAGGTCAGTACCTGAACCATTGTCATATGGTGCACGTGCTGACTAATCGGGCCTGTCTTATATATAGTTTTAAAGTTAGGTAAATAGTTTTAAGTTTTACGAAAATTAGTTTTAAGATTTGTATTATTACTAACATATATGATCCTTGTGGTGGAAATAAACGACTTTTTTTAACGAATTACTCGACAACGCCCCTTCTTGTAGCGGAAGTGGTGGCAACGGCGACATAAGGTATTCGTCTGAGTGCGTGTTTGCGTGCCTGTGTGTGTCTGTGTATGTGAATGTGTGGCTCTCACTCACTGACTCTTAAACTGTTTGCTTGTACTAAAATAATTTTACAATACAGTGGAAGGACTGATTCAAGCTCAATCTTGCTGAGCCGTACTTGATACGGCTGGAGTAAGTGGTGAGTTATAACCTAGTAATATATAAGTCAATGCTTATAACATATAACAACGAAAGAACGAAAGTAATAATTATACAGTCGTCAATGTGTCAATAAAGTTCAAAAAACCAAAGGGCGATGAACGAGCAGTGTGTTTTTGAACGAACTATTTGTAACTACTTTCGACCCCTCCATAACCCTCCAACTAAACTCTTTGAAGCGCAAAATACAACAACTAAAAAAGTTAAATATAGGTCTTGCGTCAAAATGTTTACTGGTTCGCTAAAACAAAACGAATATATATATTACGAATATATATATTATTTATATTATAGGTTGCTTCGTGATATTTACCTCTCAGAAACGATAAAGTCTCCATCTTGCAAGACAGGAATGGTAGCCATAGGGTTTAGCTGCAATGACAACAAAACAGAATTTAGGAGCAAACTAGGCACGTGCCTACGTAGGGCGCGAGATCAAGGTTACAAAGCAGCGCGCGCGGAAGTTTTTAAACGAAAAAAAAACATAAGTATCTACTTGCATAAAATAAAAAATTATAATCTAATTATAGAGATGTGGAGCTTCCAAAACACGTCCCTTCTGCTTGATTACTCATTCACTGCCCCCTGTTACGTGTCCTAATTATTTTGCGAATAAACTAATATAGTTTATTTGCAAAATAAGTAAATATAATTTTATATTTAAGGCGGCCATGGGAACGCCAATGAGGTGCTAGCCTAGGGCGCTATCGGCATTTAATCCACCCCTGATTTAAAAAAAAAAAACAAGAATTACGAATTTGGTTAATTTAGGAAAATATGTTTATACAGGTTGTGGCGTAAATAGTGGTCCACCGTTAAGCGTGAAGGATTCAATTAAAGGGTTCCCGATTTTTTTGTATTTTTTTTACGAAGTTGCTGTCTTTTGTTACCATTTTTGCTGTAGTTGATTTTGAATTCTGTTAATTACTGCTGAATACTAGAGCAATCGTGAGAAAATATTGGTTTTCATGTAAATTGAGAGTTTTTGAATAAAAAAAGTAAATTCTCTATTAAATTTTTACATACCATGCAAATTCAAGTGCGATTTTTGTAAAAAAAAATACGGTTGACCCTACAGGCCATCCCTAACTTTTAGCTAATTTCAAATGCAAAGTCCAAATCTTTCTTTTCTATTCTATTCTATTCACGCGGTGTGTACTGAGACATTGTCATTGTCTAGGGTCGAGCCTTTTTTTATCTGAGACACGTTTGTGCTCCTCAAACCAGTTTTTATCTTACTCAAATCACATTTTAAAAGTAAAATGTAACATTTAATCCGTTTTAATCAACAGTATTAATGCAACTAATTTTTAAAACAGTATTTCAATGAAAACCTTCTCCTCTGCAATTCAGATTGGATATCCTTCTGTTAACTACTGCTGAGTTAACTGTTCCTGTTAACCCATTATTGTGATACTATTTTAAAATTAATATTAAGTACCTATGCATATTTTAAATGAATGGGCACTGATAGAGTAGTAAATTTTTTATACAAAAATCTCACTTGAATTTGCATGATATGAAAAAAGTTAGGGTATTGAAACCCTAACCTTTTTACGTAGTAAATAAGAATTTTTTTTATTCAAAAGCTCTTAATTTACATGTAAACCAATATTTTCCCATGATTTTTTTAGTATTCAACAGAAATTAATAATAATCAAAATGAAAAAAATATGTTTTTTTGTAAGAATGACAAACTACCGCAAAAATGGCAACGAAAGACAGTAACTTCGTAAAAAAAATACAAAATAACCTGGAACTCTTTGTTAAAAAAGGATAAAATTTACAATACGTCATAGTAAATTATCTATTTTATCCACAGAACACCTAATATTTGCGCTATATTAGGTGATCTGTGGTTTTATCAAATCCTTAACAGTGGACCACTATTTACGGCACATCTGTATAACACAGCACACAGTCCACACGATGTTGAGTGGATCCACGGCCCATAGACACCTAACCTTTATTTAGAATCAATATAAAACAGTAAAAAAGTGAAAATGCATAAAATACTAACCTTTTTAAATTCTGGTGTTTTATGTTCCATCGCAAGAAGTTTAGGCTCCTTAAACTCAAAGTGCAATCCAAGGATATCACCGAGCATCCTCACAGCGCATGATGGAGGACTCGCGTCGGCTTTGTACAGTAATAAGCGGGACACTTTTGTCGCTGGAACCAGTTATAAGATTTTTATTAATTAACCAAGATATGCTACACGATTATAAAGATAATAAGATTCGAGTTCATTATAATCAATGCTAGTAATGAAATAAAGGGTGGCGCACCACGAGATGAGTGACAACCCGGTTAGGCAAATTAGGTGATCGATGGATGCAGGTTGGGAGGCCTTTGTTCAACAGTGTACTTATGAATAGCTGTAATGATGATGAGGGTGATGATAAATACTATATAGTAATAACTAACACATAGACCGACAGCAAGTCCAACTACTAATGCTGAGAACATTCTTAAGACTAGAGCTACCTTTAACATTGACAATAGATTTACCTACAAGTCTACCTGTCTGCCACTTGTGCTATAGGAGTGCGAGGGACTGGTTAGGAATAAATTAACAACTTCCAATACAAATTGCCAAGCGGGTCCGCCCTGCTGATTAACGAAAGATGCTGTGGTCGACCAACTGTAAAAATTTATAGCCTATGTAGCGGGTAATGTAGCACTCTGCCACGCTGCTCGAACGCATGTTGGCGGAATTCACACATCTTTTCTTCGTTTCTAAGACCTGTAGGATTGCTACTACACTGTTTACCTTCAATGCCCAACAAATGACAAATTAACACTTAAAATTGCAATTATCAATTTCATTGGTATCGACGGAGATCGAACGCGGGTTGCTAACGCAATATGTGTAATGGTCGCCACAAACGGTCAGTTCAACTGATCAGTTCAAACTAAAACTGTTGATATTTTTTAAAATATCGGATTTTCAATATATCCATAAATAAACTTATATGTAAAACTCCGATATTAATATATTTATAATGATCGACATATCGAAAATCCATTATTTAAAAAAATATCAAGTTTTAGTTTGAACTGATCAGTTGAAGTGACCGTGTGTGGCGACCGTAATACGTACATTTATGGTGAGCGATTACCGATTAGTCCCTGAGTTACCACGACCTTTTTGGCTATATATCAGTGGTGACAATAGATATTTTTGACTTTTAATCGAAAATAGGTCTACTAATCTGAGGTTTCTAAGTATCCAGCATCCACACACCATCAGGTGGATTGTATTATAGACAGTATCTTTAAACTGTTATATTAAAACGCTTTTTTTTCAGATTTTTTATAATTTCATTTATGACGGCAGCAACGGATATTTAACTTCGTTTGCGTACGTACTTATTAAATTTACGGCGAGCACTTATCTCCTGAGCTACCATAGCTTTGATACCCACCCCCACCTGAGATACCTACTTATTGAAAAGTTGAGATGTCATCATTATTTTGCTTACCTTCTCTCGCCATTTAGTCTCGTAAAATGAATTGCTCGTACGATACAATATTGTTGTTACCATCTGTAAAAAAAATCATGGAGATATCACAACAAAAAATAAAGTAATGATTTCTTATATTTACTGGAACACTACACGTTGAATAAAACTATTTATGCGGATTTCATCGCGTTTAATTAACTTATTTTTAATTCCCAACGTTTCGGGTGCTTTACATTTTTAAGCAGCGACATGACGCTCCGAGAAGTCTGCAGTCTGTGAACATGTTCAAGATTGTCCCCACCGATTTCCGTCCAGGATTTGTGGTTTATCAGATCTGATAAACCACAAATCCTCGCAAAAGAACACCGATTCCAAGGATGATATCCGAGGCATTACAGAAGCATTACGAGTACGCTAGCATTAGAATGTAGTAAAAGAATGTTTGGAGCTATTTAAGTGTTCACAGTTAGTAAACCTTACATTATTGCTAAAACATTTCAATATATGCCGTACTTTTAATTTACGAGTAACTACTTAATTTTCCTCGCAATGTAATATATGGATGAAGGATGACGATCAAAACTGACAGACCATATTTATTTGCATCAAAACAAAATTTAAAAAGTTTTTGACTCTTTTGTTATTTCATGCCTTCAAATATTGCATGCATTTTATGCTTTGTCCTGAATGACTGACTGACGGACCGACGCACAGCCTAAACAGCTGATCGTAGAGACCTGAAACTTGTAGGGTGTGTTCATTGTATGACGTAGGCATCCGATACGACAGAATTTTCCGAGATTCTACGCCTAAGGGGATGTAAAACGGGGCGAAATTTCTATGGAACAACGTGATTCATTGGTCCAATCTATTTCAAATTTTCCATAAACGTTCTTTAGCAGAACTGATGGAAGAAGTGTTTCGTATTTTATTCAAACTCATCGCCTAACGGGGTTAATTTTTTAACTACTTTTTACTTACTATCCTTTTTGGTAGAAAGTTAATTTGGGGGTGATTTGGCGAAGTTGATATTAGTCAATACTCCTTAGAGCTTTTGATTTAAACTACATTTTATTTTGACAAATTTTTCTATAGCATCGGTTGACAAACGAGCACACAGTTTACCTGACGATAAGCGGATGCTGTGGCCCACAGACATTTACATTTATCCTAAATTAAGAATTAAAATGCAAATGCGTTGTCATCCCTGAGGACTAATTTTCTCCATGAACTCCGCGATGGAGACGCGGGTGAATGAATAATTTTCAAGTCGGTGTTTCGAGTACACACACGTGAACATTTTTCAGTTGTGCAAAATGTGGCACGCCTTAGGAGGGCATTAAGAGGCACCACTAGGGAAGCGGTATGATTATTGTTTTTTTACTTTGTGTGAAACGGATGAAATTATGAACGCGATCGAAAGAAGGTTCGTAGTGTTGAAATGCTCATTCTATCCGAAATCGAGAATGTGACACGAATACCTAAGCTAGTGGAAGATGGCAGAAATATCGACACTTTCGCTAGTTGCGTTATGAATATGGTTGCATCGATTTGTGCTTTAAAGCAACCACAATATTTATACTCACCCGAGTTAGTGAGCCGTATATTGGAGAAGCTCGGTATTGTAATAGTGAAATTTTATGTAAAATGGAAGATAAAAATAAGAGTAATAGCGCCTCGCTAGGTGACAGGGAGCAACCGCACAATAGGTTTGATTTGGAATATCAAACAAGATACGTTAAGTTTCTCCGTATGTTTGCGGAACACGCCTACGGAAGTAATCGAAGGCCTACGACCGCCTACGAAAAGGGAGAAAACGAGTGCTGTAATGTCAGTTTTCGACCCGTCTCGCGTCAACCATAACGGTGCAAGGGAAGTGGCTGATTCAGCAGGCACGGCGATTAGGCATCTCATGAGATGATCAAATTTCACACGAATTGAGCGTGTTATGGGTTACATGGTTTGCTGAAATTAAAAAGTTAGGTACTTAGAATTGCCTAGACCCGTTACTGAAGGCATCAGCAAGGAGGAGTTACATACATCACTAACGCTAGTGAGAAAGCGTACGCCGCCGCGGTGTATTACGTCACCAAAGACGAGAACGAAGAGAGGCAGGTCATACTACTCGCTGCTAAGGTACGAGTAGCGGCTTTAAAACCAATTTCCATTCCAAGGCTTGAATTGGAAGAAGCTCTTATGGGCTGTCTGCAGCGGTTGAGAAGGAAAGTGGATACGAAATATCCGAACAAATACTCTGGACAGACTTACGTACAGTGTTGGCGTGGATTAGGTCAGATCCTCGTACTTTCACAGTAATGCATGTGAATGGTGATGGGTGGCCGACGTCACAAAATGTGGCAGACGACGCCACTAGAAGTTTTCTTTCCACCTTCGATGAACATCATCGTTGGTTTCAAGGACCTGATTTCCTCAGGCTAAGTCCTGATTTATGGCCCATTTAAGTGTACATTAAAGAAAGTTTAGAAACGGGTGAAGAAGTCACCAAAAAACGTAAATACGCTAAAAAGAAGAGAGTCGTGGATTTTACCCGACTACGAACGATTTAGTATTTTCGGAAGTTTCCTTAGGGCCACTGTACGCACGCTGCAAGCTGAAGAAAAATTTTAATGTTTAATTTCTAAAGGATTAGCAAAGTCGGAAAGGTCGGTTATGTGTTCCGACAATGTATTAGCAAAGTCGGTAAAAGGATCCGACGATGTGTTAGAAATAACGCTTCTATAAAAGACTAAATTTCTTATTTGGTAGTTTGGTCAAAACTAATGTTTCCACTCCGAATTAATCTGTTTGAAAACGAGCATCGAAAGAAATTCACGTTTAAGTGATTGGCCGTTGAACTAGGAACCTCCTCCGATTAAACGGACGTTTGCCTTTTAAATCCAATTTAACAGAGAAAAGTCGAAAACCTGTCATATTGGACCTTTTGCTAAACTTTTTATCAAAAACCAATTTTATAACATAGATGAATTGATTAAAACTACTTTTACGGATTTTATCGCGTGAAAGTAGTTTTAATAGTGTTCGCGTAAATATAAGAAATCTTTATAGACGAATTGATCAAAACTTCCTTAACTTTGAAATAAGTTATGTTTTAAGTGACAGTGTGCTCATTTTATGACAGCCCTGCACAGCCAACCATTTTTATTAGGTGGCTGAAATTAGGTACTTCTTATTACATCAAACCAAATAGCCTGACGGCTGAGGCTGACATAATGCACTCCATACATTTCGTAGCATACCAGCCACGCCCCTAATTCCAGCCTGCGTGGCTTGCTGCGACAGCCTTTTTACTTCGTAAATAAGGTTTCTAGTAGTCTTTACTACAAATATTATCAGCTAAAAAATTCTTCGTAACTGTATTCCTCCAGTTTCAAATATTATCACACAGTTATAAATCTAACAGTTTTAAATTAAAATCAAAACGCGTACGCAACGGAGAACGCAAATTTTTCTAATTTTTTGACAAGTTGTGGTCTCGATAAAATTAAGCTCATTTTGCATTAGCTCATCTTTAGGCATATTATATGACAATAGACGCAGTAATGTGGTCATTTACGTTTAAATTGTTTTTATTTTAGTGGAAATTAATGGGGCTGTAATTATATATACAAAATGTGTGGAGTGCATAATATCAGCCGTCAGCCTGATATATTTGGTTTAACGTACATAATTTCAGCCATATAATATAAATCAGGGCTGTCATGAACTGGAATTTTATTTATTTATTTAGCTTTATTTATACCTTACATGAGTCATAAACTGGAAGAAATACCATTAATTAGAACTTAACTTATTTTAAAGTTAAAGGAGTTATGATCGAATCGTCTATGTTTTAAAATTGGTTCTTAATTTTAAAGTTTAGCAAAATATGTACTTGCTTTTCTATCAGACATTCGATGTATATTAAGAACACCTTATAAATATAACTAACTCGGACTTAGTCATACTAGTTATAGCTTAGAACCTAAATGAAAAACTAATGACAAGGAAAGTGGCTCAGGATCAGTGCCGGATTAAGCAAGCGCGGGGAATGTAGGAAATTCTATCGAGGAGCCCTTGACCTGCTATGGGTTTTTAAGTATACAGTGCTAAAAAACAATTAAATACTCAATATATTTATTAACTTCCCAATGGGAAGTTATTATAATGGGTCCGATTTTGGAAATTGAAAATTTAACATATCTCCACAAAGGGGATGTCCGTGTATACGTATGTATGTATGTATGTTCGGATTCAATTTTCGCCTCGTGTATCTCGAGAACAAAGAGTGATATTGACATGGGACCAGTTTTATTTAACGCATAATTATGTAACTCAGACCTCACTAAATTTTGAGCGAAATCGGTCAAGTCGTTTTTTTATGTCGAATGAAAAATTGTATAAAATATTAAAACACATGATGTTTTTTTTAATCGTTCCACTGAGAAGTTGTGTGGACCTTTCGTGTCGCACCTAGACCGTTTTTATTTACCATTATAGGTGACGATTTTGTTGGTGTTTTACAGTAGTTTACTATAGACCCTGTTAGAGTCTGACAAGTACAAAAAGTCAAAAATGAGATTGTCCTTTAAGCAAGACCGGTGTCGGCGTATGTCTTATCTATAACAATGAACGTTACTAATATGCAACGTATCATTGATATGCAGAAGGAACAGGATAGGCAATACCACACAGCCTTGTGGAACACCGGCATTCACAGGCTTGGGGTCGAAGAATGCACCGTCAACTGCGACCTTAATACATCGATCTGTAAGAACTGTTGACTGGCATAATTTTTCGGGAAGCCCATAAGAGCAGCTTTAAAAGAAAAACTAAAGTACTTAATCGGGCTTGACTTCTTTTAAAAGCTTTAAAAGAAGCCAAACCAGATGAAGTACTTCGCTATGTCCAAACTAACCACCAGGGCCTATCTCTTGGTCTCGACTGCCTCCGCTAATCGGTGAGTCAGGTAGATAAGAAGATCGCTAGCTGAGCGATCTCAACGGAAATCGTAGTAACGGTCACACATCAGTTGATGCTCTTCAAGGTACCGCATGAGCCGGCAGTTAATAATGGATGCCATTATTTTGGAGAACAAGGTGATCGCCATAGGCCTGTAGTTGGATGGGTCTGAGCGCTTACCTTTTTTAGGGATCGGGTGCACTAAAGCTGTCTTCTATGAACCTGGAACGACGCCTAAAGAGTAAGAGAACCGAAAAAGACGCGTAAAAACCGGTGCTAACTCTGGAGCACATGTCTTCTGCCCAATTTGGGGGATTGCATCAGGCTCACTTGACTTGTTGACGTCTAGGGACAGGAACGCACGCAACGCAAGTTATGCACCGAGCGCTGTGTAAATAAACATCCGGCATTGAGCACTCACACCGCGGGATGGTCGGGGGTATGTTCCCCCAGTCGTTGAGAGTCGAGTTGGATGCAAAAAGAGGACCTAAAATATCGGCTTTCTCTTTTGCGGCGTGGGCCAGCGAGTCATTTTTCCCTGTGTAGAGATGGAAGAGATGATTGACAGAAATTCCCTTGGACAGCCTCGGCGGGAGACCAGAATGCACGGGTTCCAGAAGAAAGGCGAACTAGTTTCTCTCCAATTCTGCCTATGTGCTCGGACTTTTCCCTAACGATAACTCTTTTGAAGGACCTGGAGACAGAGTTGTACTTCTTTTTGAGTGCGCTAGTGTATCATCCTGGTACTGATGTGCTCAGGCCTTGTAACAATCCTGCTTTCGACGCGACGCAATTTCGCAGGAGCGTCCAAATCAAGACTGGGATTTGCTGCCAATAAGCACTACAGATTTATTTTGGTTTCTATTAATTCCATCCCCTGAAGCATTACATCGGCGACAAACTCAGTAACGATTTTTTTGGGATAGTCCAACGTGAAGCAAATACGTTTATTAAAAAAAAACCACATCCAATCCTTATCCGCTGACGTATAGTGCCACACACGGCGGCAGCCTCCCGATAGGGCACTGTACTCCAGATAGACAGTGATCCGAAAAGCCAAGAGGAGTTCCTGCATGATCTATAGTACGAAATCCGAGTCATTCGGCGTGGTGAACGTTGAAACTTGTGTGTTTACCGTATGAAATTCAGTGTTTTATTTTCACCAATGAAATAATCGGTTACCGATTGTCTCACGTGGATTGTCTTAGATGGAAAAGGTGCAACGTTTCAAGATTTTGTGACATCAAGTAATTCAATATACTACGTTTTCATAAGTTTCATTCAAAATATTACGCTTAGGCGGTGATGAACAGGTGTAAACGTGAGGCCCCATTTTGTGCAGGACCCGTACTTAGCAATTGCTATTTCTGCTACGTGGTTAATCCGGCACTGCTCAGGACCATGTTTTGGGGTAGTCTGTGGAGGAGGATGTTCAGTAGTGGACTTGTGAAGGGCTGTAATGATGATGATGATTCGAAAACTTGCATGATTAAATTATAAGAAATCGATGTGCTTCATTTTTTTTTTCATAATTTTCTTTAATTAATTGTTTAGTTTTAAAAGAAAGATAGAACTGCTTAAAACTAAAACACAGTAAGGTAAGTAGTAAAACGTGAAAATAAAATAATTGTTGTCATCTGCATTATTATTTCGTATTTCAAGCTTGTAACACAGTATAATAAAAACATATAGACTGTGCTTGTAACATGCATGATTCAAAATTAAAAGTTGTTATGTGTTTATTCAACGACTACACAGGCCAAATGTGTAGTTGTGTATATTATTGTGCCTCTAAAACACCGACAAATGGGGTGTACACCTACCGAAAACACATAAGGCACAACCCTATGCTATGCTGGCATTAGGTACACAAAGGGACGACATTTGGTGCAGGGTGCCTGGAATTTGAGCTATAACGCCTTTTTTTACTTAGCGTCGTTAGTAAAATTGTTCTCGTAATAATATGATTGTAAATAAATGTTCATTACATTTTTGGATAAATAGCTTATCGATTAAAATAAATGTTTAAAAATAATGTGCACTCATTAAAATAACAGGGATTTCTTAAGTTGAAATTGGCTCTAAAAGGCTGGTAACATCCACCCTATATCTAATTACATCCCTATTAATTTCCATTAAAAGAAAATAAAAAAATTGTAAATTTATACAAAAATATCTGCATTATTGTCTTTAGTCATATCCATACATATTAAAAAACCTTAGGATGAGCTAATGTAAAATAATCTTGATTTTAACGGGACCATGGACCATAAACATAACTTTTTTTTTATAGGATAGGGTGACAAACGAGCACACAGTCTACCTGATGGTAAGTGGTTGCTGTGGCCCATAGGCATCTACATCTATCCTCGATTACGAATCAAAGTGCAGATGCGTTGTCACCCGTGAGGACTAAGATGGAATGCCTCGTTTTCAGTAAAAAGGGTCTCCGGTTCTCTACACTCACCATACGAAATACAGCAGCTTTAAGCTACTATTTCACGCTGGTATTCTGTGAGAGCGTGGTCCTTCCCCGGTCGAGCCGACCCATTCGTGCTACAACTATACTACTAATATAACTGCAGCATGGCTCTACCACGTCAAAAACTACATAACTTGTCAAAAAATCTAAAAAACGGGTGACCCTTCAGGACATTTCTGGTACTTCCCGCTTATTTTCAAGCGCTACCCTCGAAAATAAGCGAGTAATATTGTGGGTATACAAAATAGTGTTTCTGAGTCTGAAGTCTTTGCTTCCTACTTTTGAAAATTATTAGTTTTCAAAGCGGGAAGTTAAAACTTAGAAAATTGAGCATTTTCAGTAGCGTACTTTGATTTTTTAATTTAAAACTTAGCTTTGTGGTAATATTTGCTCTAGTTTTTTAGTTCTAGCTCTACTTTGTTCTAGTTACAAAGTATTTCTTAGTTGAAAATATTTTTAGTTAAGACTACTAGAAAAACCTTATTTACGAAGTAAAAAGGAGAAAATTCTGCAAACCCTACATGTCAAGCTCTTTTAAGGAGTTAATAATGCTTACGATTTCTCTTGCATAGGTAGGTTTGCCTAAGCAGTTTATTAAAAACAAAAAGATTAAGTCTTGTATCACTGTACATGTAGCGTAGTTCCGAAAATATACTATAAACTTTATTCCGTATAATCCTACCTACTAAGTATACCTAACTACTATAATAGTACATCGTCGTAACTTTTGATTGTTGACACGAAACGACTATCGTAGAAAGTACTGACTTATTTTAAAGTAGGGAATACTAAAATAATAAACCACAAGCTTCCAATACTCTTACATCCAATAATATAACCTAACAACTAAAAATAAAGTCCACAAACTTGATTCTAAATATCCACAGACCCTTTATTATACAAAATATTCATATATTACTTAACATCCTCGACCTTTAAGTTACGAAAATTATGGCCACATTAATAACTCAACTAACTTACTTAATGTGCCGTGTGCCGTCAGCTACTATTACGCACAGCACAGAGCATCACTGTCACAGATATCTATATTAGAGAGGATCGATGATCATCGATGTTAAAAAAATTTAAACATCGATGTTGCCACATGTCAAACATCGATGTCAATGAACCCATAATCGATAAAAAAGAATTTGTTAACAACGAGAACCCGCTAAATCAATATTCAACTAAATCTTGCATCTCCCATTAATTAGGTACATGTGCAAAAACATCGATAATGGCCAACACCGATGTTTTGAATAGGATAAACGTCGAACATCGATGTTAAAGATCGATACCAACATCGATGTCGTCATCGGTGTTTCTGCAACATCGATCATCCCTAACCTATATACAATTTAAAAAAAGATAAAGATATTATGATAGATAGAAACTATCGTGCGTAAATCGTATCGTGTGCAAAACGCGTTTCGTCATATGTTAGCAATCATAGCCAGAGTAGTCAACTTTGATTATGAACGATGAGCCATAAGATTTTTTTTAAATATTATAATGAAAGTGATAAACAAATTCATCGTCCACCTATTGGTAAGTGGTTACTGTAGCCTATGAACACCGGTAACCGACTTGAAACAAGAAAGACTACATTGTCATCACTGAAGAATAAGATGGGATACTTTTCATGCTGTATTACTGTCTCCATATATGACACTACTATCCCTCAGAAACACAGCGGTTAATGTGTGGTAATGTGGATGCCCCTATTGCCAGACTTTTAGTGCCAATTTCAACTTTAAAAATTCCTGCTACTGCGATAAGACTAGGACTAGACTACCTACAATATTTTTGAATATTTATTTGAATCGATAGGAAATTTACCAAAGAATATAATAATCATACATATAGTCATATTATTTCACAGATTACCCCCTAATAGATTCCGCCTACAAGTCCACAAAAGCGTGCAACACATGCTTGCTGTAGCTAGCATACGAAGTAATGGTGGCCACACAGTGGTGGTCAGTTAAAGTCATCAGTCAACTGATGTCAGTATCAGTTCGAACGAATTCAAGCCAAAGAAATTTCCACACACACGATCAGTTCAACTGATCAGTCCAAGCCAGGACTGTAATATTTTTGATATAGCAATAATTATAAATATATCAATGTTGGAGTTTTATATATCGTAAGTTAATATACAGTAAGTCAATATCGGAGTTTTATAAATCGAAAAAAATATCGATATATCAGCTTATTTAAAAAAACAACCGTAAGTCATTTTAGTTTAGTTCATTTATTATATTTATTAAGCAAATTAAATTATAAATGTATGAAAATGTTAGATTATAGTTCTTATTAATTATTGTTTAATTTAAATAAGACGATTGATGAATGTGACGATTATGGGTATCGCCTACCCGCTTCTGCGTTGAGCATCGAGCCAACGCGTTAATGCTGGTGCTACACTAACGGGGAAACGTCATTGCCAATAAACACACAATTGTAACGCGTTAAAGTTGGCTACACTTGAACGCTCCACATCATTAAATTTCAATGCCATTGAACGGCATTAAAGTTGGCGTTAATGTTCCTTGAAGAGTTTTTATATTTGTTAAAAATGGTTCTATAAAAACCCATTAGCTTTTCCTTCGTCTTTCTAATTCTTCCATAGTTGTATTAAAAGATAATAATTAGATAATTCGTCGCAAAGAATCATTTTACGCTGTACGATTCTTAAAACTTTTGAGTTTCGGATCCCACAAACACGGCTCTGTTTGCAGAATGTTAAGAAACGTAATAACTTTTTACGTGGTAGAGCCATGCTGCAGTTATATTAGTAGTATAGTTGTAGCACGAATGGGTCGGCTCGACCGGGGAAGGACCACGCTCTCACAGAATACCAGCTTGAAATAGTAGCTTAATGCTGCTGTATTTCGTATGGTGAGTGTAGAGAACCGGAGACCCTTTTTACTGGAAATGAGGCATTCCATCTCAGTCCTCATGGGTGACAACGCATCTGCATTTTGATTTGCAATGGAAGATAGATGTAGATGTCTATGGGCCGCAGCAACCACTTACCATCAGGTGGACTGTGTGCTCGTTTGTCACCCTATTTTATATAAAAAAAACTTTTTTATTATTCCGCTCCATCATAGCATTACGTGTGACCCTGTTGTGCTCATCGTGCACAGTAAGACAAACGTAGTGTGGCGGCTTCAACGCGTTATTTCGTGCGTTAATCTCTGATGTAGCGCTGCTTGAGTTATCGCCTAGCGGCAAACGGCATTGTTAATGTCATTGTCAAATTAACGCATTCAGTCGTGGCCACACCTACATTAAACGTCCATTAACGCTATGGAGTGTAGAAGTAAGGAGTACCAACTCCCATAGTAGAATAGTTGAAAAAGTGGCTTTCTATAAGCAGTAAATAACAGTTCAAAAGCTCTCCACAACAGCGCTGGAGTAGCTACTGGGATGAAATGAACTACCAGTTGTCGAGGGTTGTTTAAGTGTGCTGCTAAACGGCTCAGTAGCTCTGAAATCTAAAATAATTTTATTTTGTAAATATAACCTCGAAAAAGTCGTCCATCCCACTAATATTTTCGGCACGTTCTTTAAAATTTAGCCCGTAGCTATAGTGGCGCCACCCTTATTTAACGGTTTTCTATGGACACTTTTTAATACACAGTTTGTACTCCTTACTTGTACAATCCATAATTAACGGCATTTCTCGTTAGTGTGGCCCCAGCATAACATTGTACAAAAATGATAATAAACAAGCTCCGTGGCACAGTGGCTTAGCGACGAGTTGCTGCGGTGGGGGTTGCGGGTTCGAATCCCGAACGGAACAAGTATTTGTATGGTCTACAAATAATTGTTTCGGGTCTGGATGTTTGTCCTTGTGCAATTTATGTTTGTAAACTGCCTCCACTATACAGGAGAAAATCCTAGTGTGGGGTTAATGTTCTATTTAAAAAAAAGTCTAGAATTAATAAAATAATTATTTGATTTGTTTCATAATCGAATATGTTGAGTTTTATAAAATAATAAATTTTTCGTTTTTTATTTAGTTACATAACACATATAGGTACACTATATTTAATTTAGTTTTCTTTATTTTTCTTATGTTTTCTCCCCTTTTGGGGCCATAAATGTTTAGACGTGTCACAGATAAAATTGCGTGATTCCTATAAATTAATAATAGTAAAAATATAAAAATAGTGCCGTCACTGAGATCCTATACACACCTTTAAATTGCACCATCAGAAACACACATTGTGTATAGGAAAAAGACCCATACGAACCGATATTTAAATGGTGAATCACACCATCATCCTTAACAGTTCGCTACCTTAGATTTATCAAACGCTATTTACACAAAAACTTGAACACTTTATTTTCCAATATCTGTTTTGCGATTCCACCCTTAAATTGTCGTTCGGGGTGTAACAACGAATTAAAATATGCACGAGCTCCAACTTCAACACTGGCGTTACGTATAATAACAGTCACCTATAATTATTAGTTATTTATGCCTTAGCGGCTGCAAGCATCCTCCAAGTTACAAAAGAACGTTCTGCCATAATTATACTATACATCGTTAAAACAACACGAAATAAAATTAACTCTTAAAAATTATTCTCACTACTATCTCACTGTAAAAATCTATGTGAAAACTTTTTCGATCGTGACGGCGTAAAGTTTACATAAGTTACGTCTCGAACGATCAATAGTAAGTGAAACTCTTTTACCTGTTTCAAGTTGGTATTATTCATGTGACCTCAAATGTATTTTGTTGTTATAACAGTATCTGGAAACCGACTGCACCGGACGCGGGAGTCGCGCGGGTGTTGCAGGTTCACCGTCGTCGGCTTCTCGACAGTGAAATTGACGACATCCTTAATTATGGTTGGTAATTTTTATCACACTATTCATATTTTAATGTATAGTTTGGTAGATAACAATTGTTTCTTTCCCCATGGGGAGCGAATAGGAAGAAGTTACAGTTATACAGTTGCATATTGGGTAATTGTAAGTTGCATTTTATGTTAAAAAAAATTATATTGTAGCCTATGATTTTGAACATAAAATATTATATAAAATAGATTTAAGGTTAAAAGTATACAAAATTGAACAGTCAAAAAACTTAGTTTCATTGAGAAATATGACAATGACTTTAGTCAACATTTACTTACATTGTATACTTAGGGACTTTATTTAAATTGTTATACCATGATAGAGGAAATATCATAAAAAATTCAGAAATGTACACATGTTAAAGTATTTGGTATACCACAACCAAGAAATCTGCGGTATTACGGACTGCCCCCAATCAGCCGTTCAGTATTTTCAACAACTGCCCGGTCAAAGGAATAGGGGGCGCAAGAGTGTCCCCAGCTGAAAGGTTATTTTGTTAAAACTAAATTAAGTTCAATTGTGAATCAATGTAGAGTAAAATGTAAATAATGCAATTTTGATTTTAACCGTCATAATAGACACATCGGAAGACACGAATTATCGACCAAATTTTGTTAATTTTGTCATTGAACAGCATTTAAAGATGTTCCTAAATTGAAGTCTACGCGAGCGAAGCCGCGGGTAAAAAGCTAGTATTATAATTTATAATAGGTAGAAAACATTAATTATTTCAGTTTAATATTATACTGCGTACTTACCTTACCTACTCTAAGTATTTGTTTTAAGGAGTTCGATTTTATAAAACTAAACAAGTAATTAAAGTAAATAATGATTTAAAAAATATGTAGTACATCGGTTTCTTATAAATTAATCATTCAAGTTTTCGAATCATCATCATCGTTACAGCCTATCACAAGTTCACTAATGAACATCCTCCTCCATAGACTGCTACAAAGCATGGTCATGAGGTACCTTGAGGATCACCAGCTGATTAGTGATCGCCAATACGGTTTTCGCCGTGGTCGATCAGCTGGTGATATTCTGGTCTACCTAACTCATAGATGGGCGGAGGTGGCTGTACGTGGTAGAGCCAGGCTTCAACTATATTAGTAGTATAGTTGTAGCACGAATGGGTCGGCTCGACCGGGGAAAGACCACGCTATCACAGAATACCAGCGTAAAATAGTAGCTTAATGCTGCTGTGTTTTGTATGGTGAGTGTAGAGAACCGGAGACCCTTTTTACTGGAAACGAGGCATTCCATCTAAGTTCTCACGGGCGACAACGCAACTGCGTTTTGATTCGTAATCGAGGATAGATGTAGATGTCTATGGGCCACAGCAACCACTTACCATTAGGTGAACTGTGTGCTCGTCTGTCACCTCTATCTTATAAAAAAAAAATTTAATTCTTTTTTCTTTTAAAACGTATATTAACAATGCTATAAACATTATCAATATTCCCCTTAGCCACTCGTAGTAAGCTTAAATTGCTTATGTTACGAGCGGTTCACGCCAGTAGTCGAATGGCGGATTCGAACCCATGACCTTTTTGAGTTCGCGGTCCGCGCTTTGCCATTATTTGTCGCTTAGCACTAATAACTATATTATTATACTAATATATAGTATACTGTATATTAGTACTAATAATATAATATTAATGATAATATTATAATTATAATATTAATAATATAATACTAATATTAATATATAATATTAATAATACTAATAATATATTAGTACTAATAACTAATTGTTAATTATTTTTATTACTTGTTCAATTATGTTAAATTTATAATTAAAAAAAATTAAAATAATAAGGTATATAACAATATTAGATCTTTAACAATGAAATTGCCGTTTTTTACGAAATAACGTAATTTTTTTCTATATTTTTATTTCTATTAATCAAAGTAATCACCCATGCAATCGATGTATTTTTGCTAACGCAGTGGCAGTTTGATGGACTTCTGGAAGAAATTAACTGTACGGGAGATGGGAAATTCTTCAGACATTTTGTACTGCCTCTCAGGCAATTAATTTTTTACCGACATAATTTATCCAAATTCTGAAAAACGTAGAAGAGAGTAGGCGCAAGGTCTGGTGAGTAAGGTGTATGATGGAGAGCTTCCAACCACAGCTCTTGTAACTTGGAGACCGTCTGTTGTGCACTATGAGGTCGCGCGTTGTCGTCCAGGAGCAGCAGAGACGAGCAAATGACCTAAGCTGGTTGGAGACGTGCGAGCTTCTTCATCGTTGTGTTCAGTTCCTCACAGTTCACATTTGCAGTAATGCTCATTCCGTTTGGTAAAAAGCTGTGATGAATCACAACGCCACTAGGCCACTAAACAGTGACCAAACTTTTCCAAGGGTAAGTTTTAATTTAGGACTTTTTAAGATGTTGAACCAGGATCCAACCAACTTACTTAGCACTTGCGATTGTCACACAGAATCCGTTCTTCGTCGCAGGTAATAAAGCGGTTCAAAATTCCTTTGTTTGTTCCTGGCGATCATTAAGTTCCTGGGGTACCCACAAAAGGACCATTATTGTTTCGATGCTCACGTCGAAAGCTGCTGCTAATTCATACAGTTGTTCATAGGCGGCGTTAGTCACTTACACCAGGTGAGCCCCATGCCCGTTTGCCCCCTCTCATATAAAAAAAGTTCTAAGATTTTGAACAAACAAACATTTATGTTTCTATTTATATAGATACATATTAGTATTAAAGAAACAATAAAAGCGGTTGTAACATCACGTAACAATGGCTGGAAAGATTTCATTGACTATGCCTATGATGCTTCTAACATCTTCCTCTGAAAGCCTTTCTTCACTTTCTTGGACAATCTGGAATGAAAAAATTAAGCATTTATGTTTCTTCATATGTAACAGTGGCTATGTCACCAAGGGCCGCTAGGCTAAAATAAAATTGGGATCCTATTGGAGCTAATACTTTAAAGGTGCAAAACTACTTCATCATCAGCTCTTTATCGCTCACTGCAGGCCATAATAAAGCAAAGCTACTTAATACTAAGTATATATATATATATATATATATATATATATATATATATATATATATATATATATTTAACCGTACTTTCTAATTTTTATATGAATATACAAGTGGTAACATTAAAAATTATGTACAACCGACTTCAATATAAATAAAATGAGAACATCATTAATGTATTCAAATTCAATGAAATATGCATTATTATTATTTAAGGATAACTCAAAATTTACTAGTCAGATCTTGATCAAATTTATATGAGATCACAGGAGAAGCGCTAGCTTACAAATAAAAAAAAGAATCATCAAAATTGGTTTGACACTAACTTAGAAAAAAGTTCTGACACATTACAAAAAAAAATCAGTTCAATTGAGTACCTCTTCCTTTTTGAAATCGGTTAAAAAGAGGACATACTGAATACCAGCGTATAATAGCAGCTTAATGCTGCTGTGTTTCGTCTGAGTACAGCGAACCGGAGACCCTTTTTACTGTGACAACGCATCTCCATTTTATTTCTTAATTGAGGGTAAATATAAATGTCTATGGGCCACACTTATCCACTCATCATCAGGTGCACTGTTTGCTCATCTATCACTCATATTCTATTTAAAAAAAAAAAATTGGTTGCCTGTAAAGTCGGTATACGGGCGAAAGTTTTACGTGACAACGACTTTGAGTGGTAAAATAATTTTAATGTGAATATTCATTCGTATAGTAGGAAGAAGGATGAAATAACACTTTTTATGTCTGTCTCTCTCGCTCTTAGGCGGGCTAACCATGCCCGAGTGGAAGGGACGCGTGCCTCTCACTCGCTCTCATTGTGAGCGCATAACGTGAGCGGAGCGTAACGCAGTTTCTTGAAGTGTCACCCGGCAAACCAATTTATAAGACGTTGTCACGTCAAAAAAAAATAAAGACCTCCGCCATAGGTTGATTCATAAGGTGCCTTAGTTGCAACACTTGGCAGGCTGGTTGGCCACAATAGTTTTTTTTTTATTTTTAGTTGTTATAAGGAAGAGGACTACTGCCCATCTCCTGGTTCGTTTTCTTCTGTTACAAAATTCACATGACAATATGGGGTAGTAGAAATTCTTACACCACCACTACACAATCATGGATGTAATATCATAATATTACTTAAAATAAACATAAACTCACCAATTGTATTTCTAATTCTGTTCTTGGAGGAGTATTCACCATCATCAATTTCTCCATTTTTGTTAATTTGAATTTTTTCATTGCTTCTAGGAACTTCTGTATAGACTGCTCAGATTGATTTTTACATTCAGTGTCCTGAAGATAGTGTACAGTCTGCAAATTTTATTAGAGCAACACCTGTATACAAGTTTCATAATTGTGTAGCATGACAATATCTCAAGTCTACTGCACACATAATTGTTACTCCAAAAATATACAGAGAAATATAATAGTAATAATAATAGTAGAGCTATGCTGCAGTTATATAGTTCTAGCAGGAATAGGTTGGCTCGACCATGGAAAGACCACACTCTCACAGAAAACGAGCGTAAAATAGCAGCTTAATGCTCCTTTGTTTCGTATGCAGAGTGTAGAGAACCGGACACCTTTTTTTATTGGAATTGAGGCATTCCTTTTTAGTCCTCATGGGTGACAACGCATCCACATTTTAATTCATAATCAAGGACAGATGTAGATGTCTTTGGGCCACAGCTACCACTTACCATGAGGTAAACTGTGAGCTCTTTTATCACCCTATCCTATTAAAAAAAATCTATATTCAACAAAAAATACTTGTAATTTCACATAGATCCACTTATAGTTTCTTCTTGAACACATATTTATAAAACATTAAAATAATGTTTATGTCTTAAAAACAGATCCTGAGGACTAAGATAGAATGCCCTGCAGCCTTTAAATATACCAACTCTCTAAGCCCTTCAGTCCGGAACATTTACTGCACTGCAAAAATAGACATTATATACGAAAATTGCTCACTAAAAAGTATAGGATTAATATGGCAAGAAATGTTGTTTTAAATGTGTGTATTTGTCATTATAATTTGTGTTTATAATAACAATAATAATATATAACTTATTTAGTCCCACACATACACAAATTAACATAACAGGACAATTTAATGAAATTGGAACTAAAAAGGCCGCCTACTGGTAACTGATAGATACTGATTTTCAATAAATGCCAGAAACATAGATGGAATAAAATAAACTTAACTAATCACAAGTTCCGACTTAAAAATAAATACACACTTATAAAAAAATAAAACTGCTGACATTTAGGAAAAAGGGCACAATAGAAAGCCATCGCAACAAATAGTGCAACAATAGGCATGTGCAAAGCACAAGGCACACAATTGAATTATTTGATAAGATACAAAAGCAAAATAAATGAAGAATTAAGTAAGTATTTCTTAGTAATTCGTAGTTAGTGCCAATATTTCTCGGGAAAACTTTGTCGAGTACCTGAACAAACTTGTGTCTGAAGTCGAGTCTTTGCTGAAGAAAGTCTCGGATTGGGGGCAACTAAATCTTGTCCAGTTTAATCCTCAGAAGATTACTTTTATGTTTATTGAACTGAAATGACCATTTCTTCGTACTTTTTACAGACTTCGGACTGGCTATTATATTATATTAGAATAATACATTATTCATCATTTTATTTTTTTATCCTTTGTTCTACTTACAATTACATATCAAATCTCATAACTTGCTAAACGGCCTTCATCTAAGTTTACATTTCAAAACAGCAGGTTTTGTATTTTGCTGATAGTTAGTCTTGTTCTTCTTTGATTTACAATTAGCCCCGATTTGGAGAATGTTCTTTTGCATGGCACTGATGTTGCTAGTCGTAGTACATTTTTATATGTAAATTTTGGGTTAGTTTGGATAAAAAATTGTGAGTTCTCAATCATTCCAAAGAATTCTTCCAGTCACCAGTAGTATTTGTTCTTGGTAATATGTCGTCGGCCAAATAGATGTCCACTTCTTTTATGGCTTTTGATAATGGAGTGCTTGTGGTGGGAGGTGCCCTTATTATTAGATCAAAAATATCCTGTGGACTGAATTCATTATAGTTCTTGTCAATTAATTTTGATTTGAAGTTTGGGCCAGTGTTGCAGCATCAATTTTGGATATATCGGTGGCGACGAGCGGTCGTACTCTATTTTTTGTTTTGACAGCTTCAGCGTGGTCTGCAAATCCCTGCATCTTAGCTTAGTTTAGTTTACGACGGGCTGTTTTCCGCAACTCCACGTCTAAGCGCGTATTTTATTATTCGAGTCATGATATCCCCCCGAAGAAGCTCAGCAGTCCCTTGATGTTGCAAGCAATTTCGGGGAGCGATCCCGGTGTGCCGAGATGTTTAGCCCTGTATGAAGCGACTTATGGACATGTCAGCAACACGTGAGCCGCCGTTTGTTCCTCTCCCATGCATGCCCTGCACAGGGGGCTATCAGTAACACCTATGGTGAACAAATGTTTGTTAAAAGAGCCATGTCTTGTGTCACAGATCAGGATAGTAACAAGTGCACTTGTTACTATCCTGATCTGTGGCTTGTTCAGTCTCATTAATACCTTGGTTAGACGACTGTTTATTTCAGGTAGGGCCTCCTTAGCTTGTCTACAGTCTACTAAATTTTTCCAAAGCTGAACGTGTAAATTATTGAAGTATCTATGTACCAGTGAACGAACATAGCCAAAGGGGATTGGTATTATTGGTTCCAGCCCTATAGTTGTCAGGGCCGATCCCTTTCTGGCCAGTTCATCTGCTGCATCGTTGCATCTAGATCCACTGTGTCCCTTGATCCAATGCAGTCACATTGTTGTGCTTACATACCTCATTCAATCGTTGATGGCACTCGTATATCAGTCCCGAGTTCGTCACGTTGCAACTCAGAGCTAGTACCGCCCTACTTTCGGTCAGTATTCTGATGGAGAAGTCTTTCACCTTCCTAGCATCTATTGCTATGGCCGCTTGGATTCATGCATGCATGCATGCATTCAACTGGAAGACTGTGTTGTGGGTACCCAGCGGTGTGCATATGTGGATATTAAGGCCTTCAGAGAAAGCCCCAGACCCCTCACCTTCATTTGTCTTAGAGCCATCCATGAAAACTTTGAGCTCTCTTGGACCCAATCCTTCTAGATGGTCAGTTTCCTTCAATTGTATCATGTACTTCTTATTGAATACAAATTGTTATGGGAGCCTATCATACTTGGCTTGTAAGATAGGAATTTTTGAGTAAATTCTATTGATTATATCTGTATGGGGGACTCTACTCTTACTTAAAAGATTTAGGGTCCTGAGTCTAATGGCAGCTAAAGTTGCTTCTTGTTGTATATATAGATGAAGCAGTGTTAGCTCCAGCATAGCCTCCAAAGCTGCTATTGGTGTAGTCCTTATGCAGCCCATGGCAGCCATACAAGCCAATCTCTGGTAACGCTGAAGCTTTTGTATAGTGGTGGCTTCATTGGTTTTGGTCCACCATACCAGAGAGCCGTATGTTATCATGGGCCAAAGTACAGTTTTGTACAGCCACAGTATAATTTTTGGCGTTAAGCCCCATCATTTGCCAATCATGTTTCTGCACTGCCAGAAAGTTAAACTAGCTTTGCTGATTTTGTTTTCTATGTGTTTGTTCCATTTAAGTTTACTGTCTTGTATTCTGTATTTTACCTCAGAGGAAAGCTGGAGTTTTGTGCTGAAAAGACTTGGAAGATGGATAGTTATTCAGCATTCGTTTTTGTGTGAACATTACTATAACCGTTTTTTTTTTTTGGATTAACGGTTAGGTCATATTCCCTGCACCATCTCTCCACAATAAGGAGAGCCGCTTGGGTCAGGTCGCACACAATGCTTGCTGTCTTACCAGAGACCAGTATTGTCAGATCATCTGCATACCCGACTGTGTAGAAATGGTTAGCGTTTAATTTGCTGATGAGTTCATTAATGACCATATTCCACAGGAGAGATGAAAGAACCCCACCCTGCGGGCATCCTTTCATGATCTGAATTGTCTGAGATTCACCAGCAATTTTTATTGTTCGTGTACTGAGCATGTTTACTATCCAGTCAATCAGTGCTGGTTCAACATTATGTCTACTTAGGGCACCTTTTATGCTGGAGAAATTTGTTCTGTCAAAAGCACCTTCTATGTCTATGAAGGAGCCTAGACATATTGCTTTGTTTTGGATGGCCTCTTCAATCTTTGTTATTACATGGTGAAGTGCCGATTCTGTTGATTTACCTAAGCTATAGGTGTGTTGTTTTTCATGTAGCGGTAAGTTAATTAGCGCCGACCCTCTCAACTCCTGTTCACACATCCTCTCCATCGTCTTTAGGAGAAAGGATGTGAGGCTAATGGGTCTGTAGGATTTAGGGTCTGTATTGTCATTCTTACCTGGTTTGGGTAAGAACATGACTTTCACTTCCCTCCATCCCCTGGGAACATATTCAAGAGCCAGACATGCTCTCATTATGGCAACAAGTCTGACTATTAGGACTTTACCCCCCCACTGTAGAAGTGCTGGAAATAAGCCGTCAGGTCCTGCTGCATTATAGGGTTGGAAACTATGAATGGCCCAATGGATTTTGTCCATCGTCACCACTCTTTGTGCTAATTCCCAGTCTTCTTTTGTTGGTGTCAGTGCATCTTCATGCCGGTTCACCCTTTCAACTACACAGCAACCTGGGAAGTGAGTATCAATTAGGATGTGTTGGGTTTCATCTGGCGATGTTGAGTAGCTTCCGTCGGGTTTCTTTAAAGAGATAGATCCCGGTGTGTTCTGTTTAGCTAGGATTTTCCTTATCCGATTTGCTTGTTCACAGGTTTCGATGCTACCACAGAATTTACGCCACCCTGTTGAGCGTCAATACCTGATACATTTTTTGTATTCAGACTTAGCTTTCTTATATAGAAGCCAGTCTTCATCCTTTGAGGATGAAGACTGGCTTCTGCTGACTGCATCTTAAATTAAGGGTCCAAGAAAGTACACAAACTAAATGTGCCACTTGGCTCTATTTCTTTGAATCTGTCTGATAAATCTGATTTAAATAATGAAACTATATCGTGGATATTTGATGTTCGATTTCCTTTGTCTCATAATTTATTATAAGATTCTATCATTGTTATGTTTTGTCTTATAATAATGTCATTGTCATGTCATTATTATAAGATAATGTTAAATATTTATGGCCACTCTTCGAATGGTTCCAACACCATAACCATTGGTAGGTGGTCCAAGTTTCCGAAGTGATTGTTGGCAAGTCTTTGTCAGCTAGCATCTTAGTATTTCTCCGCAAACTTTTTTATGTGAGTCACAATTCATTTTATACTCTCTATTTGTCTTTGGCAGAGTAAACTTATGTTTCTATGTGCCACTGACATAATGTCCAAGCTTTGTCACAAAACAATATTCATGTAAAATCCCAATTAAGAAAACTTAAACTTAAAAAATAAACTAAACTTAAAAACACTTGTCCACAACCGTGTAATACAAACAAAAGAATCAAAACGAATTTTAGCCTTGAATGATTGCTCATGGATTGTTTACACATACTAAATACAAAATGTTAACAAATAAGAAATTAACTTTCTTTATTTCTTCATGCTCACACACATACGCACAAGACCCTGTTCGATGTGTTGGCGCAGCGGTGTTCGGTAACCTCCAGAAGTAACAAATATTTACGAAAGAGACTAAATCCACAGTAATGAATAAAATAATATTGAAAAAATATGTTGAGTGTGTTGACATAGATTAAAAGCTAATATTTTCAACCTATTTTTTCATTAATGAATAACAGTTAACATATTGGCAAACGAGAAGCCATTGAAAAAAACAGTTTATTGATTCAACACCCACTTCCATATCAAACACATGTGAAAAGTTAAGCAGTGTAAAATTGTAGCCTCTTCTTTATCCTGCGCTGTTAGAATATCATCAACAATACTCAATAGCGCTGTAAATATGCTTGATCCAGCTCTAAAACCCAATTTTTTTAGAGTTAAAATATTGTTCAGGTTCAGATATTCTATTAATTGCATATAAACAGCCTTATCAACAATTTTAGATAAAAAAGGCAGTAAACTTATAGGTCGAAGATGATTTAGTTCTACAGGTGATTATTTTTTGATATTGGATTTATTACAACTTCCTTCCAGATGTCAGGGAAAATCCCTGTCTGTATAGAGATATTAATAATTGTTGTTATTGCATTCAAAGTCCGTGGCAATGTCAAAAGAACCATATCTTTAGTGAAAATGTTTTTCAAAATTTTTGATACTTACTTAATATTAATCCACTAATTTTAAAGTAAAAAACCTGTATATGTATCAATACCTGTATGTTTATCAATTATTAAATCTAACTCTCTCTTGCAATTCTCATTTCATTTCATTTAAACTCTAACAATCAAAATCTTCTTTGCAATTGAAACAGATTAAAAAATGTTACTATTTTTCAATTAGATATATATAGTTACCTGTGTAAAATTTTAACTACTACTAGCTTTCTGGAAGCGGAGAGACGCATTTAATTTTATCATAAAATTCATAAAACTATCTTCTACTCTTACCTCATATGTAACAGTAGCTAATGACCCCTCTCTTTTATGTTTTTTCTGAGTAGTATCCTTTAATTGCTGTAGAATTTGCATAACTTCATAATTGCAAAGAAAAGCCGCATGGGCATTTATTCTAAAACATGAGATTTATTAGATTTTTACAAAATTATGCTATTTTATTAAATTAAAAGTAATCCTTTAAGAAATACCCTTACGTTTCCATTGTACACCTTTTGTTGATGGTCTAAAGTAACTTGTCCATAAAATTAGTAAAGAAGGGAAAATAACATCACTATAAAAACTACTTAAGATTTACTTTTAGCCAATCAAACCAGTTATATTTAAAATCCATAAAAAATTTGGTTTGGTATAATTCATACACTTATATAAAACAGGATTTTTATTTATAGTAACTGCCTTAAACAGGAATTACATACACCACACCAAATAAATAATTAATAAATAAAAAATACTTCCTATCTTATTGTTCTCTAACCTCCATGCCATAGATTACTGACTATATACTAGAGATAGATGAGCAACTAGGCATGTCGATCTAAAATCGATTAATCGAAAAATCGATTCTTTGGAGTAAAATTATCGATTTTTTAGATCGATCCGAGGCACTGCATCGATTCACTGAATCGATCCAAAAACCTATTGAATCGGACTGATTAATTTGATTCAAGAACTAGCTAAAATTCCCAAACCAGCTGGGGTAAGATACCAGTTTTTTAATTTTTTGCTGTTGGGGGACGCAAAAACAACCGGTCGTCTTGGTTGATAATTTGAAAGCAATATATATTTCAATAAAATAAATGTTTATGAACGCATCCAATAATATCGAAAAGTTGTCATTTCATTTTCATTTCTAAAATTCTTAAGCCCACTTTCCACTAAGGGATATAATGTAATTTAATATTACATCTCGAGATATAAATTAATATCGCTCACCGTAGTTTTAAATAGAACCGTTTCCAATGAGGTGTAATATATATTACATCCCAAACTATAAATATTTCTTCGATTGACCGAGCGATATTTTCATATTATATTTCACCTCCTGTACTATAATATAACATAATATTATAACTGTGAACCTGTTTGAACTGTGAACTTGTGAATTTACATTATTTATTATCAAAAATATACATACTGTGAGCTGTAAGTACAGACAGAGTACTTTTTAAATACCTAGATACTGTAAAAAATATTATACCGTACGTTGAAGTTTATAGAGGTTTATAGTAAGGAAATAACCAGTATTGTGTTTGTGTAGCATTCATTTCAATATGATAAATAGTGAGTTATTAAATTGAAACAGATTTATCGAGAAATGTACGTTGCAGTTTGCACTTTTGTAAAATTATTGTTGTTGTTTTTAGCCTAAAATGTCAAATAAAAGTGTCACGTGGAATCACTTTGTAAAAAAAGGAATCGAGTGGAGTATGTGCGAACCACTCCTAACACAAGCGTTTCAAGCTTACCAGGAGTGGTTAAAAGGAATATTAGTAATGTTAAGCAATAAGATTACCAATATTTTATTTAAAAAAAATATTACAGTTTAGAAGTTAAAGAAAAAAAAATCGAAAATTCTTGAAATTTCATGTTTGAAAATGTCGCGATTAATCGAAAATCGATCTTTTATTCCTCGATTTAATCGATAATCGATTCAAATCGATTCAGAGATCGATTTTTTTAGGAGTGAATCGACATGCCTATGAGCAACTCAAGTTTTATTTACGTTAAGTTCCGTGCCCCAACCGTCAGGTGGCGTAAAATTAAGAGTGCTTTGGGCCCGCCCTTTATTTGAACTTTACAATTTTATATTTTCAGAACCATTAATTACATTGCATAAGTGCTGCAATGTAATTAATGGTTCTTTATATTTCTTGTGCTAATTGCTAGTTCCTATTAATAAAATAAAAACCGGATATATTTAAAATGTTTATTGTTTAAAAATTTCTTGCCTAAATTAATAACATTAGATGTGTTAAATTTAACAATATTTGCACAATATCAATTGATTTCTTTAAACATATTCTTTTTAACTGGTTAGTTAAGTTAGGAAATATATTATGTTACAGAGAATACAATACAATAGAATTATTATTATTAAATATAGATTATTACATAATACTTATTGAAAGTCATGTTTTATTTACTACAGATACCTCTGTCCTGGGAAGAACCAACAAGAAACCCAGCGGGACGTTTTTTAAAACATATTTCACTTTACAATCATTTTGTTTATACATTTTTTAAATAAATTTTAATAGTACAGGCATGGTGGCGATCACCTCAATCACAGGGGTTATTATTGATGTATTTTTTGATATTATAATAACACTTTTTGTACATTTTCCTTAAATAAAACATTTCAAATTATTTATTGACAAATTTTGTACATTTTCTGAAATTTTGTTTTAAAAGCGTATATGTTGCCCCATAAAAGCACTACTGACTCAGTGGAGTCTAACTGGTGTTACAAGCTTATGTTTGTTCTTAGCTTTTAAAGTATACACATCTTTATTCTTATGAAAGCTTTTTATGTTTTTATGTACATACATTAGTATATATATATATATATATATATATATATATATATATATATATATATATATATATATAATATATGTACAACAATACATACATTATTGTACATACATTATTGCTATGCCAAAGTTAATATATTTATTTCTTTAAATTTTTCTCTACGCGACTTTTACAATTTAAGATATAAATTGAACGTACGGCTCTCTTTTATAAAACACATACGGCTTCAATGTCTAATACTAAGAAAAACTGTGGTATCCACAAGACTCAACTACTTCCCATTTATGAGCACATTGATAATTGAATCCTCTCCAAAGGTTTGCTTCTTTTCCATAATTTCAAGAATTAGTATCAATTAATTGTTAATAGTGGTACATCTTTAACTTAATATAAAAAGATACATTTTGTAGCAGCATTATTAATCTTTAAAATATGTACTTGATAACGTTATCACATTTTGGTAGCAAAACTTTTTTTAAATGTGTGTAATAACTATACTTTTAAAAATACAAACAATTTACAAAAGTGACTTTCTTATGCCCACTATACCATTGTAAATGTGTAAATCAATATATTTTTTTTTACAAAATCAGCATTTTATATATGTATTATAACATACTCATACATAAGACAACCTCACAAACCATTTGCGAAATTATAATCAATCCACATTACGGAATGCAAATAAATATTGTATTGTATCTAATAAATTGTGGAAGGTACCATATAATCACATAAAGCAACATTTATATTATTTTAATACTAAGAAATAATATTTCAATAAAACTGATATCGTTGACTATGGCACACCCACATATTCCTGAATGTGCAGTTAGTACAGCATTATATGAATATCGCGGAAGATAGTACAATTTCGAAGACAAATTGTTTGGCAAAGACGAACATTAAAAAATGTCCTTACATAAATACTAATTAAACCAAATATAAACTCAATTATATTTAAGCAAACGAAAGAACAACGCTTGAGCATGGCAGAGTGCTTGTGTTTCTAAATGCTTGATGAGATGCTAGTGTTCTCCTCACTACATTACAATGCAAATGTCATAGGTTTTGAGGACTGAGGATGTTAAGAGCGAAAATATGATCATGAACATGTTTTGGTTTGATGATAAAGGAGATAAAGTTCATATTAAGCTATCAACTAGTTATAGATTTTGTAAAAATGCTACGATGGCAGTAATTAAAAAAATATATATAATAAAAGATTTATAACAAACATGATTAAATGGTGTCTATGATCAATTTACAATTAACACCAAAGTAAGCAATAATTAAGTTAATAGGACAAAGACAGCAAGAATGCTTTTGAAATTTAAAATAAAAAATAACTTCCTTTATTTGATACTTATACTTATCGAAATGGGAAATTTTATTTTAAAAGAATTAAGATTTATATGGATGACACTTTTTGTACATTTTTCCCTTAATAAAACATTTCAACTTATTGACAAATTTTGTACATTTTCTGAAGTTTTGTTTTAAAAGCGTATATGTTGCCTCATAAAAGCACTACTGACTCAGTGGAGTCTAGTAACTGGTGTTACAAGCTTATGTTTGTTCTTAGTTTTTAAAGTATAAACATCTTTATTCTTATGAAAGCTTTTTATGTTTTTATGTACATACATTAGTATATATATATATATATATATATATATATATATATATATATATATATATATATATATATATATATATATATATATAATATATGTACAACAATACATACATTATTGCTATGCCAAAGTTAATATATTTATTTCTTTAAATTTTTCTCTACGCGACTTTTACAATTTAAGATATAAATTGAACGTACGGCTCTCTTTTAAAAAACAGATATGACTTCAATGTCAGCCACATGACTCTAGTAGTAATACCAAGAAAAACTGTGCTTTCCCAATCCATTTAAGAGCACATTAATTATTGAATCCTCTCCAAAGGTTTGCTCCTTTTCCATAATTTCAAGAATTAGTATTAATTAATAGTGGTACATCATTAACTTAATATAAAAAGATACATTTTGTAGCAGCATTATTAATCTTTAAAGACCACTATACCATTGCACATGTGTAAATCAATATTTTTTTTTTTTACAAAATCAGCATTTTATATATGTATTATAACATACTCATACATAATACAACCTTACAAACCATTTGCGAAACTATAATCAATCTAATAAATTGTGGAAGGTACCATATAATCACATAGAGCAACAAAAATAATACTAAGAAATAATATTTCAATAAAACTGATATCATTGACTATGCACACCCACATATTCCTGAATGTGCAGTTAGTACAGTATAATATGAATATCGTGGAAGATGGTACAATTTCGAAGACAAATTGTTTGGCCACGTCGATAAAAACAAAAAAAGCCTTAAAAGATATATATTCTTAGGTAAATTGTTCACTTTACTCAAAACGGACATTAAAAATGTCCTTAAAAAATACTAATTAAGCCAGGCATAAACTTTTTTAAATTAAAGAAATGAAAGACTTGAGCATGGCAGAGTGCTTGTGTTTCTTAATGCTTGATGAGATGCTAGTGTTCTCCTCACTACATTACAATGCAAATGTCATAGGTTTTGAAGACTGAGGATGTTAAGAGTGAAAATATGATGAACATGTTTTGGTTTGATGATAAAGGAGATAAAGTTCATATTAAGCTTTCAACTAGTTATGGATTTTGCAAAAATGCTACGATGGCAGTAATTAAAAAATATATATAATAAAAGATTTACACACACCACACGAAAGATGGCAGCACAAAAAGATATCAATTTGTTCTCAAAATAATGTTCTAAGTTGCACGCCCATGCTCCATGCCATGTTCTTATTCTTACTATTTGTGACAGCCGACAGTGTTGCCAAGTCTAGATAAGTGTTGCCAATATTAAAATCTAGCTAAAATATAAATAGTAGCCCCGTTAAAAAACCGTTAACCGTTAAAACGCAGACAGAGAAACCTATAGACAAATTTACGCCTTCTTTCGCATTCGCACACGAAAAAGATAGATTTATACATACGTCTTGCATAGAAATGAGATAGAGCGGTGTGATTGTTTGTCCCTTTCTCCGTGCCGGTTTTTAGCAAACTCTACAGTTTGCTAAACAACTTTGACAGCGTAGTGATTTAAGGAGTTTACAAGTTGGTTTAAGTGAGAAAAAAAGTGTTTTGTGAGCTTAAGATTGGTGAACCTTGTTCAGTTCAGTTCTTAGAACAATTAAAAAGTTTATTATATTCTATAACCTAAAAATTCGTTATCGTTCTTTCTCACTCGAGGCCACGCCGGTCATTAGTCTATAGGTTTCTCTGTCTACGCGTTAAAAACTATTTTTTCCCGTTACCAACATCGCTGACCCGTCAAATATGACGGGAAATCTGTCAAGTTGGCAACACTGGTCTAGACCGGTCCGAGTTGCCAAAAATGTGACGCCAAGTAAAGATATTATTATAATATACTTCGTATAGAACATAAAATAAAATATCTATGATGCCAAGTAGCCTAAATTCGCCTTTTTTCTGTAAAATAGTCTAAAATCGCCTACTCTAATGTCAGCCTATATAAGTAAGGGCTATTTGTAAACGTAATAGAAATTAACGATTAAAATAATGAAGTTTTTTGTAAATGTGGAAGAAAAGGTCAAATTAAAAAAAATATATTTTGTCTGTTTATTAATATTAATATTTCACAAATTCTTCTTTCTTTTTTCATTCTTCAAATATTTTTATTACATATAAAAAGAATAATGAAGTAGAAGAACATAATTTCGCGGCGGCGGTGCTGTCATCGCGCTACAAGCGAAAACGCACCGAAGCCTATATCGCGCTATCAAAGTTCGAAGCTACCGCGAACAGCTTTGAAAGAATACACATAGCTTTGGGCACTCCCCCAGTTGAACACCCTGCCCGGTGGGAGTTCTCCCCTTTTCCTTCAATCCATGACCACAGTGGTGACCTCAATATTTTCCTTCCACACCCATAATTTATTTGTCATTTTCCAAAAAAAAATCTCATCCAAAATGCCTCCATAAACATCAAATCTTAATGAAGAGCTAGAGGGAACAGTTACAGGGGTGGAAGAATTTGATTGAGCGTCAAGTTTTTGGTATTTAGCATATTTATTATGGAAATTGTGCAGTTTAATCATATCATTGGTACAAGTATGTAGATGTGAAATTGATGCAATACATTTTTCTGATAATTAAGAAAACTCGGATACGTTATAGCCACAGAAACAGAAACCTTTTTATTCAATATGGATGACAAATGACACTTATTGAAAGTTATTTTTTTTCATTACCACTGGTTCGCAAAAAAACTTCTGTCCTGGGAAGAAGCAGCAGAAACCCAGCGGGACAATTTTTTTTAAATCAGAGCTTACAATCATGTATGTTACAATTAATAACACAAAACAAATTAGAAATAGCTTGGTAACGATCATCCTTCCCGGGGGTTATTGTCATCTGTAAATTCTTTAATATTATAGTAACCCTTTTTATACAAACTTAGTTTAATAAAGTTTTTGAACTTTGTGTATGTAAAATTTTGTATAAGTTTTGGGATTTTGTTGTAAAAGCGTATACAGCGCCCCAAGAACGAATTACTGACTCGGTGGAGTCGAGTAACTGGTACTACTAGCTTCTGTCTGTTCCTAGTATTTACAGAATGTATATCACTTATTTTTGCAAAACTACTTTTATTTTTGTGTACGTACATTGCATTTTCATGAATGTATTACGAGGCCAGAGTTAATATATTCATTTCCTTAAATTTTTGTCTGAGCGACTCTCTAGGTTTTAAATCATATATTGCTCTAATGGCCTCTTCTGTAAAACAAATATAATTTCTGTGTCAGTCGCGTGTCCCAATAGCAAAATACCATACGACATTATGCTATGGAAATAGCTAAAGTAAACTAGTCTAGCTGTTTCAACACTGGTAAGAGTTCTTATTTTTTTACAGCATATGCTGCAAAACTAAGTCTGCTAGCTAGTTTTAATATATGGGGGCCCATTGAAGCTTTGCGTCCAGTGTGATTCCAAGAAAAATGGTGGTATCAACAAGACTCAGCTCCTCCCCATTTAAAATTACATTAGTATGTTAAAACTAATGTAAAATTGTTTGACATTCGGAGTTACGAATTTCATACATTTAGATTTAGTTCCATTTAAATGCAAATTATTATCATTAAACCAGTTGACAAACTTAGCTATAGCATTATTTACTTGGTCATAATTTATTAACCATCGTTTTAATTTGAAAATTAATGTAAATATAATAAAATACGTAAGGGAAGCCATTAATATATACAAGAAACAGAAATGGACAAGAATTAGGTTTCAAGAATTGTTTTAATTTTAATATTCCATTTCATTATGATTACCCGTACATGACGACTTGAAGACGACATATTCAGATGGTGGATTGAGCCCTGAGGCACGCCCATTTGTACTATAACTCAATTTTACGGATTGGGTAGACCAAAGCTATCTTCCATGAATTTGGGACTACGCCTTGGGAGTAAGAGTACCGGAAAAGACGCGTTAAAACCGGTGCCAACTCCGGAGCACACGTCTTCAGTACAATGGGAGGTACTCCATCAAGCCCACTCAACTTGCTGACGTCCAGGGAGAGGAGTGCGTTGCGAACCGAGCACTGGGTGAACCGTACATTCGGTATGGAGCACTCACACTGCGGGATATTCGGCGGTATGTCCCCCCATCGAGAGTCGAGTTGGAAGAAAATAGAGAACCTCTCTGTGCAGAGATGGAAAAGATGACTGATAGAAGTTCCCTTGGGAAGCCTTGGCGAGAGACTACGTCAATTGAATCTACGGGTTTCCGAAGAAAGGTGAACTAGTTTTTCGCCAATTCTGCCGATGTGCTCAGACCTTGCCTTGGTGATGAAGATTGCCTTGATGATGCTCTTTTGAAGGACCTGGAGGCGGGATTATAAAATACAATAACTTTATTTCAGGCATCAAGGACTTAAAATTAAGAACATTGGCCCATAGATTGCTATGGGCCAATGTACATATACCTTAACCTAAAAATATAAATAAAATATAAATATAACACTATTTAGGCAACTTTTTAGCGCGTCCCTGTATCTTCGAAACACCACCCTAGAGGGCCATAAATCGGGAGCAAGGAATGTCTCTTTGTATTTTGCAAGAACCTGGACTACGTAGAATTTAAAGTTCGTGGACCTGTTAGACTCCAGACGCTACAAATGTATAGAGATCGGATTCTCTATGCGGCATCGGCTTTACGCAAGACGTCTTCTCCCGACGTTTTTTTGTCTAAACGGGCGATGTAGGGCTGTATGGTGGGCTCCATAATACGCAGAATTGTACTTGCGTTTATTTTCGTGGTTCCACGCTGGTTTCAGACGGGTCTCGACCGACGTCTCTTCTCAACAAGATTAAACTCGGCATTTTATTATCTCTCTTGTTTCGGGTCACCACAGGAACTGATTTTACATCCACATTCTTTTGTTTTCGACCACAAGAGGGTACCGGTTGTGAAGATTTTCGAGCAACATCCGCATTCGTCTTCCCTTGTTGACAGGTTGGCTTCGGCGGAGGAGTACTCAAGGGTTCAGTCAAGGGCTGAGGTGGTGATGCAATGACGACCGAGGTCGCCCTTGTTTCACGGTCATCAACCCGCTGACAGACAGTATCGCGTGACGTAGTCGCAATTATCGGTGAAATATGACTACTATTACGATTACCGCGTGTCGCATAATTTACATTCTGTGACGGTGGCGAATTCGCAGATGTTGCAATTAAGTTGCGCAACATAGTGACTTCGTTCTTCAGCTCTGTTGCAGCTCGTTCCGATTCTGCAAATTTGAAACGGAGGTCGGTGACTTCGGCTTTCAACGTGGTGATGTCTTTCAACAATCTGGTTACGTCGACTTAATTGAACGTCACGGGAGGCAGCTTATTGAGATCACGCGCAACGAAAGTTGGAATATCATCAGGATCGGTGTCATTGAACAGCCTGAAGTTGTCTTGCAGGTCTTTCTTACCGCCTCCATATCTATGACGTGTGATAAGACGGATCTGGGTCACGGCTGAATCTGCTAACACCTTCTTCGCTTGGATGATCTCGTCCTCGGTGAAGCTGGTCATCAGTATCTGCTCCAGGTACACCTGGTCCATGACGTCCAATTTTTGTTGAACAAAGGCTAGGAACTCGTTAACTACGACGGTATCGGAGCGCTTAGGTTGACACGCCATTTCAAATTATTTTCACGCATTTGGTACCTATGCTTACGCTACGAATATATTGTAAGTTCGGCATTAGAGCCGTTACATCATTATGAAGCGACTGCACTGACCGGTAGTAGAAAATTCTTTTTAACAGCACTGGTGCTTACATCCCGAGATGTTGATGCGTCAGCTCAGACCCGGTAGCACTCCTGCTTATAGCGTGATGTTATTTTACAGGAGCGGCCAAACCATCGTTGGGACAACTTGTATTTAAATTAGAAATTAGTACTGTTACGAGCTTGAGGTTCGTGACAATAAAAATTGCCGATAGAATTACCAAAATTAACTCTTTAATTCACTTTACACTAATTAAACTTAAAACACTAATAATTAATCACACTGATTCACTTTATTCCGCTCCGAAGCTTCGCTTGTCTCGCCAAATTCAATACTTCCCCGATCGCACCTTGCAGCGCCTATAAATACACATTAGTACCACAACATCCAGAACATTCAAGTAAATACGCGCACCAAACGACAAAGCGCCGAAAGTTCGAGTCTCAGCTTCTAGAAGCATAGTTCTTCGTTTCGACAACAGATGGCGCTGTCGGTTAAAAGATTAGTGATGTCATTTTCTGGAAAGCTCTCTCCTCGCTCTGTTACCCAACACCAGATGGCGCTAGTGCCAGATGTCAACTTAGCCGCGCAACAGTACGTAAATAAATCCTAAACACTGCTATCGCCGATTATCATCGATAGGTATACGCTTTAGACCATTCAACCCAATGGACGAGTAATGCACCTAATGCTACAAACAAAAAAGTCTGTCACTTTTGGTGTGGGGGAGGACCTTTGACTAGAGAAAAAAGAAAGGACATGACGTACATACGAAAAAACGTGTACACTTAAACTGAGTCTGGCACAAAGATGGCTGCTTGACATAGTGCTGCGCACTATACCTAATATCGATAATGTGGCGCTTATTTAGAAAAAGATTCTTTCGTGTGATTCGTCTCAAACACCCGTGTGTTCTTAGATAGTTTTTTAAATCAATATGACGAATTTTCGTCGCTAAATTGTAAGTCCTTAACTTTTATTACTCAAGCTATCGATAGGGGTATCCAAATAAAGGAAATTAAAAGGAGATTACTGAAGTATATATGAGTTATACCAATGTTTTCAGTTCATTACTTTTAAGCGGTCGTTTTTTTGTTTTTATAATGTAACCATTTATTATTAATGCTACAATTATTTTCCGGGAATTACTAAACAAGAAATACTAATTAAAGGATTTTTGTTTGTTTGTTAGACAATAAATTAGACTCAGCCATAATACTCACACTAATTAAATTATAATAAATGCAAAAGTTTGAATGTTTGTTTATTCCTCAATCACGCCAAAAGAATCAGACCAGTTTGAATATAATAATTTGGCACGCAAATAACTTATTACCTGAATTAACATATAGGATACTTTTTATCCCGATTTAGAGGTCCCGAGGAATAGAATAAGAAATTTCGTAATAATCGAATTCCACGAGAGAAACATATAAAAATAACACACTCCCTCACTCGTAGACAGAGAAACCTATATACAAATTGACGCCTTCTTTCGCATTCGCACACGAAAAAGATATATTTATGCATACGTCTTGCATAGAAATGAGATAGAGCGGTGTGATTGTTTGTCCCTTTCACCGTGCCGGTTTTTTTTAGCAAACTCTACATTTTGCTAAACAACTTTGAAAGTGTAGCGATTTAAGGAGTTTACAAGTTGGTTTAAGTGAGAAAAAAGTGTTTTGTGAGCTTAAGATTGGTGAATCTTGTTCAGTTCAGTTCTTAGAACAATTAAAATTTTTAACTAAATGTGTTTAAAAGTCATAAAGATTATTGTATAACCTAAAAATTCGTTATCGTCCTTTCTCACTCGAGGCCACGCCGATCATTAGTCTATAGGTTTCTCTGTCTACGCCCTCACTAAAGTCGCAATGACAACTGATATAGTCGTCATTGACTGTGACAAAACATGGCGCCCGGTCGCAGCGAAAAAATTGTTGCTATATTCGGTAATGATAAAACTACTGTTGTCCTTTTTTATAATAAATATACTCATAAGCTAAAAAGAGACGCTGACATTTCGTTATATTCCTACAACTAACGATCTTTATGTCATGTCCTTTCTTTTTTCTCTAGTCAAAGGGGAGGACACACTAAATTGACAGTATTGCACACCTACTCAATAAAATTTTGTGTCATTATGGCACACACATTTTACGCACACATGTAGGTAGGTTAAATACATCAACATAGAAAAAGTTATGAGTAAGACGGACAAATTAATTGCGATGCTACCATAGCGATATTTTATATCGATAGTTTTTTTAAGAAAAAGAAAAAACTCACAAGCATTAGCAAAATGCACTCGAACAAGCGTCCCGTAGTAACGCAAAAAGGAACACTTATAGTTTCGCCAAGTTCAACAGTCTGTCGGTTTGTCCGCGGCTTAGTACAGAGACTATTGGTATTGTTACGAGCTTAAGGTTCGTGACAATAAAAATTGCCGATAAAATTACCTAAATTAACACTTTTATTAGAGAACACCCATTAAATATAAAAAAAACACTAATAATTAAACACACTAATTCACTTAATTCCGCTCCGAAGCTTCGCTTGTTTCGCCAAATCAACACTACTTCGATCGCATCTTGCGCCACCTATTTATTTAAATTAGCAAAATATCCGGAATGTTCAAGTAAACACGCGCAAGGTACCGAGAGTTCGAGTATAGATTTTCTAGAATCTTAGTTCTTCGGGTGGCGCTGTCGGTCGAAAGATGTGTGATGTCATTTACTGCAACGCTCCCCTCGCTCTCGTTCCTGACACTAGATGGCGCTAGTGTGTCGTTGACTGGAGCGCGTAACACTGCCCCCTCCTAAGACATGCTCGTCCCGAGCATTATCGGCCCCATAATAACGCGCTAGGCGATCCACATGGACGATCTTAGGAGTCCCCCTTGCGCCTTTCTGTATCCGGTTGGTTACATCGTTGATCCTGGTCACAATCCGGTACGGGCCGTCCCATTTAGCTTGAAGCTTAGGAGATTTCCCTTTGCTGCGGACTGGATTATGCAACCACACTAATGAACCTTCGTTGAACCCTTTATTGTTCATTTTGCGGTCGTACCGGGTTTTCATTTTCTCAGACATTTGCTGGCCCGATTGTCTGACGTGCTCATAAATGTCATTCATTTTGTTCCGCAAGTCATTTGCATAATCGGTTATACTGCGTGGGGCATCAGGTGGTATCCCGGTGATCAGGTAGGCAGGCAGCCGTAATTCCCTTCCAAAGTTTGCGAAAGCTGGTGTCACTGCTGTACTTTCGTGAACAGAACTTCGATATGACAACAAAAACGGTTGTATGTGCTTGTCCCAATCTCGTTGCCGATTGTCTACAACTTTTGCTAGGTACCTCTCCAATGTCTGATTAAATCGTTCCACCATTCCATCAGATTGCGGGTGATAAGAAGTCGTTCTTGTTTTATGAGCACCCATAAATCGGCAAGTTTCCTGAAATATTTGAGACTCGAAATTCCTTCCTTGATCGCTGTGAATCTCTAAAGGTACACCAAAACGACAGAAGACTTCATGAACTAGTTTATCAGCAACTGTTGAAGCTTCTTGATTTGGAATGGCGAAGACTTCTGGCCACTTAGTGAAGTAATCCATCACAACCATGAAATACTTGTTACCGCTTTCACTCTCCGGAAACGGTCCCGCCACGTCAATGGCTATTCTTTCCCATGGTGCACCAACATTGTACAACTTCAATGCACCTCTACTACGAGTCTGAGGTCCCTTTACAGCCGCACAACTTGTACATTTGCGACACCAGTCCTCGACATCGTTTCGACAGTGGACCCAGTAAAACCGTTCTCGGATCTTCAGTAGAGTTCGTTTAACTCCCAGATGGCCTCCTGAACAATCATTATGGTACAGCTGTAGAACATCCCGTACTTTAGCTTTAGGGACAACCATTTGCACATGACAGCTGTCCCCCCGAACGTTTTCCCATTTACGACACAGAACTCCATCCTGAAGCAGCAAGCTGTCCCACTGGGCCCAATAGCTTTTAGTGGTCGAACTCATCGCTGAGACTTCACTCCACTTGGGCTTGGGAGCACTGGCCTTCATCCATTCCAGAATCGGCTTGATGTCCGGATCTTACTGCTGTGCATGTAGTAAGCTGTCCTTCCACTCGTTGCTGAGGTGGTCTGCCCTGAGCATCCTCACGGATACCACTTCCTTACTCTCTTGCCTAGTACAATGTTTGCAATCTTCAGGACAAGGTCTTCTTGACAATGCATCTGCGTTGCCATGAGATTTCCCGCTGCGATGTTCGATCTCAAAGTCGTATTCCTGCAGTAGTTCAATCCACCTCGCAACTTGTCCTTCGGGGTTTTTAAACTGCAATAGCCATTTTAATGCAGCATGGTCAGTTCGTAAGTGAAATTTTCGTCCCAGAAGTATTTGCTAAAATGTTGCAACGACTTTACCACTGCTAGCAATTCGCGTCTTGTGACACAGTAGTTTCTTTCCGGTTTTGACAACGACTTGCTGAAGTACGCTATCACGACCTCTTGGTCACCATTACGTTGAGACAACACACCGCCAAGTCCTATATCACTTGCGTCTGTGTCAACTATAAACTCTTTGCTTACATCAGGGTATCCCAAAATAGGTGTCTTGCACAGACGGTCCTTGAGCTCCTGGAATGCGATGTTACAACTTTCATCCCAGCAGAAATGTCGCTTCTCCTCGGTTAGCTTATGCAGAGGTTTGGCTATATCTGCAAAGTTCTTCACAAAACGTCGGTAATAGGAGCACAAACCCAAAAATGCTCTAACCTCCGTCTTGTCTTTTGGAACCGGCCAATCCTTTACAGCTGCGATTTTCTCTGGATCCGTGCGGATACCTTCTTCCGACACTACATACCCCAAAAAGTTGACTTGCCGTTTGAATAGTGAACATTTCTTCGGACTCAACTTGAGGTTGGCACTCTTAATCTTCATGAGCACGCGTTCCAAGTTTTGAAGGTGTTCCTTAAACGTACGGCCCACGATGATGATGTCATCCAAGTAGACCAGACAGGCGTCGCCAATTAGCCCGGTAAGTACAAGTTCCATCAGCCTTTCAAACGTTGCTGGAGCATTGCACAACCCAAACGGCATTACTTTAAATTGCCACAGACCCTTTCCCGTCGAGAACGCAGTTTTCTCCTTGTCCTTAGGGTCAATTTCAACTTGCCGGTAGCCACTTTTTTCCAGCGTGCTAAACCACTTTACTCCTGTAAGCATGTCCAGCGTGTCGTCAATTCTTGGCAAGGGATAGCTATCCTTCTTAGTAACGTCGTTCAGACGGCGGTAGTCAACACAAAACCGCAAGCTGCCGTCCTTCTTCTTTACCGGTATACGGGTGAACACATTGGACTAGATGAAGGTTCAATAACACCATCCTTCACCATTCCCTTAATCATGGTTTCCACTTCCTTTTCACGTGCTACCGGCAATCTCCTTGGCCGCAGACGGATAGGCAATTCTTCTCCTGTGTTTATTTTGTGTTGAACTAAGCCAGTCTTTCCTATGTCAACATCGTTTGATGAGAATAGCTAGCTATCTATAGAGAACACTGTGACAGTCTTCCAAAAGTGTAGTCACTCTTGTTTGTGCATCCTTGCTGGGGATCCCACTCGATAGATATTGGCACCAACGTAACCAATCCACTTCCTCACAAGTGCCTTTTTCTATAATCTGTTCCTGGTCACAAAGGTTCAGTGCACGTACTCCTGAGATGTCAGTGGTTCTGACCAAAGTTTGAGCTACTTTCCATGGAAGGTCATTGTTTACCCTTTCCACAAGTACACAACGGTGAGCTTGCCCAGGGTTCCGAGGAAGACTAACCGGCACAATCGTTTCCAATCTCGGCGGAAGAACAATCTTCTTGATGCTGTACACGTTCCCTGGTAACGCACCTTCCATAAAAAGTTCCTCCTGTCCACATTTCAAAACACCTTGCTTAACGTCGATCTCGCAACAATTATTCCTCATAAAGTCTAAGCCTAGGATGCAGTAGTCCATTATATCAGCCACGATGACATTATGCAGGTAGATCACGTTGCCTAGCTTCAACTCCATCTCCTTCTCTCCACGGACGGGTATACGCTGACCGGTGGCTGTTACCAAATTAATGCGTTCTAGGTTGTATGCGGAGTCCCCAAGGAACTGACTAATAAGTTGGGAACTAACAACCGTACGAGAAGCTCCAGTGTCTATGGTCAGTTTACACGGCATTCCGTTGACCTCGCCCTTGATGATTAGACTGTTCCCATCATGGGTTTGTGAGATCGAGATCATTGGGGCTCTTTTAAGATCAGCCAGCACCCGCCCCGCAGTTCTGGCTTTTACTCGTTTCCCTGCTGCTGCTGGGTGGTGCTGTTGGCCGCACTACCCTCCTGCGATCGTTCACCTTCCCTTTCTAGGGTTCGCTTAGGGCAGCTGGATCGAAGATGGCCCTTTTCCCCACAGCCATAGCACCTAGGGCTGTATCCTCTGTTGCGGTCGCGAACTGTAACTGCTGCAACCTCCCTGACGCGATGGGAACGATGATCCTGCCGCACGGCTTCTACCTCCAGTGCATGGGCCAAGGCGTCCTTAAGCGTCTTGTGGTGCCCGAGCCTCACAGCAGCTCTGACTTCCAGGTCACGGATGCCGTCGATGAATGTCTGCACCAGGTTCCCTGCAATGAGCGCAGGTACAGACCGGTATGCTTTTCGCACCAGCTTCTCCACCTCTAGAGCCCACTGCTGCAGGTTTTCGTTGATGCGCTGCACGCGATCTTTAAGCTGCGCACGAAAGACGTGTTCCAGGTGAGCGTCGCCATATCTCGCCTCCAATGCCTCAAGGAGTTGCTCATAAGTCACTTCCTCACCGAGAGCATCCAGAACTGTTAAGGCCTGGTCGCGCAGGCCTAGTGTGAGAGCAGTCATGGCCTGATTTTTATTCCAGCCGTTCGCCTTCATAACAGCTTCGAACTGGATTTTGTAGGCTGACCAGGAAGAAGTCTCGTCGAATGGTGGCACCTTGAACCCACGTAGCGAAGGTGTAGTAGCTACTACGGGAGCTGTTGTTCCATCCCCCAGTTTGAGGTCGTCCAGCGTTTTCTTCACTTCAGCCATTACGTTGTCAACCCGATTGTTTACTTGGTCGATTCGGGTTTCGGCCTCCGACAGGCGGTTGTCATGTTGAGCAACCTTATCCTTCACCTCCCGTATCTCTTTTCCGAAGATAGCGTGAAGGTCTTTCATGAGGAGCATCTGCTCTTCCTTATCGCGTTGTAGTTGCTCTTCTAAACGACGGGCCTGTTCCTCCTGCCGGCGGGCCTTTTCCTCTTGTCACGTATCACAACTTATTAATTAGTACAACAAATACATATAAAGGAATAAAATTATAAATAAAAATAATAAAATATTTATTTTATGCTGATCTTAGTGACGACATCGTCTATTTTAAAACGGTATTCAAAGAAAAAGGTTACAAGTTTGCAAGAAGTACAAGATTCGCTGCTCTGCCAGTATATAGTACATCTTATGATACATCTTTGATAAATAAATGAAACAAACGAGCCCTAGAAAAGATAGGAATTGAAGAAGGAGAACTTTAAAAGAGACAGTTATTGCTTGCGTGCGTGATTAATGATGGAGTAGAACTAGAAGGACCTAGTTCCTGAGATTTATAGCTCTCTACAGACTCGACCTCCTGGAAAGGAAAATAATATCCTGTTGAGAAATTTATGCACCTACTCCAGATCTATAAAATCCCATGGGTTGCCTCAAAAAGCAATCCCAAAGTTTCAAGCACGTAACATGAATATTACTATTTTTATAGGATAAGGGGGATAATCGAGCACGCAGTCCACCTGATGGTAAGTGGATGCTGTAGCCCATAGACATCTACATTTATCCTCGATTAAGAATCTATATGCAATTGCGTTGTCACCCTTGAGGACTAAGATGGAATGCCTCGATTCCAGTAAAACGGGTCTCCGGTTCTCTACACACATCATACGAAACATAGCAGTATTAAGCTGCTATTTTACGATGGTATTCTCTGAGAGCGTGGTCCTTCCCCAGTCAAGGCGACCCATTTATGCTACAACCCTAATAGCTGCAGCATAGCTCTACCACTTAAAGATCTCTTAATAGTAATGTTGGTAAAGCATTACAGACTAATTTACGACGTTTACTAGGCAAACATAAAAATTGGGATGTATCAAAGTGCATCGAAGAGGTAGTACTTGTGCCCACCTCATTTTTAAGAGAGGGTCCTGTCGAAATCTTAGGTTATGAGAATACATTAGTTATAAAGTATAAATGCGAAATTCTTTCTGTACTTATAGGTTTTCGGAATAAAGCTTATTCTAAAGCTTATCCAGTGTATAAATATGCCTATTAGTATTCAAACAGATTCAAGACGTTTGTTACTCCTTCACGCCATAACGACTGAACAGATTTGGATACTCTGAATTAACACAAGGTAGATTTGTCCCGGAAAATTAAAAAGTTAAAAGGAACTTTTTAATTTTCCTTAATCCACGTGGACGAAGTCCCGGGCATCATTTAGATATCAAGTAAAATAAGTAAATATATTTTTAATATGATGAGTGAAGGAAGTTTTAGTATGGACGTATCTATAGTAAAAAATTTTTGTTGTATTTATTTAATCTAAGGATTAAAATTATTCATTCACACTTTTATTATAAATTATTATTAACTAGATTATGTATATATATATATATATATATATATATATATATATATATATATATATATATATATATATATATATATATATATATATATATATATATATAATCTAGAAAATAATATATAGATGGATTAAGATTACCTATTAAGGTAATCTTCTAAAAAGGGTGAAAGGGGTACGAAAGTGAACGCAAGTAAGACGAAAGTTATGGTTTTTGAAAGAGAAGAAAGTAAGACGATATGTGAAATAAGAATAGAAGGGGAGTTGATCGAGCAAGTGGATGAGTTTTTATATCTGGGTTGCGTATTTAGCAGGGATGGGAGATGTGATAAAGATATAGAACGACGAGTGAATGCTGGAAATAGAATAAAGGGGCCCTACACTCTATTGTGAAGAGTCAAAATGTGTCGAAAAAGGCATGTATGGCAATTCACAATGCTGTGTTGGTCCCTACTTTAACGTATGGTAGTGAAAGTTGGGTGTGGCAGAAGAAGCACGAGAGTAGAATGAACGCAGTAGAAATGCGGTCATTAAGGTGTATGTTAGGGCTGAATCTGAATGACATGGTAAGAAATTGTGTGATAAGAGAAGAGTGTGGTTTGCAAGATGATGTTGTGACCAGCATTAAGAAAGAAATGCTTCGGTGGTTTGGTCATGTGGAAAGAATGAATGAGGAAAGAGTAACAAAGAAAATTTATGTTGCAGATGTGAATGGCAGAGTCGGAAAGGGACGTCCTAGGCGAAAATTTATCGACCAAATTGGTGATTTATTAAAAACGGGCCAAATTAGGAGTACCCTTAACCGACGAGCATGCGTAGGTAAATGGATGTAAAGGAGGCAAGAGAGAGGTGTGTCGGGATCGTGCCAAATGGAAGTCTGTAGTCTCTGCCTACCCCTCTGAGTGACAGGCGTGAGTGCTTATTTTTATGTAATTTGTTTAATAATGTTTTGTATAATTCTTTAGTTGAGTGTTAGATGATAAATGTTAATTCTTCTTCAATGAATAATAATGAAAAAAATAACGATATCGATCCGCACATCATAGTCACATCACACATCAATATAACATCATTTTTAATTAAACACTTAAACCTACAGTGATCGCGTGGATTACAATAGTAACTGTAAAATATCTCAAATTTAGATACTTCTGGAACCATATATGATTAGAAAAAATATGTAAACAGATTCGTAATCTAACTTTGAAATAAATGTGATATTTTCATATATTAATATTGTTGCGCGCCTAAGTTGTAGCTGGTATCTGGCACTAGCGCCATCTAGTGTCGGGTAACAGAGCGAGGAGAGCTTTCCAGAAAATGCCATGACTAATCTTTAAACCAACAGCGCCATCTAGTATCGAATTGAAGAACTAAACTTTCTGGAAAGCTCCACACTCGAAGTTTCTGTACCTGGTCGATCGGAGGCCGGTATTTGCTGGAATATTCTGCATGTTTCGGTGGAAAAGGTTTAACAGTGGTAGAGCCACGCTGCAGCTTTGCTGTTGCACGTATGGGCCGGCTCAAACCGGGGTGGTACCACGACCTCACAGAATACCGGCGTGAAGTGGAAGCTCTACTTCCAAGTTTCGTCTGGTGAGTGCAGGTGGCCGGAGGCTCCAATCCCCCCCCCATCAACATGGTAGCTGAATTAAATGATGATAGACTACCCCAGGAGGGTACCAGAACCCCTGGAGAATCCCTTGCTGAGCATCCACGACCATGTTTCTCCACTTCTGAGCGTGGGTGCTCAGGCTGCTCCGCGTATTCTGGGGGAGGGGGGGGGGTGGCAAAATTCCGCTCAAGACTACAACTGCTCGAGCGGCTCAACCGCAACGGAGCAACAAGACCAAGGCGACCCCTGCCACGTTGTCGTGAATTTCGTTGTTGTTGTGAATTTCTGCAATTTCAGGGGACTTCACTCTAAACTAAACGCCGTCCACTACCATCTCGAGACGGCGAGGCCGGCTATGCTCTTTCTGACCGAGACGCAGGTGTCCTCTCCGGCTGATGTCTTGTATCTCTCCTACCCGGGGTACAAACTGGAACACTCTTTTGTGCCTCGGGCTGGAGTTTGCGTTTACGTCAGAGAGGACATCTGTTCTCGACGCCTCGGCAGACTTGAAGGTTCAGACCTCTCCATCCTTTGGCTACGCGTAGACAGCGACGACCATCCACGCGTCTACGGGTGCCTCTATAGGTCCGATAGCGGTAATGTGGAAACAGACCGACTCTCCGACCACGTCCAAATGGCTACAGATTCGTTGCTACAGCAGATCCCCTCCGCAGAGATCGTGATCCTCGGCGACTTTAACGCCCATCACGTCGAATGGCTTGGTTCACTTTTAACCGATCATGCGGGGAGATTTGTTCACGATTTTGCCTAGACATATGGTCTGACACAACTGGTTACTTCGCCTACACGGATTCCAGATGTGGAGGATCATGCACCTTCCCTGGACCTTCCTTGGACCTTCTACTGACCACTCACCCGGAAGGATATCAGATTTCCGTCGACGCCCCTTTAGGTTCCTCGGAACATTGTCTTGTTCGGAGTGTGGTGTCACTCACGCTGAAATCGCAGTTGCATTCTGCAGGCTGCCGCCGTGTTTGGCACTATAGGTCAGCCGATTGGGATGGGATGCGGTCTTTCTTTGCATCCTACCCTTGAGGGCGGGTTTGCTTCTCGCCGGACGATCTCAACGTTGTTGCGGATTCTGTTGCTGATGTGGTACTTCAGGGTATGGAACTTTTTATTCCTTTCTCTGTGGTGCCCATTGGAGGCAAATCTCAGCCATGGTTTGGTCGCTCCTGTAAAATACCATAATGTTATAAGCAGGAACGCTACCAAGCCTGGGCTGACGCATCAGCGTCCCGGGATGTAAACACCAGCGCTCTAAAAAAGAAGTATAATTCCGCCTCTAGGTCCTTCAAAAGAGTCATTACCAAGGCAAAGTCGGAGCACATAGGCAGAATTGGCGAGAAACTATTCGCCTTCCTTCTGGAACCCGTGCATTCTGGTCTCTCGCCAAGGCTGTCCAGGGAATTTCTGTCAGCCATCTCTTCCATCTCTGCACAGGGAGGATGACTCACTGCCCCATACCGCAAAGGAGAAAGCCGATCTTCTAGGCTCTTTCTTTGCATCCAACTCGACTCTCGATGACAGGGGGAGTACGCCACCGACCATCCCGCAGTGTGAGTGCTCCATGCCGGAAGTGCAGTTCACACAGCGCTCGGTTCGCAAAGCACTCCTCTCCCTGGATATCCACAAGTCGAGTGGGCCTGACGGAATCCCCCCAATTGTGCTGAGGACGTGTGCTCCAGAATTGGCACCGGTTTTAACGCGTCTTTTCCGGTACTCCTACTCCCTAGGCGTAGTCCCAAAATCATGGAAGACGGCTTTCGTCCACCCGATCCCTAAAAAAGGCGACCGGTCAGACCCGTCCAGCTACCGGCCTATCGCCATCACCTCCTTGTTCTCCAAAACAATGGAATTCATTGTAAACTGCCAGCTCATGAGGTACCTTGAGGATCACCAGCTGATTAGTGACCGCCAATACGGTTTTCGCCGTGGTTGGTCAGCTGCTGATCTTCTGTTCTACCTAACTCACAGATGGGCGGAGGCAGTAGAGTCCAAGGGGGAGGCATTGGCCGTTAGTTTGGACATTGCGAAGGCCTTCGATCGGGTTTGGCATAAAGCGCTTCTTTCGAAGCTCCCTTCCTATGGGCTTCCCGAGAAATTGTGCGATTGGATCACCAGCTTTCTTGCAGATCGGGGCATCAAGGTCGTTGTAGACGGTGAAAGCTCCGATTGCAAGCCTATTAATGCTGGTGTTCCACAAGGCTGCGTGCCAACGCTGTTTCTTCTGCATACCAATGATATGTTGCAAACCCGTAACATTCATTGCTATGCAGATGACAGCACTGGTGATGACTCTTTACACCGGCCGAGCCAATATTTCTCGGGGGAACGTCTCCGAGTGCCGGGACAAACTTGTGTCCGAAGTCGAGTCTTTGCTGAACGGAGTCTCGGATTGGGGGCGACTAAATCTAGTCTAGTTTAACCCCCAGAAGACACAAGTTTACGCGTTAACCGCTAAAAAGAACCCCTTTGTCGTATCTCCTCAGTTTCAAGGCACTCCCCTTGTTGCCTCAGCCAGTATCGGAATCCTCAGCGTCGACATATCGAGTGACGTGCAGTTTCGTGGTCAGTTGGAATAGAAGAAATTGGCCTCTAAAAAGCTTGGCGTGCTCAGCAGAGCGGGACAGTATTTCATGCCGGCACACCGCCTGCAACTTTACAAGGCGCAGGTTCGGCCGCACATGGAATACTGTTCCCATCTCTGGGCTGGGGCTCCCCAGTACCAGCTCCTTCCACTTGACCGCATCCAGCCCACAGCGGCTCGATTCGTCGACGACCGAGTGCTTTCCGATCGGCTCGATTCACTGGCACTGCGAAGAGATGTTGCATCTCTTTGCATTTTCTTTCGCATATACCATGGAGAGTGCTCTGAGGAATTGTTCGGATTAATCCCAGCCGCCAAATTTCGTGAACGCACTACGCGGCAAACGTCCCGACACCATCCACACTATTTGGATGCTTGGCGGTCCACCACTGTACGTTTCAAGAGGAGTTTTCTTCCGCGTACAACCTCTCTGTGGAATAGTTTACCACCAGCGATTTTTCCGGACCGATAAGACCTGGGGACCTTCGAGAAAAGAGCGTACTCCTTTCTAAAGTTCCGGCAACGCACCTGCAAATCCCCTGGTGTTCCGGTTGATCATGGGTGGCGGTAGAAACTTAACATCAGGTGAGCCGCATGCTCGTTTGCCCCCTCTTCTATAAAAAAAATTAAAGCCGCTGTAAGCCGCGATCGGGTCTGTATTGAATTGGGGACACAAGCGAAGCTTCGGAGCAAAATAAAGTGAACTAAAAAGTAAAAGCGATTAGTGTGATTAATTATTAGTGTTTTTTAAGTCTTAATTTGTGTTCGGTAATTAAAGTGTTAATTTTGGTAATTCAATCGGCTGTTTTTATTGTCACGAACCCTAAAATCGTAACAATTGGTGTCAGAAGTGGTATAAAATCATGCCGATTTTACCGAGGGACAACACGGAGGGTGTCCGTACCCGAAGTCAACGCCAGCAGGAAACGGACCAGAAACGAGTTGGTGGTGCAACGCCGCAGACGTTGTGGGGCCAACTGCCAGCCACGGAGGCTGGCTCGTCAGCAGCTCTTACACCTGCAGCACCTGACTTAGGTGCACTTATAATGCTGCTGCAGGAACAAGCTCGCCAACAAGAGGAACAGGCTCGCCGACAGGAGGAACAGGCTCGCCGACAGGAGGAACAGGCCCGCCGACAGGAGGAACAGGCCCGTTGGTTGAAAGATCAGCAGGAGGAACAGGCCCGCCAGCAGGCGGAACAGGCACGCCGATTGGAAGAGCAGCTGCGGGGCGGACAGAAGGAACAGGCCTGCTGACAGGAGGCCCACCGACAGGAGGAACAGGCCCGTCGTTTGGAAGAGCAGCTCAAACGCGATAAGGAAGAGCAGATGCTCCCAATGATGGACATTCACTCTACCTTCGGGAAAGAGATAAGCGAGGTGAAGGATAAGGTTGCTCAACTGAAACCCGAATAGACCAAGTGAACAATCGGGTTGACAACCTGATGGCTGATGTGAAGAAAACGCTTGTACGATCTCAAACTGGGGGATGGAATTTTAGCTCCCGTAGTAGCTACAACACCTTCGTTACGTGGGTTCAAAGTGCCGCCGTTTGACGGGGCTCTTCCCTGGTCAGCCTACAAAATCCAGTTCGAAGCTCTCATGGAGGCGAACAACCGGAATAAAAGCCCGGCCATGACTGCACTCACGCTAGGCCTGCGCAACCAAGCCTTAACGGTCTCGGTAAAAAAGTGACCTACGAGCAGCTCCTTGGAGGCGAGATATGTGAACACGTCTTTCGTGCGCATCTTAAAGATCGCGTGCAGTGCATCAACGAAAAGTTCTAGAGGTGGAGAAGCTGGTGCGAAAAGCATACCGGTCTGTACCTGCTTTCATTGAAGGAAACCTGGTGCAGATATTCATCGACTGCATCCGCGACCTAGAAGTCAGAGCTGCTGTGAGGCTCGGGCACCACAAGAGGAGGAAGCCGTGTGGCAGGATCTTTGCTCCCATCGCGTCAGGGAGGATGCGGCAGCTACAGTTCGCGACCGCAATAAAGGATACAGCCCTAGGTGCTATGGCTGTGGGGAAAGGGTCCATCTTCGATCCAGCTGCCCTAAGCGAACTGTAGAAAGGGAATGTGATCGATCTCGAGAGGGTAGTGCGGCTAACAGCACCGCCCAGCAGCAACAGGGAACCTGGCTGGTGCTGGCTGATGTTAAAAGTGCCTCAAGGATCTCGATCTCACAAACCCATTATTGGAATAGTCTAATCATCAAGGGCGAGGTCAACTGAATGCCGTGTAAACTGACTATAGACACTGGAGCTTCTCGTACGGTTGTTAGTTCCCAACTTATAAGTCAGTTCCTTGGGGACTCCGCATACAACCGAGAATGAATTAATTTGGTAACAGCCAACGGTCAGCGTATACCCGTCCGTGGAGAGAACGAGATGGAGTTGAAGCTAGGCAACATGATCTATCTGCATAATATCATCGTGGCTGATATAATGGACGACTGCATCCTGGGCCTCGACTTTATGAGGAATAATTGTTGTGAGATCAATGTTAAACAAGGTGTTTTGTAATGTGGACAGGAGGAACTTTTTAGTGACGTTGCGTTACCAGAGAACATGTACAGCATTAAGAAGATTGTTCTTCCGCCGAGATCGGAAACGTTTGTGCCGGTTAGTCTTCCTCGGAACTCTGGGCAAGCTCACCGTTGTGTACTTGTGGAAAGGGTAAACAATGACCTTCCATGGAAAGTAGCTCAAACCTTGGTCAGAACCACTGACTTCTCAGGAGTACGTGCACTGAACCTTTGTGACCAGGAACAGATTATAGAAAAAGGCACTTGTGAGGAAGTAGATTGGTTACGTTGGTGCCAATATCTATCGAGTGGGATCCCCAGCAAGGATGCACAAACGAGAGTGACCACACTTTTGGAAGACTGTCACAGCGTTCTCTACAGATAGCTAGCTATTCTCATCAAACGATGTTGACATAGGAAAGACTGGCTTAGTTCAACACAAAATAAACACAGGAGAAGAATTGCCTATCCGTCTGCGGCCAAGGAGATTGCCGGTAGCACGTGAAAAGGAAGTGGAAACCATGATTAAGGGAATGGTGAAGGTTGGTGTTATTGAACCTTCGTCTAGTCCATGGTGTTCAACCGTGGTGCTGGTAAAGAAGAAGGACGGCAGCATGCGGTTCTGTGTTGACTACCGCCGTCTGAACGACGTTACAAAGAAGGACAGCTATCCCTTGCCAAGAATTGATGACACGCTGGACATGCTTACAGGGGTAAAGTGGTTTAGCATGCTGGATCTAAAAAGTGGCTACTGGCAAGTTGAAATTGACTCTAAGGACAAGGAGAAAACTGCGTTCTCGACGGGAAAGGGTCTGTGGCAATTTAAAGTAATGCCGTTTGGATTGTGCAATGCTCCAGCAACGTTTGAAAGGTTGATGTAACTTGTACTTACCGGGCTAATTGACGATGCCTGTCTGGTCTACTTGGATGACATCATCATCGTAGGCCCTACGTTTGAGGAACACCTTCAAAACCAGGAACGCGTGCTCATGAAGATTCAGAGTGCCAACCTCAAGTTGAGTCCGAAGAAATGTTCACTATTCAAACGGCAAGTCAACTTTTTGGGGTACGTAGTGTCGGAAGAAGGTATTCGCACTGATCCGGAGAAAATCGCCGCTGTCAAGGATTGGCCGGTTCCAAAAGACAAGACGCAGTTTAGAGCATTTTTGGGTTTGTGCTCCTATTATCGGCGATTTGTGAAGAACTTTGCAGATATAGCTTCTATAACCTCTGCACAAGCTAACCGAGGAGAAGCAACATTTCTGCTGGGATGAAAGTTACAATATCGCATTCCAGGAGCTCAAGCACCATCTGTGCAAAACACCTATTTTGCGATACCCTGATGCAAGCAAAGAATTTATAGTTGACACAGACGCAAGTGATATAGAACTTGGCGGTGTGTTGCCTCAATGGAATGGTGACCAAGAGGTCGTGATAGCGTTCTTCAGCAGATCGTTGTCAAAACGGGAAAGGAACTATTGTATCACAAGACGCGAATTGCTAGCTGTGGTAAAGTCGTTGCAGCATTTTGGTAAATATCTTCTGGGGCGGAAATTTCATCTACTAACTGACCATGCTGCACTAAAATGGTTATTGCAGTTTAAAAATCCGGAAGGACAAGTTGCGAGGTGGATTGAAATACTGCAGGAATACGACTTTGAGATCGAACATCGCAGCGGGAAATCTCATGGCAACGCAGATGCATTGTCAAGAAGACCTTGTGCTGAAGATCGCAAGCATTGTACTAGGCAAGAGAGTAAGGAAACGGTATCCGTGAGGACGCTCAGGACAGACCACCTCTGCAACGAGTGGAAGGACAGCTCACAACATGCATAGCAGGAAGATCCGGACATCAAGCCGATTCTGGAATGGATGAAGGCCAGTGCTCCCAAGCCCAAGTGGAGTGACGTCTCAGTGATGAGTTCAACCACTAAAAGTTATTGGGCCCAATGGGACAGCTTGCTGCTTCAGGATGGAGTTCGGTGCCGTAAATGTGAAAATGTTCGAAGAGACAGCAGTTATTTGCAAATGGTTGTCCCTAAAGCTAAAGTACCGAATGTTCTACAGCTGTACCATAATGATTATTCAGGAGGCCATCTGGGAGTTAAACGAACTATACTGAAGATCCGAGAACGATTTTACTGGGTCCACTGTTGAAACGATGTCGACGACTGGTGTCGCAAATGTACAAGTTGTGCGGCTGTAAAGGGACCTCAGACTCGTAGCAGAGGTGCATTGAAGTTGTACAATGTTGGTGCACCATGGGAGAGAATAGCCATTGACGTGGCGGGGCCGTTTTCGGCGAGTGACAACGGTAACAAGTATTTCATGGTTATGATGGATTACTTAACTAAGTGGCCAGAAGTCTTCGCTATTCCGAATCAAGAAGCTTCAACAGTTGCAGATAAACTAGTTCATGAAGTCTTATGTCGTTTTGGAGTACCTTTAGAGATTCATAGCGATCAAGGAAGGAATTTTGAATCTCAAATATTCCAGGAAACTAGCCGAGTTATGGGTACTCGTAAAACAAGAACGACTTCTTATCACCCGCAATCTGATGGAATGGTAGAACGATTTAATCAGACATTGGAGAAGTACCTAGCAAAAGTTGTAGACATTCGGCAACGAGATTTCGAAAAGCACATAAACCGTTTTTGTTGTCATATCAAAGCGCTGTTCACGAAAGAACATCGGTGACACCAGCTTTCGCAAACTTTAGAAGAGAATTACGGCTGCCTGCAATCCTAATTACCAGGATACCACCTGATGCCCCACGCAGTATAACCGATTATGCAAACGACTTGCGGAACAAAATGAATGACATTTATGATCACGTCAGACAATCGGGCCAGCACACGTCTGAAAAGATGAAAACCCGGTATGACCGCAAAATGAACAACAAAGGGTTCGACGAAGGTTGACTAGTGTGGTTGCACAATCCAGTCCCAGCAAAGGGAAATCTTCTAAGCTTCAAGCTAAATGGGACGGCCCGTACCGGATTGTGACCAAGATCAACGACGTAACCTACCGGATACAGAAAGGCGCAAGAGGTACTCCTAAGATCGTCCATGTGGACGACTTGCGTGTTATTATGGGGCCGGCAATGCTCGGGACCAGCGTGTCTTAGGAGGGGGCAGTGTTGTGCGCCTAAGTTGATGTCTGGTACCTGACACTAGTGCCATCTAGTGTCGGGTAACAGAGCGAGGAGAGCTTTCCAGAAAATGCCATGACTAATCTTTCAACCAACAGCACCATCTAGTATCGAATTGAAGTACTAAGCTTTCTGGAAAGCTCCACACTCGAAGTTTCTGCACCTGGTCGATCGGGGGCCGGTATTTACTGGAATATTCTGGACGTTTCGGTGGAAATGGTGTATTTAAAGCCGCTGCAAGCCGCGATCGGGGCAGTATTGAATTGGCGACACAAGCGAAGCTTTGGAGCGAAATAAAGTGAACTAAAAACTAAAACAGATTAGTATGATTAATTATTAGTGTTTTTTTAAGTCTTAATTGGTGTTCGGTAATTAAAGTGTTAATTTTGGTAATTCAATCGCCAGTTTTTAGTGTCACGAACCCTAAGCTCGTAACAATATGTAAAAGTTTTTTTAAATATTATAATTTGAATATAAAACTGACGTATAAATGGTTTTTGTTTATTAAATATCTTCTATATCTATCTCTCTAAGATCTATCTTCTTATTATGAATTTGATTACATACGTAATCCACGCGACCATTTACGTAATTTTATAAGGCGCGACCACTGCAGGGTTACGTAGTCTCGTTACACTTTTATTGTTTATATGTTGCTAATATAAACTAGTCTCGTAGGAAGTGCTGGGTGTGGGTTAACTTTAAAAAATAAATATATAACTAATCTCGTGGGAAGTCCGCTTCTCACATTTCTCACTACTCGATTATGTTATCGGTATAGTTCTCGAATATTATTTATGATATTATTTTAAATGATTATAATAGAAAGAAAGCATACATCACAATAAAAATACTTACATATGCAATGTAACTCCATCTTTTTGTAAATTTGAAGTATTAGACTTCTTTGTGCACACGTTAACTACACAAATAGGTATTTTCAAAGAGCACTTACAACGGAAACGATTCTTCTAATAATAAAATCTATTCCATAAACAGATTTATAAGCGCACTAGATTTTTAAATCCAATACTACTGCAGAGAGGAATAATCATGCGAGGCGAGTCCATTAGGTTGAATGGTCTAAGGTATTGGCGTATGAGAAGGAGAAAACATGCTGCCAAACTCACATCAATTGTGGTTAGGGCAGGAAGGTGAGGATGAATGAGGATGATATGGTTCTAATTAACTGTCATTTCTTATGTTCTGGTACAACACGTTTATTAATAATAAGATTTTATTGATTATTGTCCTTTAAACAGAACAAGCTTACTATGTTTTCCAATTCTTTTAGTTGAGTTCTGGTAACGCCAGTTAACAATCTACTTTATCAACGTTACATTACATATCGCATTGAGTTCGTCCTAAGTTATATCTACTTTATCAACATGACTAGTGCATATTTTTTGTTTCCTTCCTTCCTTCCCTTTCCTACCGCACGCGCTGCCGCCGAGGTGAAAAAGAGGATCTCGGCGCGCGTCATTATACTAAGTGATATTACGCCATCCGCAACGCACGGCCACCCGTCGCGTCTTATGTACATTAACTGCAAACCGCGCAGGACGAACATTGAGTTCTCCTGTTTATCTTTAATACTCACCGCATCAGACATTGTGTCTTTGTAACTCATAAAAGTGTGAGACGCCCCCGTAAGGGCAAAGGTCGAGAGTGTGGGACTTCACGAAACTGTTAACCGAGAGTGCGTGTGCGCCGAACCACGTGGCGAGCTTGCTGTATAGCAGACACTCCAGGAGGAAGGCGCGGCAGCCCTCATCAGGTCAGTGCGTGCTATCCCACCTATTTATTTTCCCCTTTGCTGTATGCACCAAAATTACAGTCCACTAAATCTTTATCGAAGATACCTTAAGTTGCTGGCGTCTCCATTTTTAATGGTCACTTCTCGCTGGATTGACCTTGACTTTCCGCCCTTATTAGATCGTTATCGTAATAAGCGTTTATATAATTAATTATTTATATTTTAATCCGACTTCGGATTAACCCCGCCCTTATTAGAACACTAGAATAGGTCCTAATAGGTGACATTCATAGTAATTTTAAAACTATATTCATAGAATGAATAAGCATATAATTATCTATATAAATTATTTGTTGTATGTTCACATCACGTCATCAACTTTTAACTACATCTATAGATTATACTGTTAATTTACATTTATTATTTGCACATATATTTAAGCATTATATTCGTTATAAATAACTTCATAATTATTATAAAAGTTAACAATTAAAGTTCATCGTTAACAAAACTAATATTTAATAATTCAACCGCGTAGCGAGGTCGCTTACTGACTACCCGCTTATAATTATATTATTTTTGCCGCATAACTTAAGTTGTAATGCCGCCTAAAAAACAAATAGCATCGAATAATAGCGATTCCTCGGATAATGAGGGCACACCTGATGCTGAGTTGGTTTTATTGTTAGCTAAACGAGATGCTTTATTTGAAATAGTGCAAAAAATATATGATATGTCCTCGGACATCCTCACAAACACTTCCACGATGGAGCGTTTTCTTGATGGAAGTTCTAATATTAATGCTTTACGTATTGAGTTTAAACAGGTCTTAGATAATTATAATTCACATTTATTAAAAATAAACCCTATTGCTAAACCTGATTATAACAGCCTCATTGCGTTTGAGTCTCTTTGCGGTAGAATAAATAGGCTTTATTTACAATATTCGCAATCTAATTCACAAAGTACTAGTACACCATCTAAAGCCAGATTCACACTTCCGCCTATCGAACTTATGCCATTTTCGGGTGACATTCGCTCATGGCCTTTATTTTATGCTAGCTTTAAATCAACCGTCCATGACAACACATCGCTTACCGACGCTGAAAAGTTATACTATTTGCTAGGTAAACTAACGGGCAAAGCCCTATCTGTATGCTCAGGTATAACTCCTTGCGCTGAAAATTATAAAATTTTATTGCAAGCACTCGTTGACAAATATGAAGACCGGCGTATGCTAGCATCTACATATATTAATCAGATGTTCGAATTTAAGCCATTGCAATCGGCCACCGCAAATAATTTTGATTCATTTACTGATAACTTTATAAGTGCAGTGCGCGCTTTACAAAACTTAAAGTTAGATAATCTCGCGGACTTAATTGTTCTTCATATCGCGCTTAAGAAGCTGGACCCGGATACCATTCGCTCTTTCGAATATAGTCATAACTCGATGGTACCTACCTTTGATGATTTAGTAAATTTTATTAAGACCCGCTCCAAAGTTTTGCAACGCACCGATTCTAGTACAAATTCTAATAGCGCACCAAACAATCGACGAGGTAACGGTAATAATCGTCGCTGTAATAATACTTCGTCGCCGAAGTATCAGGCGTACGTAAGCACGACGACTAGTTGCTCAAAGTGTCTGTGCGATAATATTGTGCATCAACACCTATTTAAGTGTGCAGACTTTAATAAAATGACGCCGCAGGAACGATTTAAATGCGTAAAGAGTAACAATGCATGTGTGAATTGTCTCAGTTTAAGTCATCGAGTGTCTAGTTGCTCTTCAAATTATAGTTGTCGAGTTTGTAAATTTAAACATCACACATTGTTGCACTTCCACCGCAGAAGCGATAATGCTTCCCCTGCGCTGGCGCGTTCTCCACCGCTTCAGCCAGTTACACTGAAGTCTACAACCCCCGCGCCCGCACACTCGCCACCCCTCACCGCAGGTGCGCGTTCAGACGTCGCGCTGTGTACTTCGTTCAAGAATGTTTCTCAACGTTCACCGCCTCCCGCGCGCGCAAGTCGTTCGCAGAGAACTGTTTTATTATCAACCGCTCAAGTATTTGCTTACGATGCTAAGGGAGAGAAACAAATTATTCGTATATTATTAGACTCCGCGGCTCAAAGCCATTTTATGACTAAAGAGTGCTGTCATCGTTTAGGCGTTCAACAACACGATACCGAATGTACTGTAGTAAAGGGATTCGGTGGAGTTGAAAAAATTGTAAAATCGAAATCGATTGATATTAAAATTTTCTCACGATTCGACTCGAATATTAACTTCAATATTTCAACGCTAGTTGTTGATCAAATCACCGACCTTTTGCCCACCGCTGTGGTAGACACATCTGTCTTATCACACTTCCATGGCATAAGACTCGCTGATGAATGTTATAGCATGCCTAATAAAATTGATGTTTTGATAGGCGCATCCCTTTTCCCGCACTTACTATGTCCAGACGTAATTTATTCGTCTAACGACTTGTCCGGGCCCTCGGCTTTGAATACGGTATTTGGTTACGTTATTATGGGCTCAGTGCCGACACTTCAGGTAAATCATTCTTTAACGTGCTGCTCAGTTCTAGAGTCTCCTATCGTTGACAAATTAGTGCAACGATTTTGGGAGCTTGAACAGCCACCCTCCGCACCGCCCATTCAGTGTCCTTCAGACATTGAATGTGAAGAGTTTTATAAATCTACGACATCCCGCGATCCTTTTACTGGTAGATATATTGTTGGCCTGCCATTTAAGGATGACGTTTACTCTCTCGGAGATTCTTATGAAACCTCTCGACGACGATTCATGTGCTTGGAGAGGAAACTTCAAGCCTCGCCTACATTAAGGTTAGCATATGATGACGTCATAAAGGAATACTTAGCTAAAAATTATATATCTCCCGCACCGCCGTATGACTCTCATGAACCCGCTCCAATATATGTCATACCGCATCATGGAGTCTTACGCGAAGATAAGAAGTCAACGCGTCTGCGCATCGTCCTGGATGCTAGCAGTAAGACTAGCACTGGGCGATCATTAAATGATATTCTGCATTCAGGACCAAATTTGCAAGGCGACTTGTTCAATATAATTTTAACTTTCCGCTTACATCCAATCGCTATGACAGCCGACTGTCGCCAACAATTTCTGCAAATAGTTGTTCGCGATTCTGATCGTCGTTACCAATGCTTCCTATACCGCTTCCGTCCACAAGACCCACTTGTGTTATACCACTTCAATCGCGTGTGCTTCGATTTAACTTCGAGTCCATACCATGCATTGCGCACGGTAAGACAGCTCATTGATGACGACGGCGCAAAGTATCCACTTGCGAGTCGTATCGCATTTACTTCGCTATATATGGACGACATCGCGTTCTCTATGCCCAGTGAATCCGAGGCCAGTGAGACCTCTCGGCAGCTGATAGACTTATTCAAGGGTGCCCAATGGGACCTGATAAAATGACATAGCAACCGTCGATCTGTTTTAGATGACCTCCCTACTTCCCATAAAATTACAGGAGAAGTAGAGTTCGATAAATCAATGCCACATAAAATACTAGGCTTGCATTGGTCTACCGATAGTGACGCCTTTTATTTTAAGATATCTGTTCCCGCTGATGTGACGTGCACTAAGCGCGCCATCTTATCTACTGTCGCTCGCCTGTGGGACATAATGGGTTTCGTTGCTCCCACAGTAGCGTACGCCAAATTGTTAATAAAGCAGCTTTGGCAACTTAATTTAGATTGGGACGACATACCACCACCGCCAATTATTAAGATGTGGAGGCAATTCTGTGCTGAATTACCAGCTCTTAATGATTTACGTATCCCGCGACATGTTGGTGTATCCAAAAACTGTACTGCGTCACTCCTGGGGTTTTCCGACGCCAGCGAGCACGCATACGGTGCCGTAGTCTACATACATGTAAAGAGCGTCAATGGTAACACCGTCCAGTTGATTTGTGCAAAGACTAAAGTCGCACCGACGAAACCACTATCTATTGCACGCCTTGAGCTTTGTGGAGCGGTTTTACTCTCAAAATTGCTTCGCAGAGTACTCGACAATTATTCTCTTGATCTTGCAATATCAGTCTATGCCTTTGTAGATTCAAAAGTAGCTCTGTACTGGATAAAGAGTTCGCCACACAAGTGGCAGACCTTTGTTGCAAACCGCGTTGTTCAGATTACCGACAATATTCGCGCTGATAACTTTTATCATGTCGCAGGTACTGAGAATCCCGCTGACATACTTTCACGCGGCGTTACGCCAAATAAATTAGTTTCAAACCCCCTGTGGCTCCATGGGCCTCAGTGGACTTCGTTAGATCCATCTCAATGGCCTCTTCGTACTTTAGACAATGAGGTTATTGCAAATATGCCTGAGAAGAAGATTTTGTCGCACACTGTGTGCACATCCGTCTGTAATTCTGCGATTTATGAGCTCGCATTCCGCATCTCTTCTTGGAGTAAACTTCTACGTATAATTGCGTACGTGTGTAAGTTTGCTAAATTATTGCCCCGCCGCAGCACTACTGTAGTGACTGCTGATGATCTCAGTTTCTCTGAGGTTATAATCCTCCGCGCCCTGCAAAAACAGCATTTTGCAGTGGAATATTTAAATATTGAAGGTAACAAACATTGCTCGCCCGCTTTCAATCGTTTAAGGCCTTTTATTGAGAATGGTTTAATCCGCATTGGTGGTCGTCTTTCGAACTCCGCATTAGATTACACACAAAAACATCCAATTATACTCCCGCGCAGTGATCATGTAGTGAACATGATCATTGACTATTATCATATTAAAAATTTACACGCTGGGCCTGAATTGTTATTGTCATTGCTCCGTCAAAAATTTTGGATACTTTCCGCACGCCGCACTGTGAGAAGCAGAGTCTACAAATGTAATATATGTTTCCGGCTTAGACCCCGTCCAACTTACCCTTTGATGGCTGATCTTCCCCATAGTCGTGTAAGACAAGCTATTAAGGCATTTACACACACGGGCTGCGATTATGCCGGTCCTATCGCATACACTCCTGTACGTCGTCGTGGTGTACGCAGCGAGAGGGCGTACTTATGTGTTTTCACATGCCTCACGACTCGAGCTGTACATATAGAAATCGCTACAGATCTTAGTAGTTCTAGTTTCCTCGCTGCGCTTAAACGTTTCCTCTCTAGACGAGGGCCGATTCAGTTTTTATATTCGGATAATGGAACGAATTTTAAAGGTGCCGCTTCGTATCTTCGCGATCTCTATAAATTTCTAAACGTTGAATACCGCCCAAAGCTTGAGCAAGAGTGTGCTGAGAATCGTATAACATGGAAGTTCATCTGTCCCAACTCTCCTCATTTTGGAGGCGCCTGGGAGAGTATGATCAAAGTCGTAAAAACGCATCTGTTCCGAGTTATCGGGCATCAGTTACTTTCATACGAAGAGCTTAATACTGTTCTTGCGCAAATTGAGTGCTTGCTAAACTCGCGGCCCTTGACAGTATTGAGTTCTGATCCTGCAGAGCCTTCAGCTCTTACTCCGAGTCATTTTTTGAATACCGCACCTTTATTGTCATTACCCGCACCCAAAGTCAAATCTGACTCTACCAGTCTGTTACACAGGCATTCTTTACTGGATAAATTAGTTCAGTCGTTTTGGGACCGGTGGAGGACGGAATACCTTCACGGATTACAAGTTCGTCAGAAGTGGAACACCCCGTCTACGGCTATCGTACCAGGCATGGTTGTAATTGTGATAAATGATAATGAACCGCCCCTTGCTTGGCCATTAGCGATTGTCGAGTCTGTTCATCCTTCGAAGGATGGCGTAGTTCGAGTAGTGACCGTGAGAACTACTAAGGGAACATATCTCCGTCCTGTTGCTCGTGTTTGCCCTCTCCCAAGACAATAAATCACGATTACTTTGATTATAATTATTTATCTAAATTAGGAATTAAGTTTATATTTATATATATTAAAAAAGCATTAAACCGCAATATTATATTTATGTATACATTTTCTCGCTTACCAAGTAAGGTTAGTAGATGAGACATGCGCATTGAGCGCATCCTCTCACTTTATATACCGCTTATTTATTTGTTTTCCTTTTACTTTTTATATTACGGTTGTCTTTTAAAGGTGACCCTTTAAGGGCGGGAGGAAATGGTAACGCCAGTTAACAATCTACTTTATCAACGTTACATTACATATCGCATTGAGTTCGTCCTAAGTTATATCTACTTTATCAACATGACTAGTGCATATTTTTTGTTTCCTTCCTTCCTTCCCTTTCCTACCGCACGCGCTGCCGCCGAGGTGAAAAAGAGGATCTCGGCGCGCGTCATTATACTAAGTGATATTACGCCATCCGCAACGCACGGCCACCCGTCGCGTCTTATGTACATTAACTGCAAACCGCGCAGGACGAACATTGAGTTCTCCTGTTTATCTTTAATACTCACCGCATCAGACATTGTGTCTTTGTAACTCATAAAAGTGTGAGACGCCCCCGTAAGGGCAAAGGTCGAGAGTGTGGGACTTCACGAAACTGTTAACCGAGAGTGCGTGTGCGCCGAACCACGTGGCGAGCTTGCTGTATAGCAGACACTCCAGGAGGAAGGCGCGGCAGCCCTCATCAGGTCAGTGCGTGCTATCCCACCTATTTATTTTCCCCTTTGCTGTATGCACCAAAATTACAGTCCACTAAATCTTTATCGAAGATACCTTAAGTTGCTGGCGTCTCCAAGTTCAAATGCTTTTGTTGCGTGATAGTTCACCAGACTTAAACAATTTTGTTCCACCCCATTAGATGTGCCTCCTTATAGCCATTACATCCATGCTTACTAGTCGACGGCAGTAGGTCAACAGCAGGATCATCTGCCACACTTTTGGTTTCATAACATCCCTTGAATGGCTTGATAATGTGAATAAATGTAACAAGATTATAAAGAAGGTAATTTATTTTATTACTGTAGAATACATTGCAAAATACTGTATTAAGTCAAAGGAAAATAATAATATTTTTATTTAACTCATGTGAGATAAACCTGAATGAATTAGAAAGTAATTTAAGCATTCATGTGAATGCTTAAATTATTTTCTAATTTCCGTAAGTGTTTCTTCACGTAAACACACACACACACACACACACACACACAAACACACACACACACACACACACACACACACACACACACAACACAGCAAATCTCATGTTTTTGTACATGGAGGTTAGAGAAAAAGAGAACGAACATGTAGAAAATAGTGTCCCAGAAATATGGACGAAATAAGTAAGGCGCTGCGATCGCTAAGTTGTCTCAATAAAAGTGGACTGTTGTGCGCTATAATATAATATAATATCATAGTTTGAAATGATCTATCAATCATGGAGTATTGAGGTTAACGCTTTCCTACGGACACTTTTTTATACAGAGTCTGTACTCCTTACCTCTACACTCCATACTATCAACGTTTAATATACGTTTATATAATATTATTCAAAGAAAAAAAAAGGCCTAATAATCTTCCGCTCACCAGATGTCGCTAGTTGACACTGAGGTGATGTTTTCTGTTACACAAAGTTATTTCATTGCGAAGTTAGGTTTAAATAAATGTTTAACAGTTTCTAGAGTATTATTTTCTGTTGTTTTTGTTCTAGAGTAATTACCACACGAAACGAGAAAACGATGCTTCAGTGGTTCGCTCTTTAATTTTTTGCACATTTTAACTCTGTTTTTAATTTTTATACGTTTATGAATGGCTCTTGTTTTATTTATTATTTTTTTTGTAATTAATGTAATATATAACTGATAGAACAAAAAGAAACATTAACCTTTACATCTATTGAACAAATTAACTTGTCCGCTATGAAAGCTGTCAAATATTACACCTCATTTTTAAGTGGCACCGCCCTGGTGGCAAAAAAGTCACGGATGTCCTCAGTTGGCACCAAAGAGATTTAAATATATATTTACTACTACATACTTTATATGTTCTCGGTTGGCACGCAAGAAACTAACTCCTAGATACTCGACGCTGGCAGAATTCATAGGAAGTTGCGAAACTAGGGAAAAAAATAAGCTCCTAGATATTTAGTAAATTTTTTTGAGTATCACACTTTTATTTTTATAAAGTAAAAGTTTTCCAAAATGGTTATTTGTTCTGTGAGTGACTGTGGTATTAATAAAAGAAATAATCCTGATAATTTCACATTTCACATGTGTGAATTTTCTCAGACGTTATCGTCCTATGAACATTGAGTTATAAAACACTAGAGGAGCAAACCACATTACCGCGCGTCGAAAAAAGTGTAACCACTATCCAAACGCGACGACGTAGCTTTGAAACTAATAACAATTTTAAGTAAACATATATCTATCTCACTTACACAAATTGCGAAAACAATATCGTCGTCGTAAGATTAGATAAAGATAGACACACAAACATGCAATGGCGGGTTGGTGTGACTTACTATATGAAATTTTACCTAAAATACGTAATAAATATGATTTTTTTAAGCTGCAGTTAATTTTTTTTATATTAAAAAAGTATATTTTATTTTAAAATCTTTATTACGTCCCCTTAGAAAAAAAGGGATACAATGCTTATCAGATGAATAGAAGTAAACATAATGATGAAATAAAACGTATTTTTATGGTCCTAATAAATCAAACAATATAAAATAGGTATCTAATAAAATATAACTAATAAAAAATTTATATGAAATTATAAATAATATAAAATTATTAATATAAAATAATTAATAAAATATATTTAATAGATAATTCATGAATAAACTAAAATAAGAATAATTAATTATTTTGCATGAAAGTTAAAACGTAGTTGTTATTATAATTTCCAAAATATTTAAAATCAGAGGTAACAAACTTACTCCATTAATTGTATAGTCTCCAATTAATGTAGGATAATCACAAATGTGGAAAAGTGGCAACATTGAACCTAAATGGCAATATTTGATAATTTTATTTAATTATTTGAGGTTTTTTACGTTTGTATGAAAACAAGAACTAAAAATTATGTGTTGAAAGTGATGCCGCTTGATTTATTACGTTTTCGTGACCTTGAATAGCATTCTTTCACTACAAATTTAGCCATTTTTGTCGCGGCTCAACTCTGTCGGCGTCACATTGAACAATGAACTCACGTTAGCTAGGCATATGGCTGTGGCCATATGTGCAGTGGCAACGCTTTGGCGCGGTTATTACTGATCTAGGGTTATATAAATCAATGCATATGAATATGACATAAACATTTCTCTAAATATAATAGCATCAGTAATGCAAAAATCATACGAAAAAGGAGTTTTGCCTTATTTATGGAAAACGGCTTTAGTGACTCCTGTTTACAAAAAGGGAAACAAATTAGATCCTGCAAATTATAGACCGATAAGCTTAACTAGTGCGGTGTGCAAAGTCATGGAAAAGATAATAGTTAAGCACATGAGGCAGTTCCTTAACAAACAACAAACTATTGGTAAACAGCAACATGGTTTCTGTCCTCATAGATCAACGATTTCCAGCTTGATGTCTTGCTTATCATCCTGGGTCAACAGTCAAAATTATCGAGAACCAATAGATGTTATATATCTGGATTACGAAAAAGCTTTTGATAAAGTACCAATAGGCAGGCTTTTACATAAATTGGAATTTGTTGGTGTTCGAGGGAAACTGTTAACTTGTATTGAGAGTTTTCTACGACAAAGAACCTTTAGAGTAAGGATTAGCGACACATTGTCAGATGAAAAAGAAATACAAAGCGGTGTGCCACAAGGTTCTGTACTGGGACCGGTATTGTTTATACTGTTTACCTTTGATCTACCAAAAAGCTTGAGTTGTAATGTAAGTATGTTCGCTGATGACACGAAGATATTCACAAACCCACTGGTGGACTTTGATCGCCTTCAAGCAGATCTAATTAAAATATCAGATTGGTCAAAAAGGTGGCTTATGAAATTAAATATAAATAAATGCACAGTCCTCCATATAGGAAACAGAAACCTTCGTTTAATATATAAAATCGATGATATACCTTTGGAAGAAGTTAAAGTACAAAAAGACTTAGGTGTGCATATAAGTAAAGATTTAAAATGGAATCATCATATAACAGTTATAACTAAAAAATCAAATAGTTTTATTTACCTGATTAGAAAAGCCTTCGGACATCTTACACCAGAAATGATGCTAAAAATACATAAGGCATACATTCGACCTATTTTGGAGTATGCGTTCCAAATCTGGAGCCCCTAATCCAAAAAGGATATTGAGTTACTGGAGAAAGTTCAACGTAGATTTTCAAAGGTCCCTAGAGTATTGATAAACATACCATATGAAGAAAGGTTGAATAAACTTAAACTAACGACACTGAAGGATCGCGGAGAACGGGGAGACTTGATCGAAGCATATAAAATTATACATGGACACTACGATCTAGAAAATTTTGACAGAGATTTATTCCAGTACTCAAGAAACACACATCTTAGGGGACATCACTTCAAATTAACCAAAACCGTGTCACATAACAACCCACACAAGCACTTTTTTAGCCAAAGAGTGGTTGAAGCATGCAATAAACTGCCATCAGAGGTAATATCTGCACAAACTATCAACCAATTCAAGAACAGATTAGACAAACATCTAAAATAAGAATAATTACATATTTGAAAATAGGATACGGGCTTACTTCAGTTTTAATAATAATGTGGTATCCTGATCTTTAGGAACTCACTTGGTTCCTAAAGATCAGGATACCACAGACCCGAGCAAATACCGCCCCATCACGTGCCTACCCAACATACGAGTATATAAGACACTAACATCCATTTTGAGCGCGAGAATCACTCGTCACCTGGAGCTAAACCAGGTGATGTCACGCGCTCAAAATGGATGTCGGGGCGGTGGTCGCGGAACTAAGGAACCACTCCTCATTGACGCGGTCATAGGCAAAGTGGTGAAACGCAACCGTCGGAACTTCTCTGCTGCCTGGATAGACTACAGAAAGGCGTTCGACTCGGTGCCCCATACATGGCTAAAGAGGGTCCTCGAGCTGTACAAGATTGACTGTACAGTTAGAGACTTCCTCAAGCATTGTATGGGGCAGTGGAGTACGATCCTTTGTCATCTGGGCGAGCGGATGACGGCTGCGGAGAACCACATAAGGATAAGAAGGGGTATCTTCCAGGGCGATTGTCTGAGTCCAATCCGGTTCTGCCTCTCTCTGAACCCTCTCAGTACCTTACTGGAGGGCTCCGGGAGGGGATTTCAGCTACGGAAAGGAGGGACAAAAGTGACCCACCTTTTCTATATGGATGACCTCAAGTTATTCGCCTCCAGTCGCCCCCATCTTATGGAACTGCTAAACATCACTTGTGAATTTAGCAGTTCCATTGGAATGGAGCTGGGGACGGATAAGTGTGCGGTCCTCCATGTTGAAAGGGGAAGGGTTGCTAACTCTGAGGGCATAGACTTGTCTATGCCCGTCAACTTAAGGACCCTTTCCGAAGCGGAAACATACCGATACTTGGGTATGTCACAGAACATCGGTATCGATGAGGCTGGTATGAAACAGTCAGTTTGCGACGTGTTTTATGCACGCTTGACCAAAGTGCTTAACAGCCTTTTGTCCGGTGTGAATAAGTCACACGCATATAACGGCTGGGTCATGCCTGTCCTCATGTATACCTTTGGCACACTCAGGTGGACTCAGACTGAACTTAACGCCCTGGATAGAAAAGTCCGCACTACCATGACGTCCCATAGGATGCATCATCCGAGATCGTCGGTAATGAGGCTGTACTTGCCGCGGAAGTATGGTGGGCGTGGCTTTCTGAGCGCGCTCACCACGCATAATCGCGAAGTGTGCAGTCTCCGTCAATACTTCTTGGCGAGATCGGATGATCCATTCTATAATGACGTCATTTCTAGTGATAAAGGGCTTACCCCTCTATCCTTAGCCAACGAGCAATGGCAGGACCCAGCAGTGCTTAGCATTTCCGACCGGGAGACCGTATGGAAGGAGAAGGAGCTCCACGGGAGGTACTACAAGGCTCATCAAATGAGCCCTTCGTAGATACAGTCGCCTCCCTCAACTGGCTACGCTTCGGTGACCTCTTCGGGGAAATCGAGGGTTTTGTCTGTGCAATATAGGATCAGGTTATTAAGACCAACGACTATCGGAGATACATCCTAAAGGATGGCACCGTCGACATCTGTCGAGCTTGTCGCCATCCCGGGGAGTCACTTAGGCATGTCATCTCCGGTTGTTCGGCGCTTTCTAACTCTGAGTACTTGCACAGGCACAACCTAGTAGCCAGAATTCCACTCCAGGAGCTCGCTCTGAAATACGGTTTCGTGGATCGGAAATTGCCGTATTACAAATACTTGCCGGAAGCCGAAAAATGATCGCGCCAGGCTCTATTGGGACCGGGCCATCATCACAGACAGGACTATTCTTGCGAATAAGCCTGATATTGTGCTGGTGGACCGGGCACAGTCGAAGATATTTTTGGTCGACATTACCATTCCGTGTGACGAGAACCTCGTGAAAGCCGAAACAGATAAGCAAACAAAATATCTGGACCTGGCTCACAAGGTGACCGACATGTGGGGTGGTCTGCCGACCGAAATTATTCCTGTAGTCGTCTCTGCAAACGGGCTAATCCCAGTCAGCCTCTCGGGTCATCTGAGGCGACTGGGACTACGTGGCGGACCGCTGCAGGCTCAAATGCAGAAGGCGGTGCTCCTCGATACCGCCCGCATCGTCCGCCGGTTTCTTTCCCTTTCCCCCTAACCCTCGGCCGTTTGGTCTCCCCTGCCGAGGGCCTCCATCTGGTTGGGCTTTTATTTATGTATGTATTTTTATATTTATTTTATGTTATTGATATTTATGTATATTTATCTTTTCATTTCCATTTATAATTATATATTTATAGAACCCAACTAGATGAGAAAACTATATTGATACCCCCACAATAATAATAATACTCGTAATAAAATAGCGACAGTAGCCTAATGGCAAGGCGCGGACCGCGATCTAAAAAGGTGTGGGTTCGAATCCGCCATTCAACTACTGGCGTGACCCACTCGTAACACAAGCAATTTAAGCTTACCACGAGTGGTTAATATTTAAAAAAAAAACAGTTATAAGATGGCTAGTTCAGAATAATTTAATTTAAGCACAACAAAGGTTATACGTTTCAGTTAAAAAAATATAGTTTACTAATATCGTAAACTCGGTTATAATAATCTCATAATTAATATAATAACCATAACATTACCGAAGTCGAAAACACGACATTTCTGAAGCTGAAAATTGATGAAAAATTTAATTGGAAATTACACATTATGGCCCGGCCACACTAAGGAGAAATGCCGTTAATTATCGCGTTGATGGACGTTGAATTTAGGTGTGGCCACGAATTAACGCGATAATTTTCAACGGCATTAACAATGCCGTTTCCCGTTTGCCGATAACTCGAGTGTCGGTACATCAAAGGATTAACGCGCGAATTATCGCGTTGAAGCGGCCACACTACGTTTGTCTCATTGTGCACGGTGAGTGCCACGGGGTTACACGTATGGCTGCGATGGAGTTGATATAATATAATAAGGTTTATTTATCAATATTTTATTAATCATAATATATACATACCTAGCCAATATTCCTCTTTTGTATTTCCAATATATCTTTGTAATTAAAATGTTTCGTAGTTTTTATTACAAAGATATATTATTTTTTTTCCCAAAGTACAAAAATTTTATATGACGGGCAGTTACAATGAAATTACATGATAATATTTAAAAAATGCAATTATATTCTTTACTGTTTATCAACTAATCAACAAGTCGATTGGTGTCTTAAATATTAAAACTCATTTATTTCTATTGGCGGCGCTATTGTGCCGTCTAAGCGTCATACCTTGCGACTAATTCATGTCCCTGAAATGTTCTGCGAAATTATTTCGAACCTCGAAATTGAAATAAAAAAATTACTTCAAAAGTACACTTTAATTTACGGTATGAAAGAAATAAGAATTAGCAGGAGCAAAAAAAAACAATTTTTGCAGGTCGTAATACATAGTGTATAGTGGTACTAAACCCTGGGTGCATGTATTTAATTTGAACTTGACCAGTATTTATGCTTGGCTTATTAGTTATTATTTTATTAAAATATATTTACGTTTGTAACCATTGGACGTCTTTCTAGTGCAATTTGGGTGCGGAAAAAAAAGGGATTTAAATTAATAAACATAAATAGATTTACAGTGTACGTTTCCTGTGCATCTGTAGCATCCACCATCTTCTTTTTCTTTGTATTCTTTTTTTCTTCGTTTGGACCATTGGACGTCTTTCTAGTGCAATTTGGGTGCGGAAAAAAAAGGAATTTAAATTAATAAACATAAATAGATTTACAGTGTACGTTTCCTGTGCATCTGTAGCATCCACCATCTTCTTTTTCTTTGTATTCTTTTTTTCTTCGTTTGGCAATATATGATACAATATATTCATATAATAAAAAATTACACTCATCAAATATAGAGTAGCTGCGTCAACGTCCATCTTGCTTGAAATTCAAGGAACATTAAAAACATTTAACGCCGTTCAACGGCAAATTTAATGCCGTTCAACGGGAAACGGCGTTGACCGTTCAAGTGTAGCCACCCATTTTATCGCGTTGTTTAAGGCAATAATTGTTGCGTTTATGGGCATTGACGTTGCTCGTTAGGTGTAGCCGCAGCATTAGGACTCTTTCGACGACGACGACTTTTTACTGCGTATTATGATACGGTAGAAACATACCTACGATAAGCATTAACTTGTTTATATACATATGGAAAAATTATACTAATATGAGGAATCCAGTGGAGCCAATAAAAATTTTATAATTTTTTTTGTCTGTTTATTTTTTATAATCAAAAATTATCATATGAGTCATTAAAACTTAGAGAGTCGTTATCAAGTAAGTATATATTTGAAAATTTCCTGAATTAATGAAATGAAGTCATCCGTATCAGTTTCTTTAATGGTACTCATTTTACTCTGCAAATTAAACTCAGAGAAAAAACGAAATTAACTTGCGTACTATCAACGCACAAACAACTGAGCGTTGCCATTCTGGCGTCGCAAGCCGCACACCCCTTCCCCTTCCTCTCGGGGGCTTCCAGTCAGTTGTGTGCGCGTTGCGTCACCGCAGTGCACCGTGTGAACACTATGATCATTCGTATGTAAAACGACGCAGTGACAGCGCTACGTCAACGCAAGGTTTACGCAACGCGCCGTGTGAACCTATCTTAAGGGTAAAATGAAAAGAGTACAAAAGAAACTATACCTACCTAATTGAAACTGAAAATCTGATTTTTATGAATATTTTGAAATTCTGTTAGAACGATCGCTTATGGATGTATCAAGGATACAACATAAATGCAACGATCGAGCACTAATTGACCAGAAATGGAGCTCATGCTAATTTCATTTAAAAAAAAACGCGGTACTTATGTTCAATACAGAAATTCTCGATATCATAGGGTTAATATTAAAAAGTAAAAGGCCCCAATAATAATACATATAAACTATGAAATAATGGTTTAAATACGATAATTATACAACGAAATCCGACCCTGGTTACGTTGTGTTATGACGTTTGTATAATGACACATGCGCGACTTTTTGTTGTATGAAGAAGTTATGAGTAAAATATTGTTACGAGCTTAGGGTTCGTGACTGCCGATTGAATTACCAAAATTGACACTAATTACTGAAACCAATACACACTAATAATTAATCACACTGATCATTTCACTTTATTTCACTCCGAAAGCTTCGCTCGTATCGCCAATTCAATACTGCCACGATTTCGGCTTTCAACGGCTTTATATAGGCTTTTTCCAACGAAACATCCAGAATATTCCAGGAAATACCGGCGCCCGACCGACCGGGTGCAGAAAGTTCGAGTGTGGAGTTTTCCCAGAAAGCTTAGTTTTTCTATTCGATACTAGATGGCGCCGGAGGAGGAAAGTTCCAGCATGACATTTTCTGGAAAGCTCTCCTCGCTCTGTTCAACGACACTAGATGGCACTAGTGCCAGGTACCAGACATCAACTTAGGCACGCAACAATATTTAAATGGGCGTATCCTTCCTTTTGAAATCATTGACGATAAGGCGTAATGTTAAGGGTAACTCTTGTAAAAAAGTAAAAATATTCTCGGCCAAAAAAAGGTGTCTATGCTCCATGTTTTAGCTGAAGAGTACCGATAGTTGCATGCCATATTTTAAACAATATTAAATATTAACTCTACCTTGTATATATAGATTTATTGGAAGTGGCAGTCTTTGTAAAGTCGAACCAGAACCGTTTCAAGTGCCTAGCAGACATAGCCCCTAGAAACAGACGTGACAATAGTATAGTTTACATTCCTAGGGGAAAAACAACACTAATATAAACACAGTGCCTGCTGTATGGGGCTGACTATTTACAACAAATTACCCAAGTATTGAAAGTAATGTCAACACTTCATTACTTAAGGGGAAATATAACCACAAATGGCTTAGCAAGAACCTCCGTTATGCCGAAAGTATTGCAGCATTAATTTTGAAATAAATATATGGTAAAGTTGAGGATTAAAAAATTGAAAAAGATTGAAAAAAAATCCAAAGTTACCTCCAAACTGAACAATAAACTGTTGTTATTCATAAAATACTTTAAATAAGATCATGAAACTTTGCATACTAACTGAACTAACTATAAAGCAGTGCTTATGTTATTTACTTTTTTTAAAATACCATTATTTTCACTGTCCACAGAGTATTTCCGTCAAAAGGAATTACCTAAACTATCGGCGCGTAAGCTTGATTTCTGTCGCCCCGTTAGTATCGCTCCGGCTTTTGAAGGGAGAAGTTGTGTCGCTTACGATCAGAATACACATTACGCAACAGGACGACTTAAAATTAAAATGGGAAATAACCGTTATAAAAATAAGAAGCGACTGGGTTGGCGTTAAGAAACAGGCATAAATATGATAAACCTAACGAAATAAGTATCTAACGACCTATCTACTTACAGTATTAGTGACTACAAACATATCGGTACATAGCATATAACGTGCGGGGAAGTGGGGGCGAAATTAGAATTTGAGCTGACTTACTATATCCCCTTAAGACAGGACTACGAAAGTTTTTAACAGTTAAAGTGTATTTTATTAATGAATTTTAATGGACATAATGTTATATTAAAATTTGTAAGTTTTTCGCATAGATTATTTATAAATTGTATTTTTTTAATTATTAATGTAATTAATTTGACGATGGCTTATAATTATTAAATAATAGTGATAATAATGTACCGATTGACTTATTACACTTACATGCAATTTCGAGACATAATTGTTATTCTAATGTGAAATTGTGTTGTAAATGACATATCTACGATAATGGATTAAAAACTCGATTATGTACTTCATATTGTTTGCATTCCTTCTGGTAAAATATGGTGGAATCTGTACTATATATTTGTCACCACATTCTGTATCGCCCATATTTGCAAAATAAAGAAATTCATTCATTTATTTATTCATAATAGGAGCGGAGCTCCATCGACTACACTTATGTGTTTTAATATAAGTACCCGGTTGACCGAGCTTTGCTCGGTATTTTTCGCTCGGTTTTTTTTTAATTCGTATGTTTAGGAAATTATATTTAGATACAAATTACATACTGATGAAATACGAATAATATTTTTTGATCTTAGGGACATTAGAAAAAACTGAACTGGTTATTTGAATAAAAAATCATGAGTGCAATTAGTTTAATTTAAATTTTCGTGTTTTTAAAAAATACTAAAAAAAGGGCTCGAAAAAATAGATTTTCTCAAAAAAGAAAGGAACTTGAAGAAAAATTTTAAAAAGTCGGTTGATCGGTCTGGGCTCGATCCATGGTACTACGATTTTGTGACCGCCTAATATACCAATTAAGCTATTTGTAATCATTAACCAACTGTCAAAATTTACCTTCTTATTCTAACGATATTGTAGCAATTTTTCATTACCTAAAAACACGGACAAAAAGACATTTTCTAAAAATAAATCCTAGCTAGATCGATTTATTGCCCCCGAAACTCCCTGCACTCGAAATTTTATGAAAATCATTAGAGCCGTTTCCGAGATTCCAATTATATATATATATATAAATATATATATATATATATATATATATATATATATATATATATATATATATATATATATATATATATATATATATATATATATACAAGAATTGCTCGTTTAAAGGTATAGGAATAGGATAATAGGATTAAAAGACGAACAATTTTTTTTAGATATCTTTTTTATTTTTTATTTTAGGGTAGTGAGGCTCTCAAGGGAAAGATTCCTTTATAGGACAGTTACTATACTCTTTGGATTGGACTGAAACGTAGGTGGATGAGCAACACATCCATAAAGAGATGACAGTGTTTCAAAATCAAAATATTGAATAATTGACAATTAAGTTGTATTTATGATCGAACAAGATTCAGTAATCTATGGGTGCGTTTGGCAGAAAAAAGCGCTAGCAAGCGCTTATAAGCGCTAAAATAGTTTTCGGCCAGGACACGATTGCTACTTCAGTAGCGCTGACACAATCCGCCAGTTTGCTTATTTAATTTATTTGTTTTGAAGTAGAGTTTATAAGTTGTTTTGTGCAATATTAGTTTTAAGTAACATAATGACATGAATAAACATATACATGCTATTAAAAATTCATGATTGGTAAGTTTTTAATATGAATACTTTACAAACATATATTTAAATTAGGTTAGATTCCCCGGTTAAAACTAACATCGTGTCCTGGAGGAAAATAGCTACTTACGATTTGACAGCGCTTACCGCTTACGATCGCAATTTGGCTTACAAGCGCTTGCTAGCGCTTTTTTCTGCCAAACGCACCCTATGCTTAGGATTGTCAACTGAACGTCAATAACGGTTTTACGCGTTTTTGGTGTCATTTTAATTATTTTAAGTTTTCTTGTAATATTCTGATTACATTCCTTACATATTTTAGTATATATTAGTAGTAGTAGGGTAGTCTGTAACAGCATGGTCCTGCCTCGATCGGCCGACCAACTCGTGCTACAACTATAATACAGCTTATAAAGTGAGAAGTAATTGATTACTAGATAGAAATGCAATTCGGGCTCAAGTATTTAGCAAAAATAATGAATTTAAGAAGTGACAGGTGACAACTGTCGTATATTTTAACCAAATATTTTAATTTAAATATATTTATATTTTATTCCTGAAATTCCTAAAAATAACATTTTATGTAAATAATATATTTCAATATTAATGAATATGTGATAATATATTTACAAGTTCGTTTGCCTGAAGTGATGACACGAAATACCGCGGGCCGAATACACCAAAAACATATTTTATTTTGCAACATTAATGCCAGGGAGAACTTTAAAGAAATATTAAAAGAGTAAATAGAACAACGTCAAAATATCAAAATCAATGCTCACTACACTTCTACTGATCCCAAGAAAACATTGATTGCCACGTTTTTATTGAGATGTTTGAGCGTTTTATTGAGATTGTCACCAAAAGAAGCTTCGAAACCATCATTCAAGATGCAACGCCTGGTGATTCATCGTACACAATATTAATATTAGATTGCTTTAAGGCGATAAACAAAGCTCGAGAACTAGGTTTTTCTTTTAATTTTAAAGATTTTGATTTTTACTAAATTATAAACTTTTGAGTGCTGTAGATATATTTTTACATTTTTTTTACATTTTCTATGAATATTATCGCTCCAATACATTCACAGCCGGATTTCCTACGATGTCAAAATTGTACCGACGGTAGGCTGTTTAAAGGTAAAAAAGGATTAAATATACACATTAAACGATGCCATAGTAAAAATATTTCGGCTTCACAGCCTACCGTAGAAATTCATGACTCTTCTGATAATATACCTAATGACACAAATTCTTCACTTTTTTCGAAACAATTATACAATTTGTATAGTAACGTACCAGTGGTTAAAAGAATTCCAAGAGGCGCGAGGATGCAACTTGCTAAAGCGTTATCATTAACTATTCAAAATTGTCTAACGAATTGTGAAAAAAGTTGGCAAAAATTATTTACATTCGCGTATTCTCACTTTCATTTTAGTAAAACAATAAATAAATCAATTACGTCTCAACTAAAAGAAAATTCTTTTCAAAATTTGAATTACCCGATTAATACTCATTTCCCTCGACCTTATCCTAAATTTGATTTTAAAAAAGTAGTTGAATCAAAAGTAATGGACGGCGACTTAAAAAATGCATCCCGTATTTTATTCTCAGATGACATCCTCGCTCCTCGTAATGTCGAAACTCTTGAAGGCCTTCGTCAGAAACATCCTTCGGTCAATCCTTCCCAGAATTTACCGCTGCTTCCTAATACTTCTATGCAACCATTACAAGTTTCCGAAAAAGACACTTTAGACGCAATATTGTCATTTTCGAATGGCTCTGCCGGCGGCATTGACGGGATTACGCCTCAACATCTTAAAGATCTTGTAAGCGTATCTGCCGGTGACGCCGGTGGGGTACTTCTTAATGACATAACAAAATTATGTAATTTTATGCTTTCTGGTAATGTCAATCCCAATTTCATTCCCTACTTATATGGGGCAAGATTGGGTGCCTTCAAAAAAAAGGATAACGGTATCCGTCCTATTGCTGTTGGTTCTACATTTCGACGCTTAACTTCAAAATTAGCTTGCAGGCATATAATCTCAAACCTTAAGACAAAATTTCAACCTACTCAACTAGGCTTTGGCACCAAAGGTGGCTGTGAGGCGGCGGTACATTCGGTGCGTACTTTCTTAACTAATTCCGATGCAGATGTTCTTCTGAAGGTTGATCTTAGAAATGCTTTCAACTCTATTGATAGGATAACCCTGCTGAAAGAAGTGGCTAACAATACCCCCGAAATATATCATTACGTTTGTTACAGTCAAAATTCAAACTTGTTTTATCAAAACCATATTATTGAGTCTGCTGTCGGTGTTCAGCAGGGTGATCCATTAGGTCCAGCTCTTTTCAGTTTGGGAATTCAACCTATTATTTCAAATTTAAAATCCAAGCTGAATGTCTGGTATCTGGACGACGGTACACTGGGAGGTAAAGCAGATGACGTCCTCAATGATCTTACTCATATTTTTCAAAATTTTAAAAATATTGGTCTTGAACCAAATACAAATAAATGTGAAATATTTATTTCTAATAATTTATCTAATTCTAAAAGAGATACCTTAATTCAAAATTTCAATCAGATTTCTCCAGGAATAAAAACTGTCAATTCGGAATCGCTTTACCTGCTTGGTGCTCCGTTGTTTTTCGATAGTATTAAACCTGTTTTAAAAACAAAATTTGATCAATTTTTAAATCACGTTGATAAATTATATATTTTAAACCCCCATATTGCCCTTACTATTTTAAAATATTGTGTCCTTGTACCTAAATTTACATACTTGTTACGCTCAAGTCCAGTCTGGAAATGTTCGGATATTTTAAAAGATATTGATAATAGTCTTAAAATTGCTTTAGAAAACATTCTAAATTTGAGATTAGATACAATAGCCTGGAATCAAGCCACTCTACCTATCAAATTTGGTGGAATTGGTATAAGAAATATTTCTAGCGTCGCATTGCCTGCTTTCCTTGCTTCCGTGCATAGTGTCAGTGACCTATGTAACACAATTTTAAATAATAAAGTAGACCTATGCTTTGCTGCGGAGGCAAAGCAAATATGGCTAACGCTCTGTCCCGGCGAAAATGTCCCACTGGAAGTTAACCAACAAAAACAGTGGGATATTCCGTTGGTACGGAGTGTCCACAAAAATTTAATTCAAAATTTCCGTATTCAACAAGATCAGGCTCGCCTTCTAGCTGTTTCGACTAAGGAATCTAGCCACTGGTTACATGCTCTACCATCAAGTAATCTCGGCACATTGCTTAATGGGGAAAGCTTGCGCATCGCCGTAGGAATCCGGCTAGGAGTGGCTATTTGTCAACCTCACCAGTGCCCCTGTGGTAGCAGCGTCGATGAGTTTGGGCTCCACGGACTTTCATGCCAAAAAAGTGCAGGTCGGTTTTCCCGTCACGGTTCTTTGAACGAAATCATCCGAAGGGCTCTTGTCTCTATAAATGTCCCCTCGGTTTTAGAGCCTTGTGGGATATTTAGAGACGATGGCAAGAGACCCGACGGTATGACTTTGGTCCCTTGGGAGAGAGGTAAAGCCCTAGTGTGGGATGCTACTTGCGTTGACACTTTGGCGGCCTCTCATCTCAAGGGTACCTGTTGTAGAGCCGGGGCGGCATCAGAGGCAGCCGAATTTAGTAAATGGCGCAAATATGAGTCTTTGAGAAATGACTACATATTTGTGCCATTTGCTGTAGAGACTATCGGTCCGTGGGGTCCACGTGCAATGAAGTTTCTAAAGGAACTGTATCCACGACTGGTCGTCGCTGCTGGTGATAAGAGGGCTGGTTCTTTCCTCGCTCAAAGGCTAAGTATAGCTATTCAGCGAGGAAACGCAGCCAGCGTTCTTGGCACTATACCACGGGGAGCAGGTCTTTTTGACGATTTAAATTTTTAGTTTTAGTTTTTCTATATTATAGTTTCTTCTTTTATATTGTAATTAATTTTAATTGTAAATATTATAAATTTAATTATTATTTTAGTTAAGTTCTTTATTATAATGTTAAAAATTTTAAATTTCAATTGGAAAGAAATAAATATAAAAATATTAAAAGTAAAAAAAAAAAAAAAAAGTATATATTAGTAATATTTATTTGCATTTTCATATTGTATCTCATTTAGCGACAATTTCATACTATCATAAAATAGTTTAACGTAGCCTTAGTCTCTCGGTCGCCATGTCTAATCCAATTCCTCCTAAGCCACCGGATCCGAATTATTCTGACACTAACATTATTTCCTCACCAGCTGCTTATGTGGAAATTGAAAATGATTTAGAAGGTTCATTTAAAAAACCACGGCAGTCATTATCGCAAGAAATTTTTGATGACAACTTCAAAATTATTTCAAACAAAAAGAAAAGAAAACATAAAACGAAGGAAAGGAAGAAGGAAGAGCATGCTAATCGGGTTGACATAAATAGAAGAATTTCAGCTTTTTCCACCAATTCCTCATTCTCAGAATCGGACTGCGATACTGGTAATACTTCATCATCTAAAATTAAAATTGTAGGCTCTAACTCTATCAAAAGCAATATGTCAGGACAACGTGCTTATGAATCTCCCATGTCTTTATCATCCAATATTGCTTGTACTCAATCATCTGAAATCCCTCTTTCACAATCATCTGGCATTCCTCTATCACAAACATTAAATTCTGCCAATAGTTATATCTCTTCTAAATCTCTTAACACGCATATTGATAGCGATAATAAAAAATAGAGTCACAAAGATTTCAATCTCTTCGTTCTTATAATTCTACAGATTCAGGTCCTTTTATCGTTCATGGTCAAGTAAAAAAAGACTCTCCTAATTCTGGTAAAACTTTAAATGCCATTTCATTTGGTCACTTTTTGAAAAAATTAAATGTACAAAATATAGTTAATGGAGGCCTAAAACGTATCGGGAGAAATAGAATAACGGTTGAATTCTCTAAATTTATTGATGCAAATCTATTTTTAGAAAATCCATCCGTAAATGATAAATATAAAACCTTTATTTCATCATTTCACGTATCTCGTATGGGAGTTATAAAAGGTGTACCAAAAGATTGGACACCAGAAGAGATTATTTCCGAATTATCTTCGTATCCAAGTACCATTCCTGTATTAAAAGTAAGAAGATTAAATTACCGAGTTCGCAACGAGGACAAAGTCAGATATGAAAGCTCTGAAAGTGTCGTAATCACATTTGACGGTCAAATTCTTCCCTCGAGGGTTTATTTATGCTATTCTTCCATTCCTGTTGAAATTTATAAGCTTCCAACGATCCAATGCTTTCAGTGCTGCAGATTTGGACATACTAAAAATTTATGTCATTCCAAGCCAAGATGCTCAAAATGTGGAGGTGATCACTGCTCTTCTTCTTGCAACAAGGATAATGGAGCTTTTCGTTGCTTATTTTGCTCAGGTAACCACAAAGCCACAGATTCTAGATGTCCTGAACACACAAGACAAAATAATATTAAAATTGAAATGTCACAAAAGTCTATCTCACCTCTCTACCTAGAAGCTTCTCAAAAATATCCTCAAGTTTCTTCAAAATCATATGCTCATGTTTTGATTTCTAAATTCCCTGAAAATTCTTCGCTTTCTACTAATCCTACTGTGGATAATTTTCCTTCCAACCCCGCTTTATCTAATAAAACTTTTTATAAGAAATCATTATATATTCCTAAACCATTACGTCACCATTCACAAACAGGATACGACAAAAAAGTCATCAAAAAATTATTGAAGATTTTTCAATTCCGCAACCTGAGGATGGTTGTGCTCTTCGGGTTTCACCAGTTACTTCACAGGGTAATTGTGATTCTGTAGAAAGCATTATAAGTTTCCTTATTAACATAATCATATCTTCGTATTCGTCGAAGCTACCGTCCCACGTTGCTAGCTTACTAAAATTCTCCAAGACATTCACTCTCACAAAGATCCTTCAATGGAATTGTAGAAGCATTTTAGATAAACGTACTGAAATAATCCATTTATTAAAAAATACAATGTGTGTATCGCTGCTATTTCAGAGACATGGCTAAAACCGGATTCGAATATCAGAGTACCTGGTTTTTGTCTTGTTCGAAGTGACAGATCCGATGGTTATGCCGGATGTGCTTTGCTTATAAAAAATAATATAACTTATTCCATTATAGATGTTTATGATGAAATATTTGACTTTAATATTGTAGCAGTAAGAATTCAAAATATAACTTTCGTTTCTATTTATGTTCCCTCCCCTCCTGTCCATACGTTTCGCAGAATAAAATCTTTAATAGCCTCCTTACCCAAACCATTTATAATTCTTGGTGACTTTAATTGTCATCATTATTTATGGGGTGATAATACTGATAAATACGGTAGTTTATTAGTTGAAATAATTGACGAACTTAATATTTGTGTCCTTAATACTGGTAAAATTACCAAACGCTCTCGTCCTAATGAGTCTAGAAGTGCTGTAGATTTATCAATTTGTACTCCTGATTTAACCACTCTTCTAAATTGGTCAGTTCTAGATAGCTCTCACGGCAGTGACCATTATCCCATTCTGATTTCCTTTCCAAACAAAGAATTGGCAGAAATTAACAAAAAAACATGTATTAAATTCAAATTAGACAGAGCAGACTGGAACCTATACAATATTTTTCTTTACAATGAAATTCTAAAAATCGCTCCTATTTCTGAAAATAATATAACTTCTATTGTTGAAGCATTTACAAACGCAGTTATAAATGCAGCAGATCAAACAATTCCTGTTAAAACTCTAAATAATAAATGTAGGCCCTCCCCTCCATGGTGGGATTCTGAATGTACTGAGGCCATTCGTAATAGGAAAAAAGCTGAAAAATAATATAAATTAGACATGAGTTCGGAAAACTATTCATACCTTCAACGTGTACAAGAAGTGACTAAAAATACTCTTCGCACAAAAAAAAAACAAACACGTTGGCATGCCTTTTGTTCCTCAATTTCTCCTTCAATAACTTCATCAGTTGTTTGGCTTAATATTAGAAAATTTCGCTGTTGTTTTTCATCTTGTTCTTACAGTGGTGCCATTCCCTCTCAATCTATAAACACTTTTCTAGATAAACTTGCCCCCTCTTCTGCTCCTTTGAGAGAGGAGCTACCTCAAAGTATTCCATGTGATTCTTTTTTTGATCCCTTAGAACGTCCATTTTCTTTATATGAATTAAAGCTCGTCCTTTCTCACGTTCAAGATTCAGCTCCTGGTTTAGACGGTATTCCATATTCACTACTTGCCAAATGTAATGATCAAATTTTATCCTACTATTTAAATATCATTAACGTTTTGTTTGACATAGGCTTTGTTCCTGACTGTTGGCGGACTCAAGTAATTATTCCTATCTTGAAACCTGACAAAAATCCTAACGACGGCTCTTCTTATAGACCGATCGCTCTATCCTCAACTCTAATTAAAACCTTTGAACATATGATCAAGAACCGTCTTGAATGGTATGTAGAAAGTCATGGATTGTTATCAAATTCCCAATATGGATTCAGAAAAGGTAAAAGCACATATGACAGTCTTTCTATCTTCACCACAGATATTACACTAGCATTTTCGAGAAATGAATCGGTCCTTGCTGCTTTCCTTGACATTTCTTCTGCTTACGATAATGTCAGACTCAACATCCTTAGAGAAAAGATGTTTAAGCTTAATATATCCAAAAAACTTACAAATTTGATTATCAATTTATTTCTAGATCGATATATACATATTAAAATTGATGATGATCTAAAATATACTCGAAAGGTTTTTAAAGGCCTTCCACAAGGCTCTGTTTTAAGTCCTATATTATACAATATTTATACGTCAGATTTGGACCAGTCTATTTCAAAGTGTAGAATTTTGCAATATGCTGATGATATCTTAGTTTATGTTAATGATAAATGTATAGAATCTTGTGCTAATGCGATAGAACAAGATCTCCTCTCTATGGCCTATTGACTAGATCTTTCCTCAAATAAAAGTAATACAGTAATTTTTTCGCGCAAAAGAGTTTTACCTGAAATCCAAGTTCGCCTTTTTGATTATCCGCTCGTAAATATTCAACAAGTTAAATTCCTTGGTGTAATTCTTGATAATAAATTATCCGGCATGCCTCATATAATTTATACCCAAAAAAAATGCGAAAAAAATATAAACATTCTTAGAGCTTTGTGCGGGGTATGGTGGGGCGCTCAACCATATTATTTAAAATTAGTTTATAATGCAATTATAAGAAGCCGATTACATTATGCCTCATTTCTTCTTGAACCAGCTAGTAAAAAAGGATTAAAAATATTAGATATCATTCAACACAAGTCTTTAAGAGTAATTATAGGCGCTATGAATTCGTCGCCTATCAATGCCTTGCAGATTGAATGCGGTGATCCTCCACGTTTTATTAGACGACAATATTTATCGGATTCCTTTTTTATCGGATTCTTCAATTTTCAAACCATCCATTACTCCCTAAAATTCGTTTGCTTTCTCAGTACATTTCAATTAATTCAGGAAAATACTGGCGTAATAAAGAAACTCCTAACCTAGTCAAAAGCTATGAACATTATAATTCCCTACTAGATCCTATTTATAGGTCGGCGACTCTGCCTCTTTTCTCCAATTCGTTTGAAGTTGCACTTTTCACACCCAATGTTATATTAGATATAGGATTAAATAAATTTTCTATTGAATCAAATAAAAGATTTGTATTTACGTTGGACAAGAATTTCCCAGATTGTCATTATATTTTTACAGATGCTTCTAAGATTAACTCAAAAGGTTGTACTGGATATGCAATATACCATCAAAATTGGAGAATAGTTCAAAAAATGAAAAGTCCTCCCGAATCTTCAGTTTTTACTGGAGAAATGTTAGCCATTTTACAATCAATAAAATATTGCTATCTTTTTAAATTAAAATCAAGCGTGATATTTTCAGATTCTCTTAGTTCTTTACAAGCATTGTTATGTAATCCTTTCTATGACATTTCCCGCAATCCTTTGATATTTGAAATTAAGAAACTTCTATTCTTATACCAATTCCAAAACATCAACATTTCTCTCGTTTGGATTCCGAGTCATATTGGTATATCTGGTAATGAATATGCTGACAAACTTGCTAAACAAGCTATAGTCTGTGGGGATACTTTCTTATTTAAAAATTATTGCTATGACCTTATAAGAACTACGAAATTAGTATATAGAGATAGATGGTCAAAACATTGGAACAAAACCAAAACGACAAAAGGCTGTCACTATGCAAAAATTCAACCCATCATTCCTTCTAAGCCTTGGTTTTATAAATTATCCTTAAATAAGAAACATACATCAATGTTATGTAGAATGCGCTTGGGTCACTGCTGTAATTCGGTTCACCTTGCTAGGCTTCATATTAAAAATTCTTCAATATGTGAATGTGGTTTGGATATTGGTGACCTCAACCATATTTTCTTCTCATGTCCGTTATATGATCATACTTCATTATTTAACACTTTGGTAAATCTTAAAATTCCTCTTCCTACAGAAATTTGTTCTCTTTTAATTTTTTCTAAAAAAAGTAAAAATGTTTTCAATTGTCTTATGGAATTTTTAGATTTAAATAATATTAGATTATAAAATTTTATTCATTATTTAGCTATCAATCGTCTTTATTTAGTAATACTTATTATTTTTAATGTGGTATTGAGTTTAGTATTATTTTAATTCAACCTAATATCCATCATTTATTTAATATACTTCAGTACAAGTCATTTCATGATTCATTATTATAGTATTCTATGGTTCTTAACATTATGATTTTGGTTTTTAATCAGAATCGTAGTTTCTCTTTAGATTGTCCGTCGTTTCTTTCAAGTTACATGTATTTTTATTGACTGGAGGTTGGCAGTAATTGTTAGGTTGCCATTTAAAAAAAAATGATCGAACAATCATCTATAGCGATCGAACAAACGATATTTAGTAAAAATTTATTAATTTAAGGGATAAAAGTTAAAATTTAAATAAGAGGTGCAACCCTAAGGATAATACCCTAAGGATATGGTCTGTAACCAAGATCATATCGTGAATTTATTAGTTGATTACCATCATAAATTAGCGCAAGGGCAATTTTTTCACGCTTGGTAGAATAAAAAATAATCATTTTTCAAAGAGATATGGCTACTCTAAGTAGCGGAAAATTGAAAATTATATTTCTATTTTTCCTGGGAAAACGAAAAACGGGCTTATAAATTAATTAACGTAGGTCGAAAGAGCTAATTGAGATCTATAAAATGAGATTTTTTTATTTTGAAATTTTAATATCTGCAGGCTGGAACGTGCCACCTAGAGAATAGGTTTCTCTGTCTACGAATTGTTGTTGTTACGATTCGTCAATTAAGACAAAAAAAGATTTTAGACCATACAGCCTTGTATGGTTTCTAACTTGTTCAATAAATTTCACAATAAATGCTTTTTCGTTAAGTTCATGTGAGATTTTGACGACAGTTTTAATTAGCTAACCATAATGATAATAGTTCAAAGCCTTTTTTAAGTAATCTAGATAACATAGTCATTTCACCAATCGCGCACGCTAATGCACATCTACAATGCACTCTAACCAAAAACAGACACGTTAAAAACTAAAAGGCCATTATGATAATTAGTCCAAGAATCCACTGGCCCATATCAGTTAGCTACTTTTGTTCTTCTTTGGATATCCTTATCATGTGGATGCGATGATCGCAAGCGACCAAAGCATGTACTCAATACGGAATCAGACATACAGGACCCCGATTAAGGAGGCATGACGTAGCGGTGCTCTCGTATCTTAAAAAAAAAACAGACATACCACTTAACGCACTGGGTGTCACTAGGCACGGACTCCACCGAAGCGGAGATATGGGGAGATTTCCGAAGCGGAGACGAGAAGAGATGTTTTCTAGCTAGGGTGTATCCACTGAAACTGTACAGAGATGGGTTCTTGCTGGACTGATGCAAAGATGTGTGCTGGCTAGAGCGGAACTGGTTGAAATTAATAAATAGTTTAGCGAAATCTGACCCGAAAGGCAAACGTCTCAGTCATGTCACTATTACGAAAACTGTATTTTATTACACTAGTAGCACCGCTGACTGCAAGCCGCTCACATCTCTTCTCGTCTCTCGCCAGCTTTCGAGGTATAACTCGTACGAATTAACTTGAGACCTGGGCCGATGACGTAATTGTCAATGTACGGTGTGCAAAATAATACGTCGTAATATTTTTTTTTTTGAAATTTTTGAGATTTGCATGAGATTATTAATAAAAACAAAATAAAATGTTCTGGCAAGGGGTGAAGTAATAAGTGATATACTGATGCCATTTTTATATATTTTAAATATTTATTTTTTATAGTATATATAATATTATTTTTAGTTAACGCGTCAAGGAAGGACAAAGAAATAAACATACACACTTTCTCATTTATAATATTATTAATTTATTTATTATACACTTCATACATTACACATATCACTAAAAAGGCGGAGTAACTCCTAAACGTCACAAGAAAACGGCACAACACAACGTCCAAACTTAACAATAAAACAACGTAATTAACAACAAACAGATAAAATAACGTTCAAGTATAACAAAAACAAACAAAAGTCCAAACCAAACAACAAACAATTATCAAAAATATCGAACTAGAGTCGAGACGCGTATCCGTAACAAAAAAGCTATCGGTACTGAGCGCATGGCCAGCGCGGGACGCGGTGCGGGGAGTCGGGAAGGGGGTCGCATTCCAGCGGAGTCTCAAGTTAATTCGTACGTGTTGTACATACAGCTCACATATCCTCTTCGATAGCGCCGTATGATATATCTACGCTCAGTGGTATCCACTGAATCTGAGTGAAGATGAGATGTGTGAGTAATGAAATTCTATTGCTTGTTGTGAAATTCTATTGTAAAACACGTCTCTCCTCTCGTCTCCGCTTTGATGGTGTCCGGGCCTTAGTCTTAAATCACTTTAGCGATAGAATTAAAAAAAGATATTAGCAAATCAGTGCATTTATTTATTTATTTATTTAAAAACTTACATGTACCACCTTAAGCTAAAGGGTACATAGGGCGGACTTAATGCCATTTTATACGTGGTAGAGCCATGCTGCAGTTATATTAGAAGTATAGTTGTAGCACGAATGGGTCGGCTCGACCGGGGTAGGACCACGCTCTCACAGCATACCAGCGTGAATTATAATTTGAAGCGACAGTAGCCTAATGGCAGGGCGCGGACCGCGAACTCAAAAAGGTCGTGCGTTCGAATCCGCCATTCGACTACTGGCATGAACCACTCGTAACACAAGCAATTTAAGCTTACCACGAGTGGTTGAGAGGAATATTGGTAATGTTTATAGCATTGTTAATATTCTTTAAAAAAAACAGAAAAAGAAAAATAGTAGCTTAATGCTGCTGTATTTCGTATGGTGAGTGTAGAGAACCGGAGACCCTTTTTACTGGAAACGAGGCATTCCATCTTAGTCCTCACGGGTGACAACGCAGCTGTATTTTGATTTGTAATCGAGGATAGATGAGATGTCTATGGGCCACAGCAACCAGTTACCATCAGGTGGACTGTGTTCTCGTTTGTCACCCTATCCTATAAAAAAAATGTGGCATTCTCTGCCAGTCAACCCTGGGTGCCAAGGAAAATTGTTGGCAGGTGCGACTATTATACATAAATAAGTGAACATACATACACATACATTAAAATATACATATATACAAAGTACATACATAGGTACACAATACACGTAAATATACACAGATATAGTATAAAGAAACTTTTTTATTTGTGGCATTCTTAATATCATTGGTGAGGGTTTTCCAAAGTTGCTTGTTTCGTTGTAGCTTGTATCGTAAAAGACGACCTAAAAAAATTAGACTTATGCTGTGGAAACCTTAACCTCAGACAGTTTGACTGGCGGGATGTTCGACCGTCGATCGAATGAAAAAAAAATGAAAATTATCCTTAAAATAAGAAGGCAACCTTGGATTGTTTAAAATTGAATAAAGACACGTACAATTCTAGAGCATCGCCTTTGACGTATAGGTAGCCATTTAAGCTTTGAACGATAGGATGATATGTGGTCATACTTACGTAAACCAAAAATAAACCTTATGGAATTATTAAGAAGGCGCTCCAACTTGTTTAGATTTTCTGACAGATCTGGGTAACATACATCGGCATAGTCGATAATAGGTAGAATGAGGGAATGAGAAAATGAATTCGTCGGCTGCTTTAATATCTAAGCTTGGACCAATTTGATATTCCTACGATCCTTTCATTACTTCCGCGTTATAACCTCCACAGTCCATCCCAGAGAATACGCATGCTCTGACATGGCATTCGACGAATTCTCTACCAGATACATGTTCTCCATTCCCACAATACGAAAATAGTGATTTCAAAGATGGTATTAATAATGTGTCAGAATCATTAGTTTTTGCTTGATCAGTTGAGCTTCCGTCAAATGACCATTTCGGCACCATACTTAAGCCACAAGGAATTTTATTCAATTAAATTAAATTAATCCAATTAAATTACAAAATTAATTAATACCGCTTCCATCTATCCAAACATAAGTAGCAAATACCTCATCACTTAGTAGTGGTAAGTTAATATAATGATTATAACAAGCATTTATGGGAGTTTTGATATGAGATACTCCAGTTACTTCTGTAGTATCTCATATGTCAGAGTATCATAATGCCTAAAATTACGCAAAAATGTATTTTGCATCTTGACCACGTTTTTACATATCAAATCCCTATTAATAATACATTTTAGTAACCTCATTTTAATAACAAAAAATCTAAACACTGAAATCCTTTAAAATACATAATCCTATCCCAAAACCTGATAAACTGAAACTGATACTGTAGAAACAAAATTCTAAACTAGTAGGTTACGAGTATATATTTTAAAAAAGGCAAATAGAAAATAAAGGCTTTTCAATGAAAACCACAGAATAAATAATAGTACTACGTACAGATATTTCACTCTTTTGATGTAGACTGCTTGCCGACGTTTAATAGCCTACATAAATATTATTAATAAGATAAATTGCGTACGCAAGCTAAATAAACCTTTATCGCTGGGCGCGAATGTCCGTATTACTTTGCATCTTTTCCCATTCCCACATCAGGGCTGTTTTTCCGTGGTTACTTAGGGCTGTCAAGAATGTATCAAAAATATGTTAAAAACACATGTAAGTAGGTACTTATTAAGATTATAATAAGTATTAATATATGCTCATTTATCTACTATTTATGCACACCTCTATTTACGGATCTCCTCCACCAAGGCATAGAATAAATAATATATAGTGCTACTTGTACGTTATCAAGGTTTACCTGGAAGAAATCACTGTGAAGCTATGAGGCCACCTAATTGTACATAAATTTATATGTTGTGTACAATAAAGTACGCACGCAACAATTGTAGTAGGTTCGAAGTTTTGCCATTATAATTTGTTAAATAGATAGGTTTTCTTACACTTACACATATATTATTTTTAAATCACATTAAAAAATGTTGAACTAATTTATCCTACAATTAAATACTAAACGCTAAACAAAAATTACAACAAGTGTTTACAAAAAACTATTTACATAAAACAGCGTTAAAAATACATCAATCGCCTAGAACGCGCTAGCCCCGACTGCGTATTACACCCTGGGTGAATCGCGATTATGGGTAATTATTTCACGCAGGTAGCAAGAGTGACAGAGGCCTGATGAAAACAATGATTAGTGGTAAGCCTAGTTCAGGTCGAAATTTAATCTGCAGTTGATAAGGATGAAACCTCAATATTATTCTGATTATTCGGCTCACAATGTATTAACTATGTCACTTTCACGGTGTATAGACATTAACTGTTGATTTTATAATCTAAGCGATAACATCATAAACGTTACAGAATATATTCATAAATTATGTAAGGACGTATTTTTCATTCCAGCCACATAGGTTTTTTCCTAGGAAATTGCCATTTTATTGATCTGGCCACTTTTGTACAACACAATTGTACTTATGGTTTGACTTGGAATTCTATATTCCAGAGAAACGGTACTCATTCTAGTGAAAGTTCGCTTCGTCTCTGAACAGTATGTTTTCAAAGTTATTGAATCGCCGCAGCATTTCGTTCTCAAAATTATACACTTTTGTATCCTTCACTTCTTGAAGTAATTGAAAGGAGACGGGCGAAAGTTCATAGAAAGCTGGGCCTTATGTTACAGTGACGATTACTGCATTATATTATTTATATACCAATACCATTTAAAAAAAAGCTAAAATATTTACAACTGCTTCATGGTAAAAAAAAATAGGATGTTATTGATTTGTATGAAAACAATATTATTGCTTACGTTATGCTTACAATGTAATTCTTACACCAAGCTCTCCCATTACACCTTAAGAAAATGTTTATTAGACTTTATTGTAAACTAGACTAACATAATTTTATGTACTGTAGGACATTCACACATAGAGGATTCAGACTAAATTCTAGAGGTTTGAAATAATTATAAAAAAGCTGAAGGAGTATGAATTAAAAACATTTTCTCTTTTATTGATTTATTGATCGTCCACTTCATCATAAACAAATAAAATATTGTCTAAAACCGGTGCATGCGGTATTAAATTCTCTTGATGCCTTGCCCAGCTTAGGTACCATATTATGGACATTACATGACAACAGCAACCTACAGTTCTTTTTCTTACCAAGCAATTACAATAATATCATTTGATGGCCTCTCTACCATTGTGATAACTGTCAACTAAAATATATGTAAAATATTATGTTTTTGAGCTTAAGTATGTCTCGATTTTATTCGACCACTTAATAACCAGCTAGAATGGTTGGATATTGACAGTTCTCTTAGTAGGTTGCTAACCGTTTCTCGACCCGCTTCTATTTCATATCGCCCATCTTGTCTTATGTGTTCTCCACAATGGGACCTAGCCTACTTAATTTGATAAATACCTAAAGATATTTTTATTAAATCACAATGTGTGAGCTGGGGAAAATCATTTGAGTTATCATTTTGTACATGTATTCTTGTAAAATCAGAAAAGAAACCGTCAGAATCCTTTACACGTAGCAAGAGTTGTTAAAGATCGTAATATTATTACGGCACACAAAAACAACAGAAAATATTCACTAACACCGTAAGATCAGAGCATGCGTAGTATCCTGTTAGTAGTCTGTGTTCAGAGTCAAACACAGACTACTAAGAGGATACTACGCAAGCCAAACAAACGTAACCATAGATTATTGTGAACGTAACAAATGATTTGATTGACGCTTGAGTTTTTGAACTAACGTTGACATTTCCGCTTTGTGGCCTGAATAAAACATTGATAATCGATTGTGAAATCGATTTATTAATCAGATCAGTCCATTTATTTTACGACTTTTTTTAAACCTTGAAGTGTCACGAAGAAACCATTATTTACGAGTAAATAATAAGTTTCTTAAAATTACCTAAAGAAGAAAACACTGAATTACTTTTTATTATTTTTTTTTCTATTTTTGTATTAAATACGATTACCTAACCTATTTCATCCGGCAACATTGTTTAAAAATGAATATAACAGAAGTCAGTATTATTTTTATTTAATATTTAATTTCTTTTCCTATGACAAAACTGCTTAATATTTCATTACTAACTACAAAAAAAAACTGTAAAAAAATATTGATAAATATTTCACTTAACGGTTAGGCCCAAATTCGCCCGTCTACTTTATACGCTTTTAAAGACAAATCTTTTTTTAAATCGAAGGATGTTTTTTGATGTTCAATTATTGGCTTCGCTTTTGGATTTTGGATAAAGATGGATTTTGATGAGTTGATGCCTTCACTCAATGCCACAAAGCACAGTCCTGAGCCACATGCATCCATCGACTTCCTGCATGTCTTACCAGGTCGTCACTCTATCTAGTGGGAGGTCACCCTACACTTCGCCTACCGGTACGAGGCTGCCACTCGGGAACCTTTTTTCCCCAACGGTTGTCAGTTCTTCGAGCTATATGACCGGCCTATTGCCACTTCAGCTTACTAATCCCTTGGGCTATGTCAGTCACTCTGGTTTACTGCGGATATCCTCATTTCTATGTTTATCACGCAGAGAAACCCCGAGCATAGCCCTTTCTACAGCTCGCTGAGCGAGAGAGCAGAGCGGTTCCGTAGGTCATCACTGGCAACACGCACTGATTGTACAACTTAGTTTTCAGATCTTGAGGTATACCTGACGAGAAGATGTGTCGTAATTTCCCGAATGCTGCCCAGCCGAGTTGAATCCGTCGATTGACCTCTCAGTCGAAGTTGGACTTACCTAATCTACTCGGACTATTTGTCCCAGGCAAACGTACTCGTCAACAACTTCGAGCTTAGTGCTCCCAACAACTACGGGCATATGTGTGACATGGATATTAAATGTGATCTTTGTTTTGTCCATGTTCATCTTAAGACCTATCCGTTGGGAGGCACTAGGTCATTGAGCATAGTGCTTATGTCTTCCAGCGATTCTGCCATGACTATATCATCGGCAAATCGAAGGTGCGTGATGTACTTATGTTAATACCGTAACCTTTCCTGTTCAATAGCTTGAAAACGTTTTCCAATGCAGCGGTGAAAAGTTCCGGTGATATAACGGCACCCTGTCTTACACTCGGTACGGTTTCGTACTCTGGTTTTGAACTCGGATAGCCATCGTAGCCCTACTGTACAAACACTTTAACTTTTAGCTTCGCTGTTGCACGTATGGGCCGGCTCAAAACGGGGTGGTACCACGACCTCACAGAATACCGGCGTGAAGTGGAAGCGTTTTGTCTGGTGAGTGCAGCTGACCGGAGGCCCAAATCCCCCCCCCCCCCCCATCAACATGGTAGCGGAATTAAATGATGATAGACTGCCGCAGGAGGGTACCAGCACCCCTGGAGAACCCCTCGCTGAGCATCCACAACCATGTTTCTCCACTTCTGACCGTGGGTGCTCAGGCTGCCCCGCGTATTCTGGGGAGGGGGGGGGGGCAAAATTCCGCTCAAGACTACAACTGCTCGGGGCAAACGGAGCAACAAGACCAAGGTGACCCCCGCCACGCTGTCCGTGAATTTCTGCAATATCAGGGGACTTCACGCTAACCTAAACGCCGTCGACTACCATCTCGAGATGGCGAGGCCGGCTCTGCTCTTTCTGACCGAGACGCAGGTGTCCTCTCCGACTGATGTCTCCTATCTCTCCTACCCGGGGTACAAACTGGAACACTCCTTCGTGCTTCGGGCTGGATTTTGCGTTTACGTCCGAGAGGACATCTGTTCTCGACGCCTGGGCAGACTTGAAGGTTCGGACCTGTCCATCCTTTTGCTACGCGTAGACAGCGACGACCATCCGCGCGTCTACGGGTGCCTCTATAGGTCCCATAGCGGTAATGCCGAAACAGACCGACTCTTCGACCACGTCCAAATGGCTACAGATTCGTTGCTACAGCAGATCCCCTCCGCAGAGATCGTGATCACATAAACATATAACATAAACACTCACGCCTGTCACCCAGAGGGGTAGGCAGAGACTACGGACTTCCATTTGGCACGATCCTGACACACCTCTTTCGCCTCCTTCACATCCATATATCTACGCATACATGCTCGTCGGTTAAGGGTACTTCTAACGTGGCCCATTTTCAAAATATCGCCAATTTGGTCGATAAAATTTTTCCTAGGGCGTCCCTTCCCGATTCGGCCGTTCACATCTGCCATATAAATTTGCTTTGTCACTCTTTCCTCATTCATTCTTTCCACATGACCAAACCACCGAAGCATTCCTTTCTTAATCCTGGTCACAACATCATCTTGCATACCACATTTATCCCTTATCACGCAATTTCTCACCATGTCATTCAGATTCAACCCTAGCATATTCCTTAAAGACCGCATTTCTACAGCATTTATTCTACTTTCGTGCTTCTTCTGCCACACCCAGCTTTCACTACTGTTACGCGTTAAAATCGATACACTAGCGCCATCTAGTGTCAGGAACGAGAGCGAGGGGAGTTTTGCAGTAAATGACATCACGGATCTCTCGACCGACAGCGCCGCCCGAAGAGCTAAGTTTCTAGAAAATCTATACTCGATTTCTCGGTACCTTGCGCGTGTTTACTTGAACATTCCGGATGTTTTGCTGATTTGAATAAATAGGTGGCGCAAGATGCGATCGAGACAGAGTTTAACTCGGCTACACAAGCGAAGCTTCGGAGTGGAATTAAGTGGATTAGTGTGTTTAATTATTAGTGTTTTAACTTTAATTTGTGTAAAGTAAATTAAAGTGTTAATTTAGGTAATTTTATCGGCAATTTTTATTGTCACGAACCTCAAGCTCGTAACAATTGGTGTCAGAAGTGGGATAAAATAATGCCGATTTTACCTAAGGAGGAAACGGAGGGTGTCCGTACCCGAAGTCAACGCCAGCAGGAGACGGACCAGAGGAGATTTGGTGGTGCAACGCCGCAGATGTCTGAGGGCCAGCCGCCGGCCACGGAAGCCGGTCCGTCAGCAGCTTCTACGTCTGTGGCACCTGACTTAGGTGCTCTGATGGTGATGCTGCAGGAGCAGGCTCGCCGACAGGAGGAGCAGGCTCGCCGACAGGAGGAACAGGCCCGCCGATTGGAAGAGCAGCTGCGGGGCGGACAGGAGGAACAGGCCCGCCGACAGGAGGAACAGGCCCGTCGTTTAGAAGAGCAACTCCAACACGATAAGGAAGAGCAGATGCTCCTCATGAAGGACCTTCACGCTATCTTCGGAAAAGAGATACGGGAGGTGAAGGATAAGGTTGCTCAACATGACAACCGCCTGTCGGAGGCCGAAACCCGAATCGACCAAGTAAACAATCGGGTTGACAACGTAATGGCTGACATGAAGAAAACGCTGGACGACCTCAAACTTGGGGATGGAACAACAGCTCCCGTAGTAGCTACAACACCTTCGCTACGTGGATTCAAAGTGCCGCCGTTCGACGGGACCTCTTCCTGGTCGGCCTACAAAATCCAGTTCGAGGCCGTCATGGAGGCGAACGGCTGGAATAAAAGCCAAGCCATGACTGCACTCACCCTAGGCCTGCGCGACCAAGCCTTAACTGTGTTGGAAGCTCTCGGTAAGAAAGTGACCTATGAGCAGCTTCTTGAGGCCTTGGAGGTGAGATATGGTGACGCTCACCTTGAACACGTCTTTCGCGCGCAGCTTAAAGATCGCGTGCAACGCAGCAACGAAAACCTGCAGCAGTGGGCTCTAGAGGTGGAGAAGCTGGTGCGAAAAGCATACCGGTCTGTACCTGCGCTCATTGGAGGGAACCTGGTGCAAAAATTCATCGACGGCATCCGCGACCTGGAAGTCAGAGCTGCTGTGAGGCTCGGGCACCACGAGACGCTTAAGGACGCCTTGGCCCATGCACTGGAGGTAGAAGCCGTGCGGCAGGATCATCGTCCCCATCGCGTCAGGGAGGTTGCAGCAGCTACAGTTCGCGACCGCAACAAGGGATACAGCCCTAGGTGCTATGGCTGTGGGGAAAAGGGCCATCTTCGATCCAGCTGCCCTAAGCGAACCCTAGAATGGGAAGGTGAACGATCCCAGGAGGGTATTGCGGCCAACAGCACCGCCCAGCAGCAGCAGGGAAACGAGTGAAAGCCAGAACTGCGGGGCGGGTGCTGGCTGATGTTAAAAGAGCCCCAAGGATCTCGATCTCACAAACCCATGATGGGAACAGTCTAATCATCAAGGGCGAGGTCAACGGAATGCCGTGTAAACTGACCATAGACACTGGAGCCTCTCGTACGGTTGTTAGTTCCCAACTTATAAGTCAGTTCCTTGGGGACTCCGCATACAACCGAGAACGCATTAATTTGGTAACAGCCACCGGTCAGCGTATACCCATCCGTGGAGAAAAGGAGATGGAGTTGAAGCTTGGCAACGTGATCTACCTGCATAATGTCATCGTGGCTGATATAATGGACGACTGCATCCTAGGCCTAGACTTTATGAGGAATAATTGTTGTGAGATCGACGTTAAGCAAGGTGTTTTGAAATGTGGACAGGAGGAACTTTTTATGGAAGGTGCGTTACCAGGGAACGTGTACAGCATTAAGAAGATTGTTCTTCCGCCGAGATCGGAAACGATTGTTCCGGTTAGACTTCCCCGAAACGCTGGGCAAGCTCACCGTTGTGTACTTGTGGAAAGGTTAAACAATGACCTTACATGGAAAGTAGCTCGAACCTTGGTCAGGACCACTGACATCTCAGGAGTACGTGTGCTGAACCTTTGCGACCGGGACCAGATTATAGAAAAAGGCACATTAATTGGTACTTGTGAGGAAGTGGATTGGTTACGTCGGTGCCAATATATATCGAGTGGGACCCCCAGCAAGGATGCAGAAACGAGAGTGACCACACTTTTGGAAGACTGTCGCAGTGTTCTGTCCCCGAACGAATTGGTCAAGGCGAAGAAGTTGTTACTCGAGTACGCCGATGTATTCTCATCAAACGATGCTGACATAGGAAAGACTGGTTTAGTTCAACACAAAATAAACACAGGTGAAGAGTTGCCTATCCGTCAGCGGCCAAGACGATTGCCGGTAGCACGTGAAAAGGAAGTGGAAACCATGATTGAAGGAATGGTGAAGGATGGTGTTATTGAACCTTCCTCTAGTCCATGGTGTTCGCCAGTGGTGCTGGTGAAAAAGAAGGATGGCAGCATGCGGTTCTGTGTTGATTACCGCCGTCTGAACGACGTTACAAAGAAGGATAGCTATCCCTTGCCAAGAATTGATGACACGCTGGACATGCTTACAGGAGTAAAATGGTTTAGCACGCTGGATCTAAAAAGTGGCTACTGGCAAGTTGAAATTGACCCTAAGGACAAGGAGAAAACTGCGTTCTCGACGGGAAAGGGTCTGTGGCAATTCAAAGTAATGCCGTTTGGGTTGTGCAATGCTCCAGCAACGTTTGAAAGGCTGATAGAACTTGTACTTACCGGGCTAATTGGCGATGCCTGTCTGGTCTACTTGGATGACATCATCATCGTGGGCCGTACGTTTGAGGAACACCTTCAAAACCTGGAACGCGTGCTTATAAAGATTCAGAGTGCCAACCTCAAGTTGAATCCGAAGAAATGTTCACTATTCCAACGGCAAGTTAACTTTTTGGGGTTTGTAGTATCGGAAGAAGGTATCCGCACAGATCCAGAGAAAATCGCCGCTGTCAAGGATTGGCCGGTTCCAAAAGACAAGACGCAGGTTAGAGCATTTTTGGGTTTGTGCTCCTATTACCGGCGATTTGTGAAGAACTTTGCAGATATAGCTAAACCTCTGCATAAGCTAACCGAGGAGAAGCGACATTTCTGCTGGGATGAAAGTTGTAATATCGCATTCCAGGAGCTCAAGGACCGTCTGTGCAAAACACCTATTTTGGGATACCCTGATGCAAGCAAAGAATTTATAGTTGACACAGACGCAAGTGATATAGGACTTGGCGGTGTGTTGTCTCAACGGAATGGCGACCAAGAGGTCGTGATAGCGTACTTCAGCAAGTCGTTGTCAAAACCGGAAAGGAACTATTGTGTCACAAGACGCGAATTGCTAGCTGTGGTAAAGTCGTTGCAGCATTTTAGCAAATATCTTCTGGGGCGAAAATTTCACTTACGAACTGACCATGCTGCACTGAAATGGCTATTGCAGTTTAAAAATCCAGAAGGACAAGTTGCGAGGTGGATTGAACTACTGCAAGAATACGACTTTGAGATCGAACATCGCAGCGGGAAATCTCATGGCAACGCAGATGCATTATCACGAAGACCTTGTCCTGAAGATTGCAAACATTGTACTAGGCAAGAGAGTAAGGGAGTGGTATCCGTGAAGATGCTCAGGGCAGACCACCTCAGCAACGAGTGGAAGGACAGCTTACAACGTGCACAGCAGGAAGATCCGGACCTCAAGCCGATCCTGGAATGGATGAAGGCAGTGCTCCCAAGCCCAAGTGGAGCGACGTCTCAGCGATGAGTTCGACCACTAAAAGCTATTGGGCCCAGTGGGATAGCTTGCTGCTTCAGGATGGAGTTCTGTGCCGTAAATGGGAAAATGTTCGGGGAGACAGCTGTCAGTTACAAATGGTTGTCCCTAAAGCTAAAGTACCGGATGTTCTACAGCTGTACCATAATGATTATTCGGGAGGCCATCTGGGAGTTAAACGAACTCTACTGAAGATCCGAGAACGGTTTTACTGGGTCCACTGTCGAAACGATGTCGAGGACTGGTGTCGCAAATGTACAAGTTGTGCGGCTGTAAAGGGACCTCAGACTCGTAGTAGAGGTGCATTGAAGTTGTACAATGTTGGTGCACCATGGGAGAGAATAGCCATTGACGTGGCGGGGCCGTTTCCGGAGAGTGAAAGCGGTAACAAGTATTTCATGGTTGTGATGGATTACTTCACTAAGTGGCCAGAAGTTTTCGCCATTCCAAATCAAGAAGCTTCAACAGTTGCAGATAAACTAGTTCATGAAGTCTTCTGTCGTTTTGGAGTACCTTTAGAGATTCACAGCGATCAAGGAAGGAATTTTGAGTCTCAAATATTCCAGGAAACTTGCCGAGTTATGGGTACTCATAAAACAAGAACGACTTCTTATCACCCGCAATCTGATGGAATGGTGGAACGATTTAATCAGACATTGGAGAGGTACCTAGCAAAAGTTGTAGACAATCGGCAACGAGATTGGGACAAGCACATACAACCGTTTTTGTTGTCATATCGAAGTTCTGTTCACGAAAGTACAGCAGTGACACCAGCTTTCGCAAACTTTGGAAGAGAATTACGGCTGCCTGCAGACCTGATCACTGGGATACCACCTGATGCCCCACGCAGTATAACCGATTATGCATATGACTTGCGGAACAAAATGAATAACATTTATGAGCACGTCAGACAATCGGGCCAGCAAATGTCTGAGAAAATGAAAACCCGGTATGACCGCAAAATGAACAATAAAGGGTTCAACGAAGGTTCATTAGTGTGGTTGCACAATCCAGTCCGCAGCAAAGGGAAATCTCCTAAGCTTCAAGCTAAATGGGACGGCCCGTACCGGATTGTAACCAGGATCAATGATGTGACCTACCGGATACAGAGAGGCGTAAGAGGGACTCCTAAGATCGTCCATGTGGATCGCTTGGCGCGTTATCATGGGACCGATAATGCTCGGGACGAGCATGTCTTAGGAGGGGGCAGTGTTACGCGCTAAAATCGATACACTAGCGCCATCTAGTGTCAGGAACGAGAGCGAGGGGAGTTTTGCAGTAAATGACATCACGGATCTCTCGACCGACAGCGCCGCCCGAAGAGCTAAGTTTCTAGAAAAGCTATACTCGATTTCTCGGTACCTTGCGCGTGTTTACTTGAACATTCCGGATGTTTTGCTGATTTGAATAAATAGGTGGCGCAAGATGCGATCGAGACAGAGTTTAACTCGGCGACACAAGCGAAGCTTCGGAGTGGAATTAAGTGGATTAGTGTGTTTAATTATTAGTGTTTTAACTTTAATTTGTGTAAAGTAAATTAAAGTGTTAATTTAGGTAATTTTATCGGCAATTTTTATTGTCACGAACCTCAAGCTCGTAACACTACCATACATTAAAGTAGGGACTAACACAGAATTATTAATCACCATACGTGCCTGTTTTGACACATTCTGGTTCTCCATAATAGAGTGTAGTGCCCCAATAAATGGGGCACTACACTCTAGATCGTGATCCTCGGCGACTTTAACGCCCATCACGCCGAATGGCTTGGTTCACGTTTAACCGATCATGCGGGGAGATCTGTTCTTGATTTTGCCTTGGCATATGGTCTGACACAACTGGTTACTTCGCCTACGCGGATTCCAGATGTGGAGGATCATGCACCTTCCCTATTGGACCTTCTGCTGACCACTTACCCGGACGGATATCAGATTTTTGACGACGCCCTTTAGGCTCCTCGGACCATTGTCTTGTCCGGAGTGTGGTGTCACTCACGCTGAAATCGCACCTGCATTCTGCAGGCTGCCACCGTGTTTGGCACCATAGGTCAGCAGATTAGGATGGGATGCGGTCTTTCTTTGCATCCTACCCTTAGGGGCGGGTTTGTTTCTCGCTGGACCATCCCAACGTTGTTGCGTATTCTGTCGCTGATGTGGTACTTCAGGGTATGGAACTTTTTATTCCTTCCTCTGTGGTGCCCATTAGAGGCAAATCTCAGCCATGGTTTGGTCGCTCCTGTAAAATAGCATCATGCTATAAGCAGGAGTGCTACCAAGCCTGGGCTGACGCATCAGCGTCCCGGGATGTAAACACCAGCGCTCTAAAAAAGAAGTATAATTCCGCCTCTAGGTCCTTCAAAGAGTCATTGCCAAGGCCAAGTCAGAGCACATAAGCAGAATTGGCGAGAAACATGCATTTGCATGCATTTGCATGCAACATGCATTCTGGTCTCTCGCCAAGGCTATCCAGGAGAATTTCTGTTAGCCATCTCTTCCATCTCTGCACAGGGAGGACGACTCACTGGCCCATACCGCAAAGGAGAAAGCCGATCTTCTAGGCTCTTTCATTGCGTTCAACTCGACTCTCGACTGACGGGGGGAGTACGCCGCCGACCGTACCACGGTGTGAGTGCTCCATGCCGGAAGTGCAGTACACACAGCGCTCGGTTCGCAAAGCACCCTCTCCCTGGATATCCACAAGTCAATTGGGCCTGACGGAATCCCCCCAATTGTGCTGAGGACGTGTGCTCCAGAGTTGGCACCGGTTTTAACGCGCCTTTTTCGGTACTCCTACCCCCTAGGTGTAGTCCCAAAATAATGGAACTGTTTTCGTCCACCCGATCCCTAAAAAAGGCGACCGGTCAGACCCGTCCAACTACCGGCCTATCGCCATCACCTCCTTGTTCTCCAAAACAATGGAATCCATTGTAAACTGCCAGCTCATGAGGTACCTTGAGGATCACCAGCTGATTAGTGACCGCGAATACTGTTTTCACCGTGGTCAGTCAGCTGATGATCTTCTGGTCTACCTAACTCGCAGATGGGTGGAAGCAGTAGAGCCCAAGGGAGAGGCATTGGCCGTTAGTTTGGACATTGCGAAGGCCTTCGATCGGGTTTGGCATAAAGCGCTTCTTTCGAAGCTCCCTTCCTATGGGCTTCCCGAGAAATTGTGCGATTCGATCACCAGCTTTCTTGCAGATCGGAGCATCAAGGTCGTTGTAGACGGTGCAAGCTCCGATTGCAAGCCTATTAATGCTGGTGTACCACAAGGCTGCGTGCTATCGCCAACGCAGTTTCTTCTGCATATCAATGATATGTTGCAAACCCGTAACATTCATTGCTAGGCAGATGATAGCACTGGTGATGGTCTTTACACCGGCCGAGCCAAAATTTCTCGGGAAAACGTCTCCGAGTGCCGGGACAAACTTGTGTCTGAAGTCGAGTCTTTGCTGAACAGAGTCTCGGATTGGGGGCGACTAAATCTAGTCCAGTTTCATCCCCAGAAGACACAAGTTTGCGCGTTAACCGCTAAAAAGAACCTCTTTGTCGTATCTCCTCAGTTTCAAGGCACTCCCCTTGTTGCCTCAGCCAGTATCGGAATCCTCGGCGTCGACATATCGAGTGCCACGCATTTTCGTGGTCACTTGAAAGAGAAGGCCAAATTTGCCTCTAAAAAGCTTAGCGTGCTCAGCAGAGCGGGACAGTATTTCATGCCGGCACACCGCCTGCAACTTTACAAGGTGCAGGTTCGGCCGCACATGGAATACTGTTCCCATCTCTGGGCTGGGGCTCCCCAGTACCAGCTCCTTCCACTTGACCGCATTCAGCGCAGAGCGGCTCGAATCGTCGACTACCGAGTGATTTCCGATCGGCTCGATTCACTGGCACTGCGAAGAGATGTTGCATCTCTTTGCATTTTCTTTCGCATATACCATGGAGAGTGCTCTGAGGAATTGTTCGGATTAATCCCAGCTGCCAAATTTCGTGAACACACTACGCGGCAAACGTCCCGATACCATCCACACCATCTGGATGCTTGGCGGTCCACCACTGTACGTTTCAAGAGGAGTTTCTTCCGCGTACTACCTCTCTGTGGAATAGTTTAACACCAGCGATTTTTCCGGACCGATACGACCTGGGGACCTTCAAGAAAAGAGCGTACTCCTTTCTAAAGGGCCGGCAACGCACCTGCAATTCCCCTGGTGTTGCGGTTGATCATGGGCGGCGGTAGTCACTTAACATTAGGTGAGCCGCATGCTCGTTTGCCCCCTCTTCTATAAAAAAAACTTTAGCGCTTCAATATACCGACAGTCATCTTGGCACCGCTGAAGGGACTGTATGACCGCATACATTTCGAAGGAATCAAAGGCTTTTTCATAGTCCCCATACGCAAGGCAAAGCGGCAGATTGTACTCTTCGGTCATCAGTACAATCTGCCACAGGGTATATAAATGGTACTGAAGTCTTTTCGGAAACCGAAAATTGAAAATTATATTTCTATTTTTCCTGGGAAAACGAAAAACGGGCTTATAAATTAATTAACGTAGGTCGAAAGGGCTAATTGAGATCTATAAAAAGAGATTTTTTTATTTTGAAATTTTAATATCTTCGGGCTACCTAGAAAATAGGTTTCTCTGTCTACGAATTGTTTTTGTTACGATTCGTCAATTAAGACAAAAAAAGATTTTAGACCATACAGCATTGTATGGTTTCTAACTTGTTCAATATTGGAGACGGGCGAAAGTTCATAGAAAGCTGGGCCTGATGTTACAGCAACGATTACTGTATTATTTTATTTATATATCAATACCATTTTAGAAAAACTAAAATGTTTACGAGTGCTTCATGGTAGAAAAAAAATTTAGGTTGTTATTTTGCTTATGCTATGCATTCAATGTTATTCTCACACCAAACTCTCACATTACACTTTACGAAAATAATTATTAGACTTTATTGTAAACTAGACTTCACCATAATTTTATGTATTGTAGGACATTCACAAATTCTTCTATTCAGACGCCGCCGTCCAACTAGATTCTAGAAGGTTGAAATAATTATAAAAAAGCAGGAGGATGAATTAAAAACATTTTCTCTTTTAATGTTTTATTAATCGTCCACTTCATCATAAACAAATAAAATATCGTCTAAAAACGGTGCAGGCGGTATTAAATTCTCTTGACGCCTTGCCCAGCTTAGGTACCATATCATGGACATTACATGACAACAGCAACCTACAGCTCTTTTTCCTACCAAAGAATTGAAATAATACTGTTTGATGATCTCTCTGCCATTAAGAGGACTGTCAACTAAAATATATGTAAAACATGTTTTTGAGCTTAAGTATATGTCTCGATTTTATTCGACCTCTCAATACCCAGCTAGAATGGTTGGATAGTACCATTCTAGGTGACTTTAAGAGGTCGAATAAAGACAAGTACCTGGTTGACCGAGCTTTGCTCGGTATTTTTCGCTCGATTTTTTTTTAATTCGTGTGTTTTGGAAATTATATTTAGATACAAATTACATACTGATGAAATATAAATAATATTTTTTGATCTTAGCGACATAACAGAAAAAACGGAACTGGTTATTTGAATAAAAAATCATGAGTGCAATTATTTTAATTTAAAATTTCGTGTTTTTAAAAAATACTAAAAAAAGAGCTCGAAAAAATAGATTTTCTCACAAAAGATAGGAACTCGAAAAAAAAATTTAAAAAATCGGTCGGTCGGTCGGTCTGGGCTCGAACCGGGGTTTTACGAATCTGTGGCCGCCCATTATACCAATTAAGCTATTTATAATCATTAACAATCTGTCAAAATTTACCTTCTTATTCTAACGATATTGTAGCAGTTTTTCATTGCCTAAAAACACGGACAAAAAGACATTTTCTAAAAATAAATCATAGCTAGATCGATTTATTATCCCCGAAACTCCCTGGACACTAAATTTTATGAAAATCGTTGGAGCCGTTTCCGAGATCCCGATTATATATATATATATATATATATATATATATATATATATATATATATATATACAAGAATTGCTCGTTTAATAGTATAGGATTCTCTTAATAGGTTACTGTCCGTTTCTAGACACACTTCTATTTCATATCTCCCATCTTGTATTTTGTTATCGTCTTCCGGTCCTGGGTTCACGAGCTCGTCGCATAATTAAGTTTATTTTAATTTCCCAGAGAATTACAAAACCTTTATTAGATTAATAACCTAATTTTTATAATACTTAATAATTGATGATTAAATTATAACTGACGCCTTCCGCTTGTCAGCTTCCGGCGAACCTAAGATTAATGTTATTAAATGTGTATAAACAATTATTATTATTGTTTAGTCGTTGCTATATTGATTGACAGTTATTTTATAATTTATGATGCAATATTTATAGTAATAAGAATATTAATGTTCATTATTAGGTTATTATTAAAATTGTATAAAAGGCCGCTGTGACGGTAGATTAGTCAGTTGTTTTGTAACCGCCAGTAAGTAAAGGTGTGAAGGGTAACTCTCAGTTTGTGAAAGTGATTACAAAGTGTATATATACCAAGTAAAAATATCGTTTATCTGCGGTTAGTCGTACCTAGTCTATCCGCCATCCACATTTCAGAAGTGGGATTATGTCAGGCCCATATATTCAAGGTATTGGCGCAAAGAAACGAAGGTATAGAAAAAAATTGTCTTCCGAATACAACGAAAACCAAGATTTTTTTTCTTCAACTAGTGATGAGGATTCCGATCGCGAATACCGCCGACAGAAAAGGAGACATGTAACTCAAACCGATGCTGAAGTTATTCCAACGTTTCAGCCAGATGAAAAAACAAGCAACGTCAAGGGTTGGTTGCATAAAATCGACCAGTTGGGTGATGTGTACAACTGGAATAATAAGGATCGCCAGTTCATCATGCAACTTCGCCTTCGGGGTTCTGCCAGAGATTGGTATGACGATTTAGAAGATTATAATCTTACATGGAGTGAGTGGAAAAATGCGCTAGAGACCGCGTTTCCACGGTCTACAGACTATGTTGATCTTTTAGAAGCTATGCTTGCAAGGAAGAAATCTAATAGTGAAACTATGACAAAATACTATCACGATAAAATATCTTTGCTCAAAAAATGCAATATTGGGGGCGAGGAAGCGATATCATGTGTGATCATGTGAGAGGGTTACCGGTCGAAATAAGAGCTAATGCAAAAGCTTTTCAGTGCGACTCACCGCAGCAGCTCTATTATGGATACTTATCATCCCTTGAAAATTATAAGCAATCAGAAGCCGCCGACAGTCTCCAACGACCCAGTACGACGTGGAAGAGAGGTGGCAATATTACATCGGCTACGCCAGAAAACTATGTACTGCCTAAGAAATGTTACGCGTGCAGAAGACATGGGCATGAAGTAAAGGACTGCAAAGTTCCACGGTGCGAGGTGTGTCACCGGCCTGGCCACACCATCACCAACTGTTGGTACGCCAACAGTAATCCTCGACAACAGCCACATAAGGTCAGTAATATTTTTTTTACAACATATAATATTTATCTGGATCTGTATAAAAAAGTGGTAAGGGTTAATGGGCAAAGACTTATTGCATACATAGACACAGGAAGTAAATTGAATATTCTTACTGCGACACAAGCTAGTAGTTTGATGTTAGAAGTCGTGCCCTCTTCAATAAAGATGAAAGGATTTGGAGGTGCATATTCGAAATCATTGGGGACCTCGCGGATCGATGTTAAGATAGATGATATTATTATAAGTGGTTCTGTTGAGTTAACGAATAACGATTTAGCTGATATAGACTTAATTATCGGTCAAACAATGATAAATCAGAGAAATTTGTGCTTAGTTATTACTGAAAACTCTGTCAGTTTTGTAAAAAATCTTGAACATGAAAGTGAATTATGTGATATGCAGTTAAGTGAAATAGATTTCATTACAAAATTCCCAATATACTTAAAGGACTGTACTGTAATACCGCAACGATGTGTGTCATATGTAAAAGTCTTCATTGATATAAATGATAGTGACTGTACTTTACTAACTAAACCTGTATATTATGAGTTAGGGAGTATGTCTTATATTATTGTAGGCGGGCTTATAAGGTCGAGGAATTGCCATTTAAAAGTAATAAACATAGGAGACGATGTTATTGAGTGGGAGTCGAATAGGCTCATAGCGCGTGCTGAACTTGTTAGTGACTTAGAGCATAATGGGCAGAGGGAAGTAATGACGATTGACCATCCTTCCCACAATGAGTTATTATTATCGGATTTAGATGTAGGTGATTTGGACACAGAAGAATCCAATAAATTACTAGAATTATTAAATAAATTTGGATACTTGTTCGCCAAAAATACAAGAGATTTAGGTTGTACCGACGTGTTAGAAATGCGTATTCATACTACAACCGAGCAACCCGTTTTCTGCAAGCCCTATCGACTTTCTCACAAAGAGAATGAAATAGTTAATGAAAAGGTTCAAGACCTGATTGCTGCAGGCATTGTAAGGGAGTCCATTTCTGAATACGCAAGCCCAGTGGTCCTTGTTAAAAAAAAAGGGGGTGACTATAGACTATGCATAGATTATAGAGCACTGAACTCGCGTACTGTTAAGGATCGATACCCACTACCTCATATAGAAGATCAGGTTACTCGCTTATCTGGAAAATCATTATTTACCACACTAGATCTTGCACAAGGCTATTACCAAGTCAGAATCTCTGATGATTCTATTCACAAAACCGCATTTGTTACACCTACTGGTCAGTATGAATTCCTGAAAATGCCTTTTGGCCTGGCTAATGCTCCAGCAGTTTTTTCACGTCTAATAAAAATTGTTTTAGGGAGGTTAGGTAATGACGTAGCAACATATCTTGATGACGTCATGCTGCCAACGGTATCGGTTGATGATGGGTTGAAGTTGCTAGAAAGTGTCTTACAACTATTGTCGGAAGCTAATTTAAAACTGAATTTAAGTAAATGTTCATTTTTAAAGAAAAGCGCTAACTATTTGGGGCATGAGATTACTGCGGGCACAATACGACCGGGACAGGATAAGATTCGTTGTGTAGCTGAATATAAGAAACCACGAAATGTACACGAGATCCGACAATTTATCGGTTTGACTTCATACTTTAGGAAATTCATTCGTGGGTTTGCAGAAATAGCTAGACCCCTCACACAACTTACTAAAAAGAACATAGAATGGAATTGGGGCCCGGACCAAGAAAGTGCTTTTCAAACTCTTAAAGAACGTCTTGTGAAAAGACCGGTTTTAGGGATATATGACAGACATGCACGTACCGAGCTCCATACAGATGCGAGTAAGCTAGGGTTAGGTGGTATCCTTTTGCAATATCAAACCGATACTAGCCTGAAACCAATTGCCTATTTTAGTAGGGTCACGTCTAAGGAAGAACAATTTTACCATAGCTATGAGCTAGAGACATTAGCCGTTGTAGAATCCTTAAAAAGATTTCGAATCTACCTCGTAGGAATTCCCGTAACTATAGTGACAGACTGTGCGGCATTACGAACCACTTTAGTTAAAAAAGACCTTATTCCCCGCATAGCCCGCTGGTGGCTTTCCATCCAAGATTATGACTTGCAGATTGAGTACCGTCCTGGTGGCCGAATGAAGCACGTAGATGCTTTGAGTAGAAATCCGCCATCGAGTACAATTTTACTGATAGAAGACTCTGATTGGCTAGTGACATTACAGTTACAGGACGAAAATATTCAGATGATTTTGACTAAATTACGAAATGGTACAGACAATAGAGATATTACTAGTAATTATAAATTAAAGGATGATCTTCTCTATAGGAAAACTCTAAATGGGGAACGTTTCGTTATACCCAAATTAGCTAAATGGGGCCTAATGCAGAAGTTTCATGACCAAATAGGACATCCAGGCTTTGATAAAACCGAAAAGATTATAAAAGCACAGTTTTGGTTTACAGGCATGACAAGGTTTATTCGAAAATATATCAAATCATGTCTTCGCTGTGCCTATGGAAAGGGAGAATATGGTAAATTGCAGGGAGAATTGCACCCGATCGAAAAGGCAGCAGTCCCCATGCATACATTACATGTCGACCATTTGGGGCCATTTGTTAAGACTCGGAAGGGAAACTGTTATATACTTATTATTATTGACTCATTTACAAAATTTGTATTTGCAAAAGCTGTTAAAAACTGCGGTTCAATAGAAACTATAAAACATTTAAAAGATATAATAAATCAATTCGGCAATCCTAATAGAATAATTACAGACAGAGGTAAAGCGTTTACTAGCAGATATTTCAAGGAGTTTGCTAAAGAAATGCAATTTAGACATGTTCTAAACGCCATTGCTAGCCCTAGATCAAATGGCCAAGTTGAACGTGTCAATAGAACGTTGATTAACGGCTTAAATACTATGACCAATAGTGAATGCACTTGGGACGACCATGTCTCCGATATAATTTGGGGCATTAATAACACACCTCATGCCACAACTGGTTTCCCACCTTTCAAATTATTATTTGGTCATTCTAATTCGCGGTTACCAGCCTACCCCTGTGGGGAACCTGCAGACTTTGAAAGTCAAGCTCGAGCTTTAGAAGAGAGACGCGGCAAGGCTAAATTGCGTATTGATAAAAATATGACTCTTATGAAAGACCGATTCGACCGAACTCATAAGAAATGCGTTAAATATTCTGTAGGAGAATTGGTACTATGGAAAGGAGGGATAACTAGGAAGAATGCTAATATTACTAGGAAGCTTAACGGTTTGTATACTGGACCGTATAAAGTATGCAAAGCTGACCACTCATTAGACCGATACACGATAAGCAGCATCAAGGGTATGAAGGGATACAGAAACTTTTCGGCAGTTGTACGCGGCGAAGTCCTCCGGCCTTATAATTCGTCTATCCCCGATGACAGTAGCGGTAGTGACCATGAAGTTGACAGGGATGATCTAATAGATCTTTTAGAAAGCTAATTGAATCTCGGGCTATATTAATATCCATATTATATAGAATAGTAGTATGTAAGTGGATGTACAATAAAATTATGCAATTAAATTATTAATATCCTGTGTGTGACCCTATAGTAAATAAAAGCTGTGTGATCCTATATAAACAAAAGCTGTGTGATCCTTTACAAATAAAAGCTGTGTGATCCCATAATAAAAGCTGTGTGAACTTGTAACAAAAGCTGTGTGACCCCATAGTAAATAAAAGCTGTGTGATCCCATAATAAAAGCTGAGTGATCCTAATCAAGGCTGTGTGATACTATAATAAAAGCTGTGTGATCCTCTACAAATAAAAGCTGTGTGACCCCATAATAAAAGCTGTGTGAACTTATAACAAAAGCTGTGTGACCCTATAGTAAATAAAAGCTGTGTGATCCCATAATAAAAGCTGTGTGATCCCATAATAAATGCTGTGTGACAACATATTAAAAACTGTGTGATCCTATACATTAATAAAGGCTGTGTGTACAAGTAAAAGTACAAGCAAAATGAAATATGACAGATAAACAGAATTATTAATGTATAAAGACATACAAATACAAACATATTGCATGAACTCGCAACGACAAGCATACTGTTGGTACTATTCAAATTTCAGATGCCGTACTCCAACGAGAAACCAGGACCTAGTGGCGTGGCTGATCGCCGTGGGACACGGCAAACGCAGGATGGCCGAGTGTTATCGTCTTCCGGTCCTGGGTTCACGAGCTCGTCGCATAATTAAGTTTATTTTAATTTCCCAGAGAATTACAAAACCTTTATTAGATTAATAACCTAATTTTTATAATACTTAATAATTGATGATTAAATTATAACTGACGCCTTCCGCTTGTCAGCTTCCGGCGAACCTAAGATTAATGTTATTAAATGTGTATAAACAATTATTATTATTGTTTAGTCGTTGCTATATTGATTGACAGTTATTTTATAATTTATGATGCAATATTTATAGTAATAAGAATATTAATGTTCATTATTAGGTTATTATTAAAATTGTATAAAAGGCCGCTGTGACGGTAGATTAGTCAGTTGTTTTGTAACCGCCAGTAAGTAAAGGTGTGAAGGGTAACTCTCAGTTTGTGAAAGTGATTACAAAGTGTATATATACCAAGTAAAAATATCGTTTATCTGCGGTTAGTCGTACCTAGTCTATCCGCCATCCACAATTTGTTCAACATAATGGGACCTAGCCCACTTAATTTGATAAATACCTAAAGATATTTTTATTAAATTACTGTGTGTGAGCTGGGGAAAATCATTTATCATTTTGCACATGTATTTTTGTAAAATCAGAAAAGAAACCGTCAGAATCCTTTATACGTAGCCAGAGTCGTTAAAGATGGGAATATTATTACAGCACAGGAAAAACAACAGAAAATATTCAATACCACCACAAGCTCATAGCCAAACAAAAGTTCCCTATGTAAAAAGTATTTTTTTTTTAAATATGGCAACCTAACAATTACTGCCAACCTCCAGTCAATAAAAATACTTGTAACTTGAAACGAAACGACGGACAATCTAAAGAGAAACTACGATTCTGATTAAAAACCAAAATCATAATGTTAAGAACCATAGAATACTATAATAATGAATCATGAAATGACTTGTACTGAAGTATATTAAATAAATGATGGATGTTACGTTGAATTAAAATAATACTAAACTCAATATCACATTAAAAATAATAAGTATTACTAAATAAAGACGATTGATAGCTAAATAATGAATAATATTTTATAATCTAATATTATTTAAATCTAAAAATTCCATAAGACAATTGAAAACATTTTTACTTTTTTTTAGAAAAAATTAAAAGAGAACAAATTTCTGTAGGAAGAGGAATTTTAAGATTTACCAAAGTGTTAAATAGTGAAGTATGATCATATAAAGGACACGAGAAGAAAATATGGTTGAGGTCACCGATATCCAAACCACATTCACATATTGAAGAATTTTTAATATGAAGCCTAGCAAGGTGAACCGAATTACAGCAGTGACCCAAGTGCATTCTACATAACATTGATGTATGTTTCTTATTTAAGGATAATTTATAAAACCAAGGCTTAGAAGGAATGATGGGTTGAATTTTGGCATAGTGACAGCCTTTTGTCGTTTTGGTTTTGTTCCAATGTTTTGACCATCTATCTCTATATACTAATTTCGTAGTTCTTATAAGGTCATAGCAATAATTTTTAAATAAGAAAGTATCCCCACAGACTATAGCTTGTTTAGCAAGTTTGTCAGCATATTCATTACCAGATATACCAATATGACTCGGAATCCAAACGAGAGAAATGTTGAGGTTTTGGAATTGGTATAAGAATAGAAGTTTCTTAATTTCAAATATCAAAGGATTGCGGGAAATGTCATAGAAAGGATTACATAACAATGCTTGTAAAGAACTAAGAGAATCTGAAAATATCACGCTTGATTTTAATTTAAAAAGATAGCAACATTTTATTGATTGTAAAATGGCTAACATTTCTCCAGTAAAAACTAAAGATTCGGGAGGACTTTTCATTTTTTGAACTATTCCCCAATTTTGATGGTATATTGCATATCCAGTACAACCTTTTGAGTTAATCTTAGAAGCATCTGTAAAAATATAATGACAATCTGGGAAATTCTTGTCCAACGTAAATACAAATCTTTTATTTGATTCAATAGAAAATTTAGTTAATCATATATCTAATATAACATTGGGTTTGAAAAGTGCAACTTCAAACGAATTGGATTAAAGAGGCAGAGTCGCCGACCTATAAATAGGATCTAGTAGGGAATTATAATGTTCATAGCTTTTGACTAGGTTAGGAGTTTCTTTATTACGCCAGTATTTTCCTGAATTAATTGAAATGTACTTAGAAAGCAAACGAATTTTAGGGAGTAATGGATGGTTTGAAAATTGAAGAACCCGATAAAAAAAGGAATCCGATAAATATTGTCGTCTAATAAAAAGTGGAGGATCACCGCATTCAATCTGCAAGGCATTGATAGGCGACGAATTCATAGCGCCTATAATTAATCTTAAAGACTTGTGTTGAATGATATCTAATATTTTTAATCCTTTTTTACTAGCTGGTTCAAGAAGAAATGAGGCATAATCTAATCGGCTTCTTATAATTGCATTATAAACTAATTTTAAATAATATGGTTGAGCGCCCCACCATACCCCGCACAAAGCTCTAAGAATGTTTATATTTTTTTCGCATTTTTTTTGGGTATAAATTATATGAGGTATGCCGGATAATTTATTATCAAGAATTACACCAAGGAATTTAACTTGTTGAATATTTACGAGCGGATAATCAAAAAGGCGAACTTGGATTTCAGGGAAAACTCTTTTGCGCGAAAAAATTACTGTATTACTTTTATTTGGGGAAAGTTCTAGTTCATGATCATCTAACCAAGAGGCCATAGAGAGGAGATCTTGTTCTATCGCATTAGCACAAGATTCTATACATTTATCATTAACATAAACTAAGATATCATCAGCATATTGCAAAATACTACACTTTGAAATAGACTGGTCCAAATCTGACGTATAAATATTGTATAATAAAGGACTTAAAACAGAGCCTTTGAAAACCTTTCGAGTATATTTTAGATCATCATCAATTTTAATATGTATATATCGATCTAGAAAAAAATTGATAATCAAATTTGTAAGTTTTTTGGATATATTAAGCTTAAACATCTTTTCTCTAAGGATGTTGAGTCTGACATTATCGTAAGCAGAAGAAATGTCAAGGAAAGCAGCAAGGACCGATTAATTTCTCGAAAATGCAAGTCTAATATCTGTGGTGAAGATAGAAAGACTGTCATATGTGCTTTTACCTTTTCTGAATCCATATTGGGAATTTGATAACAATCCATGACTTTCTACATACCATTCAACACGGTTCTTGATCATATGTTCAAAGGTTTTAATTAGAGTTGAGGATAGAGCGATCGGTCTATAAGAAGAGCCGTCGTTAGGATTTTTGTCAGGTTTCAAGATAGGAATAATTACTTGAGTCCGCCAACAGTCAGGAACAAAGCCTATGTCAAACAAAACGTTAATGATATTTAAATAGTAGGATAAAATTTGATCATTACATTTGGCAAGTAGTGAATATGGAATACCGTCTAAACCAGGAGCTGAATCTTGAACGTGAGAAAGGACGAGCTTTAATTCATATAAAGAAAATGGACGTTCTAAGGGATCAAAAAAAGAATCACATGGAATACTTTGAGGCAGCTCCACTCTCAAAGGAGCAGAAGCGGGGGCAAGTTTATCTAGAAAAGTGTTTATAGATTGAGAGGGAATGGCACCACTGTAAGAACAAGATGAAAAACAACAGCGAAATTTTCTAATATTACGCCAAACAACTGATGAAGGTATTGAAGGAGAAATTGAGGAACAAAAGGCATGCCAACGTGTTTGCTTTTTTGTGCGAAGAGTATTTTTAGTCACTTCTTGTACACGTTGAAGGTATTAATAGTTTTCCGAACTCATGTCTAATTTATATTGTTTTTCGGCTATTTTCCTATTACGAATGGCCTCAGTACATTCAGAATCCCACCATGGAGGGGAGGGCTTACATTTATTATTTAGAGTTTTAACAGGAATTGTTTGATCTGCTGTATTTATAACTGCGTTTGTAAATGCTTCAACAATAGAAGTTATATTATTTTCAGAAATAGGAGCGATTTTTAGAATTTCATTGTAAAGAAAAATATTGTACAGGTTCCAGTCTGCTCTGTCTAATTTGTATTTAATACATGGTTTTTTGTTAATTTCTGCCAATTCTTTGTTTGGAAAGGAAATCAGAATGGGAAAATGGTCACTGCCGTGAGAGCTATCTAGAACTGACCAATTTAGAAGAGTGGTTAAATCAGGAGTACAAATTGATAAATCTACAGCACTTCTAGACTCATTAGGATGAGAGGGTTTGGTAATTTTACCAGTATTAAGGACACCAATATTAAGTTCGTCAATTATTTCAACTAATAAACTACCGTATTTATCAGTATTATCACCCCATAAATAATGATGACAATTAAAGTCACCAAGAATTATAAATGGTTTGGGTAAGGAGGATATTAAAGATTTTATTCTGCGAAACGTATGGACAGAAGGGGAGGGAACATAAATAGAAACGAAAGTTATATTTTGAATTCTTACTGCTACAATATTAAAGTCAAATATTTCATCATAAACATCTATAATGGAATAAGTTATATTATTTTTAATAAGCAAAGCACATCCGGCATAACCATCAGATCTGTCACTTCGAACAAGACAAAAACCAGGTACTCTGATATTCAAATCCGGTTTTAGCCATGTCTCTGAAATAGCAGCGATACACACATTGTATTTTTTTAATAAATGGATTATTTCAGTACGTTTATCTAAAATGCTTCTACAATTCCATTGAAGGATCTTTGTGAGAGTGAATGTCTTGGAGAATTTTAGGTATAGAATTTAGTAAGCTAGCAACGTGGGACGGTAGCTTCGACGAATACGAAGATATGATTATGTTAATAAGGAAACTTATAATGCTTTCTACAGAATCACAATTACCCTGTGAAGTAACTGGTGAAACCCGAAGAGCACAACCATCCTCAGGTTGCGGAATTGAAAAATCTTCAATAATTTTTTGATGACTTTTTTGTCGTATCCTGTTTGTGAATGGTGACGTAATGGTTTATGAATATATAATGATTTCTTATAAGAAGTTTTATTAGATAAAGCGGGGTTGGAAGGAAAATTATCCACAGTAGGATTAGTAGAAAGCGAAGAATTTTCAGGGAATTTAGAAATCAAAACATGAGCATATGATTTTGAAGAAACTTGAGGATATTTTTGAGAAGCTTCTAGGTAGAGAGGTGAGATACATTTTTGTGCCATTTCAATTTTAATATTATTTTGTCTTGTGTATTCAGGACATCTAGAATCTGTGGCTTTGTGGTTACCTGAGCAAAATAAGCAACGAAAAGCTCCATTATCCTTGTTGCAAGAAGAAGAGCAGTGATCACCTCCACATTTTGAGCATCTTGACTTGGAACGACATAAATCTTTAGTATGTGAGCAAGAGTGAATTCGATGTATTTAAGACCAATGACAGAAAATGAAGTTAAAATAGAACTACTATCATTAAACAATACCAATTCAGAGGGTTATGGCAAAATTAACACAAAAATTTTAAAATCATGTGCTGATAATTTAACTAAAATTTTGACACATCTAATAAATTTATCATTCTCATCAGCAAAATTCCCAGAAGCACTGAAATTGTCAATTATAAAACCTTTATTTAAAAAAAGGCGAAAGGCTGATGTTCAAAATTATCGTCCAATCACGTTAATACCTGTTCTTGCTAAAATCTTTGAAAAATGTATGTATAAAAGAATAGTTGACTACTGTAATAAATACCAGATAATTAAAAGTGAGCAATACGGGTTTCAAAAACACAGATCAACCTCACTTGCCATGTTTTCGTTAAATAATTAAAAGAATGATACTTAGTAACATAAACAACAGACAGTTAACAACAGGATTATTCTTTGACCTCTCAAAGGCCTTTGATTGCGTTTCACATGACATATTATTGCAAAAATTAGAGACAATTGCGATCAGAGGACCAATACTTCAGTGGTTATCGTCATATTTAAAAGACAGACAACAATGTGTTATCATTGATAAAATAGATAAAAACAGTAACTTAACACCTCATTCATCTGGATATAAATATAATAAATTTGGCGTTCCGCAAGGAAGTATATTAGGACCGATTCTTTTCCTATTATATATTAATGATATTGTTGACATTACGAATCATAAATGTGTTTTATACGCTGATGACATTTCAATTATTGTGACTAGTAATAAAAATAATAATACAATTAGGAATCATGAAGATGACATTAATAATACAATTGACAAATTAATAGAATGGCTTGACGTAAATATTTGAAAATTAATTTAGAAAAATCTCATTACATACCATTTAATAAATCTATCAATTCAAATCATAATATTAAACTTAATACACCAAAACTAAAAAAACTTACATGTACAAAATTTCTGGGAGTAACGTTAGATGAAGATATAAACTGGAAAGAACAAATAGGTAACGTATGCCGTAGAATTAATAAATTTGTATATGCCCTTAAAATAGTTAAAAACATCACAAATATTAAGACGGCAATTGCAACGTACCATGCATACGTAGAGTCTATTCTTCGCTATGGAATCATAATATGGGGTAATAGTACTGACCGAAATAGGGCATTCGTTGCCCAAAAAAAATGTATACGTGCAATGTGCGGGATGTCGCCAGATGTTTCCTGTTAACCAGTATTTAAGAGACTTGGTATATTACCCCTCCCATCACCATACATTTATGAAGTTAGTATGTTTGTCTTTAAAAATAAGTCATTGTTTATTAAAGCGCGTGATATATATCCCCGAAACCGACGAGACCCAGAAAAACTAGTTCTAGATGTTATTCCTAGAATCGTTAAATACAACAAAAGTTGCCTAAATATGTGTATAAAAATATTTAATAAACTACCTAATGAATTTAAATTATTAAGTGAAAGATTATTTAAGAAACATTTGTTTAATTGGTTAAAAACCGAATGTTATTATGACGTAAAAGATTTTTTAGACTGTAATTAATTAATACTGTTGATTCTGTATTTGCATGCTATTAACCATTGTTAGCGAAACACGATTACACTAGACAAATTGTAAGATCTTTTTATACCGTGATTCTTGCAAATAAAAATTTATGATTTATGATTTATGTCCAAATCTGCTGCACTGAAAGCATTGGATCGTTGGAAGCTTATAAATTTCAACAGGAATGGAAGAATAGCGTAAATAAACCCTCGAGGGAAGAATTTGACCGTCAAATGTGATTACGACACTTTCAGAGCTTTTATATCTGACTTTGTCCTCGCTGCGAACTCGGTAATTTAATCTTCTTACTTTTAATACAGGAACGGTGTTTGTATACGAAGATAATTCGGAAATAATCTCTTCTGGTGTCCAATCTTTTGGTACACCTTTTAGAACTCCAATACGAGATACATGAAATGATGGAATAAAGGTTTTATATTTATCATTTACGAATGGATTTTCTAAAAATAGATTTGCATCAATAAATTTAGAGAATTCAACCGTTATTCTATTTCTCCCGATACGTTTTAGGCCTCCATTAACTATATTTTGTACATTTAATTTTTTCAAAAAGTGACCAAATGAAATGGCATTTAAAGTTTTACCAGAATTAGGAGAATCTTCTTTTACTTGAACATGAACGATAAAAGGACCTGAATCTGTAGAATTATAAGAACGAAGAGATTGAAATCTTTGTGACTCTATTTTTTTATTATCGCTATCAATATGCGTGTTAAGAGATTTAGAAGAGATATAACTATTGGCAGAATTTAATGTTTGTGATAGAGGAATGCCAGATGATTGTGAAAGAGGGATTTCAGATGATTGTGTACAAGCAATATTGGATGATAAAGACATGGGAGATTCATAAGCACGTTGTCCTGACTTATTGCTTTTGATAGAGTTAGAGCCTACAATTTTAATTTTAGATGATGAAGTATTACCAGTATCGCAGTCCGATTCTGAGAATGAGGAATTGGTGGAAAAAGCTGAAATTCTTCTATTTATGTCAACTCGATTAGCATGGTCTTCCTTCTTCCTTTCCTTCGTTTTATGTTTTCTTTTCTTTTTGTTTGAAATAATTTTGAAGTTGTCATCAAAAATTTCTTGCGATAATGACTGCCGTGGTTTTTTAAATGAACCTTCTAAATCATTTTCAATTTCCACATAAGCAGCTGGTGAGGAAATAATGTTAGTGTCAGAATAATTCGGATCCGGTGGCTTAGGCGGAATTGGATTAGACATGGCGACCGAGAGACTAAGGCTACGTTAAACTATTTTGTGATAGTATGAAATTGTCGCTAAATGAGATACAATATGAAAATGCAAATAAATATTATTAATATATACTAAAATATATAAGGAATATAATCAGAATATTACAAGAAAACTTAAAATAATTAAAATGACACCAAAAACGCGCAGAACCGTTATTGACGTTCAGTTGACAATCCATGTAAAAAGTACTCTGTGAACAAAAGTAAGAAATGATTTGAGTGACGTTTTTAGTTTTTAAAATAACGTTGACATTTCCGCTTTGTGGCCTGTATAAAATATTGATAATCGATTGTGAAATCGATTTATTAATTTATTCAGTCAATTTATTTTTACGACTATTTTGAAACGTTAAGGTGTCACGAGGGAACTATTGTTTAAATAAGAAGTTTCTTAAACTTACCTAAAGAAGAAAGACTGAACTGACTGAACACTTTTTATTGTCTTTTTTCTATTTTTGTATTAAAATCGATTAACTAACCTATTTCATCTGGCAGCATTGTTTAAAAATAAAAATAACGGTAGTCAGTATTATTCTTATTAAATATTTAATTTCTTTTGCCATGATAAAACTGCTTAATATTTCATTATTAACTACAAAAAAAATTGATAAATATTTCATTTGTGTAACGTTAGGCCCAAATTCGCCTGTCTCCTTTCACAATAAATGCTGATGCGTCACATTGTAAACTTCGTGTGAGATTTTGACGACAGTTTTAATTAGCTAACCATAATGATAATAGTGGTGTGTTTCCTGATTTAATGAAGCATAGTAAAGTAATACCTTTATTTAAATCTGGTAGTACATTGGACCCCGCTAATTTTAGACCTATTTCTGTACTGCCAACACTTAGTAAAATTTTTGAGAAAATTATTCTTGATCAATTGTTAATTTTTTTTAATGTAAATAAATTACTTCATAAAAATCAATTTGGTTTCACAAGGGTCGCTCGACAACTGATGCTGGTGTTGAGCTGATTAAATATATATTTAATGCATGGGAGAATTCACAGGATGCCTTGGGTGTGTTCTGTGACCTATCCAAAGCCTTCGATTGTGTTCACCATGAAACATTAATCAGGAAACTTCAACACTACGGTGTAAGAAATGATGCTCTTAAATTAATTATTTCATATTTAAGTGACAGAACACAAAAAGTTGTTATTAATAGTATGAGTTCTTCTGGGTCCATTGTACAAATGGGCGTGCCTCAGGGCTCAATTCTCGGCCCTTTTCTGTTTCTTGTATATATTAATGACTTACCTTACATAGTAGGGGATAACCATGATATAGTATTATTTGCTGATGATACTTCATTAATTTTCAAATTAAAACGACAGTTATTAAATTACGACGAAGTAAATAATGCTATAGCTAAGTTAGTCAATTGGTTTAATGTTAATAATTTGCATTTGAATGGAACTAAAACTAAATGTATGAAATTCTTAACTCCTAATGTTAAAAATGTCAATACTAATGTAATTTTAAATGGGGAGGAACTGAGTCTTGTTGATACCACCATTTTTCTTGGAATCACACTGGACGCAAAGCTTCAATGGCTCCCCCATATATCAAAACTAGCTAGCAGACTTAGTTCTGCAGCATATGCTGTAAAAAAGATTAGAACTCTTACCAGTGTTGAAACAGTTAGAATAGTTTACTTTAGTTATTTCCATAGCATTATGTCGTATGGTATTTTGCTATGGGGACACGCGACCGACACTGAAATTATATTTATTTTACAGAAGAGGGTCATTAGAGCAATATATAATTTAAAACCAAAAGAGTCACTGAGACAAAAATTTAAGGAAATTAATATATTAACTGTGGCCTCTCAATACATTTATGAAAATGTAATGTACGTACACAAAAATAAAAGTAGCTTTGCGAAAATAAGTGATATTCATTCTGTAAATACTAGGAGCAGACACAAGCTGGTAGTACCAGTTACTCGACTCCACCGAGTCAGTAATTCATTCTTGGGGCGATGTATACGCTTTTACAACAAAATCCCAGAAAATATACAAAATTTGTCATACACAAAGTTCAAAAATGTTATTAAACTAAGTTTGTATAAAAAGGGTTATTATAATATTAAGGAATTTATAGATGATAATAACCCCTGGGAAGGGTGATCGCTACCAAGCTATTTCTAATTTGTCTTGTGTTGTTGATTGTAAACATGATTGTAAGCTATTATTAAAAAAAAATAGTCCCGCTGGGTTTCTTGCTGGTTCTTCCCAGGACAGAGGTTTCTTTTGCGAACCAGTGGTAAATTAAAAAAGTGACTTTCAATAAGTATTTTTATAATCTACATTGAATAAAAAAGTTTCTATTTCTATTTCAAAGCCTTTTTTAAGTAATCTAGATAACATAGTCATTTCTTCCCCTGTGTGCTTCCGTAGCGATAAGACGCGTCAGTGGATCAAGAAAAATAATCATTTTTAAATAGTTAATTCTTCGAAAATATTAGGAGCGCATAACGTATCACACTCAGATCCGTACTACTGTGTTATGCTTGTGTGATGTAAATAAAAGTGAGCAGTCAACATAGTTCGTTCGTGGTTTGTGTTTGTGAGAGTGAAATAGATATACATCTGTGTATGTATTTATACTGTGTCTGTACTAAGTGCAAATTATACGTATTAATTCTTCTGCCGCCCTGGTACTATTCGACAACTAGCTAACAGTAACGTAATGTATCGTACACCGCCTCGCTCTGACTCGGAGCCTGAGCTATCTAGCGCTAAAAGACATGTTTCATGCAGGATAAAGCGCAAGCGCGATGACGAGCAAACCGATTACATTAATATAAAGGACTATATGGACGAAATCAAGGAAATGTTGTCATCAAATATACTGCAACAAGAAGCGAAATTTAATTCAATTGATAAGTCCATTAAAGATATAATTTTAACTAACCAATTAAAAGAAAAAAAACTATCTTCGTTGGAAAACACCTTAAAGGAAATAAAAGATCAAAATGTTGATATTTTTAAGTCACTTGAATTCATATCGAGTAAATATGAGGAAATGCGAGAAAAAATGGAAATCCTAGAAGCTGACCGCAAGGCTAGCTTGACCTGCATCAAAGCACTAGAAGACAGGATTGAAGGCTTGGAGCGCAAAGCCCGATCGTGCAGTATTGAAATGAGAAATGTTACCCAAAATCAGCCAGAACTTAAGCGGGATCTCCAGAATATCGTAAGAAAGGTTTGCACGGAACTCAATGTCACAATTGAAGATAGAGAGATACGGGATATTTTTAGGCTTAAATCTAAGTCTAAATCGTCAACGCCTAACCCTATAATAGTTGAATTTGCCAACGTCAACATAAAGGAGGAAATTCTAACCTCAATGAAAAAGTACAGGAAGAATAAAAAATCACTTACAACCGAGAATCTAAAGATAGCAGGTCCCCCAGCTATTGTGTACATTTCTGAGAATCTAACTCCGAAAATTAAGCGATTATTTTACATAGCTCGGAATTTTGGCCATGACAATAACTATAAATACATATGGACGAGTCACGGTAATGTCTACATACGCAAAGCAGATTCCAGCCCGGCCATACGAATCAACAGTGAGGTGGACCTTGACAAGCTCAAAACTAAAAACTGACTATGTAATGTTACAATACCGTTATCTTGGCTAATACTTATTACATTTTTTCAACTTTATATAGTATGTTGCAATGTTATTCATGTATTTCTCTTATTGATTTCTGTTAATTGCGTACTTTGCTTAAACACTTTCACCATTACACAACAATATAAACTATTCGCACATAAATATGACTCGTTAAAATTTTGTTTTAAATATTATATATTACTACACTACACTTATCATATTCCTAAAATATTGCTCTATTACCTTTATATTAAATTTAAATATCATTATTTTGTTAAATCATACCTTAGGCAGCTTAAAAGTTACGATTCTATAATAAAATTCACACATGAAATAATTGTATTAACGCTTTTATCGACTAACAACATGTATGATTATTTATATTTTATGTTTATCATAACATTATTGCTACTTATAGTTGTTACGGACCTGTTTTTTAATATGTTACAGTTTAACAATGAATTAAGTTTTTTATCTCTTTACGTAATTATGCACGAATATTTAGGAAATCATTCTAAAATTATTGATGGTGGCACAAATATGTGTCTAAAGGTAACGACAATTGTTTTATCATCCAAATTTACAACTACCCACCTTGTTCCCATAAATTATGCATTGGAATTTTTAACAGTTAAATTTTAATTTTATAGATACTATCGTTATGGACGATATTGAAGAATCGGGCCATATTGCGTGTACCAGAGTGGGAGTTCCAACCGATTTAGACTTATTATCAGTCGGAAAGAATTCCATTACGATTCTTACTGTTAATATACGCAGTATTAATGCTAATTTCGATAGTTTTTTGATATTTTTGTCCAAATTTAACTTTACAATTGATGTGCTCGTATTAACTGAATGTTGGACAAATAAATATTATATACCACCTAACATTCACGACTACAAAATGTTTCAAACTCTTATTAATCTTAATAAAAACGACGGTGTGATTGTTTATGTTCGGAATGAACTTGAGTCAACAGCCTATGAGCCGTGTCTTATCGATGGTAATTGTATAGTAATTGACCTAAAAGATACCCTCTCTGTGATTTGTACATATCGTCCTCCATGTTATAAAAATCCTATGAATTATATCAACTCTCTGGATGATATTTTAAATAATTGTCGTAATAAACGTCATATTGTTTTAACCGGAGACATTAATCTTGATGTTATGCCAGATAATCTTAATAACTACTCAACTGCATATTTAAATCTTATGGCTACGTTCGGACTTAAGCAAGGTGTAAACAGACCAACTCGACAAAAAACCTGTTTAGATCATTTCATGGTTAAATCTTATGCTAAATGTCAAACATATGTTTTTGACGAATTTACAGATCATTCTCCTATTTTTTTACATATGAATTTTACTAATGTATGTAGAAAAACACAAATGCTTAATAAAGTAAAAGTTGATCTTGCTGGCGTACAAAAAATGATGATGGCTGAGTCTTGGGATGACTTATACTCAACTAAAGATGTAAATCTTGCAGCACAGATTCTGACATCAAAATTAGAAAAAGCTATTAAGGACAACACAATTACTAGTAAAATATCTAAACGTAAAATACCACTCAAGCCTTGGATTACTGTGGGAATTGTTAATTCAATTCGAAAGAGAGATAAAATGCATAAAAAATTAAAAAAAGATTTAAATAATGAGCAATTGGGACACACATACCGAAACTATCGTAACACATTAAATAGATTAATAAAACAATTAAAAAGAAATTATTATAAAATGTTATTAGAAAAAAATAAAGGAAATATGAAAGAAACTTGGAATACAATAAAGGAATTATGTAATATGGAAAAAAGGAAAGAATCTTCCTCAGATTTAATCAAAAAAGGTTTAAATACTACTCACTCTCTTGACAGGGTTAACAGGTTTTTCGCAACTGTTGGTCATAGTCTTGCAAATGATATCCAAACTTAACACTACTGAGAGTTCTCTTTCTCTATTGGCAAAATGCAAAGATGCACCAAATGGCTCAATGTCCGTCTACCTAACTGATTCAGTGGAAGTTTCAAGCGTCATCTGCAGTATTAAATCTAGTAACTCATCAGGATATGATTGTATTACGTCCAAAATTTTAAAAGACAACAAAAAATATATTTCGGAACCTTTTGCATATTTAATTAATTTGACATTTGAATATGGTGTTTTCCCCAAAATCTATAAAAATGCAATTGTCTGTCCCATATATAAATCTGGGGATAAATCTTCACCGACTAACTATCGCCCAATTTCACTTTTAAGCACAATGTCCAAGGTTCTCGAAAAAATATTTAACAAGCGATTAATGAACTATTTAGAAAAGAATGAGCTTTTAGATAAAAATCAATTTGGTTTTCGTGCCAACAGGTCCACAGATGACGCTGTCCTCCAACTTACTACAAATATTACACGTTATCTTGATAAAAATGAAAAAGTGATGGGAGTATTCCTGGACCTTCAGAAGGCATTCGATACCGTATCTGTTCCAATATTATTAACACGTTTGGAAAATATGGGAATCAGGGGAAATGCACTTATGTGGTTCCAGGACTACCTTTCGGATAGAAAGCAACGTGTTAAAGTTAATGGCTTTTTAAGTAATGAATTCAGCTCCTCTTACGGTGTGCCACAAGGCAGTACACTCGGACCAAGTCTTTTTTTAATTTACATAAACGATCTGTGTAAAACTAATCTCAAGGGTGCTGATATTCAAATGTTTGCCGATGATACAGTCATACTGTTTCATGGCGAGTCTTGGGAACATGTACATCGTCTTGCTGAAAACGGTCTTCGTACTATTACATCATGGTTAGAAAATAGCTTGCTAACACTGAACACAAGTAAAACAAAATATATGTGTTTCAGTAAAACTAATATGAACTCACCCAAATCTTTTAGTTTACAAATCCATTCTTACCCTTGCAATCGACAAGTCAATACCAATAATAAATCATGTGCTTGCTCATTAATTGAAAGAGTAAAAGTTATAAAATATCTAGGAATAAGTATTGATGATAAGCTCAACTGGAAACAGCACATAACATCTGTTGCTAATAGACTCAGGAAATTAGTGTATGTGTTTAGAGAATTGCGCACTGTTTCAGAACCTACACTTTTAATACAAATTTATAAAGCACTTGCGGAATGTTTACTTACATATTGTATATGTTCGTGGGGGGCAGCAGCAAAAACAAATTTAATAGAACTGGAACGAGCACAAAGATCTCTCCTCAAAGTAATATTATACCTTCCATTTATGCATTCAACTACTGAACTATTCAAAACGGCAAACGTACTTTCTGTGCGACAATTATATATCTATAATTGCATTAAAAAATACCATAAACTTGCGGTACCGTATCTACCCTCCACTGGAAAAAGACGAGAACGTTTCACAGCTGAGCGCGTGAGATGTAAGATTGCTCGACAGCATTATCAATTCCAGGCACCAAGACTTTACAATTACTTTAGTGTAAATAATAAAGTGAGAAACCTGTCTATATATCAACTTAAATCCAAAGTTTTATTATGGTTGCGTAAGTTAACATACAATGAGACGGAAAATCTGTTAAAAATAATTCAATAGTACGAGTCATTTCCTATCAAGTATACTAAAAACACACTTATACACACTCACCCGGGCACACGAACACACACACACACACACACTCACACACACACAAACGCACACACATGCACAAACACATGTACACATACACACGCACACATGTACGGACCATGGATGCAACACACATATTCATGCATATTTTTATTATTATTTTTTAATTTTTTCTTGGCTTTGTAAAAATTGTATTTATTTTTGTTACCTTGTTCTGAGTTGTGATAAGCTGATAAGCCATTTTGTAATTGTAATTTAATGGAAATGGGAAGGAACTGATTCCCGACACACAGCTATTGCTAGTTCGGGAGTCAGGGCTTCAACTTTGTAGTGTCAATATGGTTTTATTCAATAAATAAACTTATTATTATTATTATTATTATTTCTCCAATCGCGCACACTAATGCACATCTACAATGCACTCTAACCAAAAACAGACACGTTAAAAACCAAAAGGCCATTATGATAATTAATCCAAGAATCCACTGGCCCACATCAGTTAGCTACTTTTGTTCTTCTTTGGATATCCTTATCATGTGGATGCGATGGTCGCAAGCGACCACTGCATGTACTCAATACGGAATCAGACATACAGGAGCGCGACGTCACGTGACAGGTAGCTATCGCGCGGACCCTTAACATGTACCGTGTGTAGCAAGCAGTCCGCATGACGTAGCGGTGCTCTCGTATCTTGAAAAAAAAACAGACATACCACTTAACGCAGTGGGCGTCACTAGGCACGGACTCCACCAAAGCGGAGATATGCGGAGATTTCCGAAGCGGAGACGAGAAGATATGTTTTCTAGCTAGGGTGTATCCACTGAAACTGTACAGAGATGGGTTCTTGCTGGACTGATGCAGAGATATGTGCTGGCTAGAGCGGAACTGGTTGAAATTAATAAATAGTTTAGCGAAATCTGACCCGAAAGGCAAACGTCTCAGTCATGTCACTATTACAAAAACTGTATTTTATTACACTAGTAGCACCGCTCACTGCAAGCCGCTCACATTTCTTCTCGTCTCTCGCCAGCTTCCGAGGTACATACAGCTCACACATCCTCTTCGATAGCGCCGTACAAATATGGTACATATACGCTCAGTGGTATCCACTGAAGCTGAGTGAAGATGAGATGTGTGAGTAATGAAATTCTATTGCTTGTTGTGAAATTCTATTGTAAAACACGTCTCTCCTCTCGTCTCCGCTTTGATGGTGTCCGGGCCTTAGTCTTAAATCAATTTAGCGATAGAATTAAAAAAAAATATTAGCAAATCAGTGCATTTATTTATTTATTTATTTAAAAACTTACATGTACCACCTTAAGCTAAATGGTACATAGGGCGGACTTAATGCCATTTTATACGTGGTAGAGCCATGCTGCAGTTATATTAGAAGTATGGTTGTAGCACGAATGAGTCGGCTCGACCGGGGTAGGACCACGCTCTCACAGAATACCAGCGTGAAATAGTAGCTCAATGCTGCTGTATTTCGTACGGTGAGTGTAGAGAACCGGAGACCCTTTTTACTGGAAACGAGGCATTCCATCTTAGTCCTCACAGGTGTCAACGCATCTGCATTTTGATTTGTAATCGAGGATAGATGTAGAAGTCTATGGGCCACAGCAACCACTTACCATCAGGTGGACTGTGTGCTCGTTTGTCACCCTATCCTATAAAAAAAATGTGGCATTCTCTGCCAGTCAACCCTGGGTGCCAAGGACAATTGTTGGCAGGTGCGACTATTATACATAAATAAGTGAGCATACATACACATACATTAAAATATACACAGATATAGTATAAATATACGTACAATAATACATACATATATATAATATATATATACACGCTTATAAACTTCGTAAATAAATATCCAAATGAATGATATATATAATATAATGTTTAAATAATATATAATGAAATAAATATTTGAAGTAAAAAAAGAGGAAAAGAAAGACAAGAATTAAGGAAAAATAATGTCAATTAGTAGTTGCCTTCGGGTAATGTTTTCGGAGAAGAACTTTGAAAACTTTTTTATTTGTGGCATTCTTAATATCATTGGGGAGGGTTTTCCAAAGTTACTTGTATCGTTGTAGCTTGTATCGTAAAAGACGACCTAAAAAAATTAGACGTATGCTGTGGAAACCTTAACCTCAGACAGTTTGACTGGCGGGATGATCGACCGTCGATCGAATGAAAAAAAATGAAAATTATCCTTAAAATAGGAAGGCAACCTTGAATTGTTTCAAATTGAATAAAGTCAAGTACAATTCTAGAGCGACGCCTTTGACGTATAGGTAGCCATTTAAGCTTTGAACGATAGGATGATATGTGGTCATACTTACGTAAACCAAAAATAAACCTTATGGAATTATTAAGAAGGCGCTCCAACTTGTTTAGAAGATTTTCTGACAGATCTGGGTAACATACATCGGCATAGTCGATAATAGGTAGAATGAGGGAATGAGAAAATGAAAAAGGTAGGAAATTTTTAAGACGATAAAGGGAACGCAAGGTAGCAACAACTATACGACTAACTTCAGAGACCCGCAATTTCTTGGTCATAGTTTTATCCATGTACAGGCCAAGATTTGTTATGGAATCACAATATGGAATCAAACTTCCATTATAAATTACAGGAGAGAGATTTCCATAATCAACCTTAGCCAATAATTGCGAACTTTCGAATATTATTACTTTGCATTTGGCAGGATTAACAGAAACGCCATAATTACATGACCATTCTCTTATGGCTTCCAGGTTATCATTTAGTTTGTGTATTACAAAGCTAAGATTATTTAAGCCTGACTGTACATAGAGCTGGAGATCATCCGCATACAGATGGTACGAACAATCTAAAACTGATGAGATAGAATTTATAAGTAAGGAAAATATAATAGGAGAAATTCTCCGCCTTGCGGCATACCAGATTCAATGTCAGCCCATGCAGAAAACCGCTGACCTGAGCAAACTGATTGCTAGCGACCGCGAATATAAGAAGAAAACCATTCCAATGCTGGTGATGAAAATTGAAGGTGTTTAAGTATGGATAGGAGGATACCATGATCCACTGTGTTGAAAGCGTTTGAAAAGTCAATAAGCACCACCACTGTTAATTTCTGCTCATCTAAGCCCTTTATCGTCTGTGACTTTGATAAGCGAAGTGGTAGTACTGTGACTAGAGCGAAACCCCGATTGAAATTCATTCAGCAGGTTATGTTTTGCACTGAATACAGATATTTGCTTAAAAACACAGGCTTCCAGAACTTTAGAGAGGTATGGGAGAATTGAAATAGGACGAAAATGGTTAGGGAAAACAGGATTGGGTATTTTAGGAAGTGGTCTTACAAAAGCCTTTTTCCATGCAGAAGGGTATTGACCTCAGTCCAGAGAATAATTTATAATGTATGTTATAGCTGGAAGAAGGCATTTAAGAATCATAGACACCATTTGCTTACTAATTGCATCATAACCCACAGCCTTGGACTTAATGGCTAACAGAGCTTTTTTAATTTCATCCTGAGTAACAGGGGAGAAACAAAAGTCAGGGATCCGGAGAGGCTGCATTGATTCTATAGAAGCAATAGTTTGAGAACGGACTTGAGGGTCCAATGAAGTAATAGAAACAAAGTGACGATTAATGTCATCCAAATTGAGAGAGGCGCCATATTCCGGAGATTTAGATTTATTAATTCCTATAGACTTAAGGAATTTCCACAAATCAGTGGGCGAAGAATTAGTTATTTTGTCATGAATGTAGCGGCGTTTAGCATTTCGTACCACCTGATTGTATTTGTTTCTTAGCGTTTTAAAGTTAGGCAAATTTTTTTCTGAGCGATCCTTTTAAAACTTCTGGAAAGCCCGATCTCGCCATGCCATTGCCACCTGTACCCCTTTAGTCATCCAGGGAGCTGGAGGACGCTTAACTTTTACATAATGTACCGGAGCATGAATATCATACACATTCAAAAGGAAAGGATATTTTATCATCGACGTTAGAAGCTGCCACCAAAGGGCCAAAATCAATTGAAGATGCGTCTCTCCTGAGACTCTCAGTATTTATTCTTGAAAAATTGCGTAACTGCAGAAAAATTGGTTTCTGTTTTGGAGGTTTGAGTTTATATGAAAAATAAATCAAGTCGTGACGTGAGAAACAGGGAGCAGAGAGCTGTCCAAACTGAATCACGCGATCAGAAGAGGAAGTAATGATGAGGTCAATCAACGAATCATCAGTGTCAGTATTTCTATGAGTTGCCGCCAATGGGAGAATGTAGAGTTTGACTGATTCAATGATTGATCGAAGTTTTTGGGAGCGAGAAGTATTTTTAACAAATCGGTGTTGAACTCACCCATTATCTTGCAATGTGTGTACTCAGATCCAATGGTGTTAAGAGCCGTAAATATTTTTATAAATATTGCATTGTAAAATAAATAATTCCAACATGACTAAATCAATTTATTATAGCTTTCATGAGTTATCAATCAGATTACAATAAAACAGCATATCAAAATTGGCTTTTATAACATCATAAAATAAAGTTTTAAGCGTTCAAAATGTATGGACGAAATTTTACACAAAAATATAACCAAGATAACCAACAAGGTAACCTAATCTATTTGCATTTTGGTGTTGGTGGACAAGGAGAACCACTGCTTCGACCTGATGGTCCTAGACATGTTTCTAGTAACAATCCACAAACCAAGTAGGGATCGCAATCTCCGCTGGGCCGTCTGTCTTCAAGGAAGCCTCTACCCTTTTCCTTAACACTTCGTTGAATACGAATAGATGCTTTTCTGTTGGCGATGCCCCAAGAAAATTTGTCAAAAGGAGCCGTTTCAAATTTTCCTGAGAGTCGCATTCGGTTTCCTAACTCATCAGTACTGTAATGTTTCATATGCTTCATATGATTAGTTTCAAGTTTCTTAATGCATTCTTCAATAAATTTGTAACCACCATCTGAGCGCATTTTTTTTGTGCTAAAATTATGATGCATACCTATACCAGGATGCTTAGGACCCATGGGCTTTGGATGATAAGTTATATCAACGCCATAAGATTCAGCAACTCGGGACATTATATAACGTGAAATCCACATATCATCTGGAGCCTTAATGCCCACTGTGGTACCAATTTGCCATTCCCAAGAACCAAACATAACTTCAGCATTAGTACCCTCAAAATCACAACCAGCATAAAGACAAGCTTTAGCATGACATTCTACAATGTCGCGACCTGCCGCGTACTTTGCTCCCACTCCACAGTATGAAAATTCATACTTTACAGCAGGAAAACCGCCACCTTTTGGCCAGCCTAAACCCCAACCATCCACATCAAGCATAGTATATTCTTGCTCTAAACCAAACCAAGGTTCTTCGGCTTTGTGAAATTCGCATAAGTCGTTACAAAATTTTCTATTATTCGTAGCTACCGGTTTACCATCGCCTGCATAAACCTCGCATAATATTAACATATGTGGCTCCATCCTAAAAGGGTCTCTATATATGGCACACGGCTTTAGAATGGTATCAGAGTTATCAGTGGTAGCTTGCCCTGTGGAACTACCATCGAATGACCAGCCTGGTGCTGCTTCTGGGGTATACGGAGTGCAAGTTAATATTTTGTCCTTGTTCCTTAAATTTATTCCGGATCCGTCAATCCATACGTAAGTCGCAAGAATCTTATTACAGGGCATTGGTAGTTTCACAAATCTGTCCATTACTTTTTTACTCAAGATGTGATTAATAGAACACTTCAACATATTTCGTCTGGGCATTATGTAGACACGTGTTTGATTAAAGATAATACTTAGTCTTTTTAAGCAAAACATAATTTTAAAGCCTTCAATTATATTCAGTAATATAAAACAAATTATTTATGAGTATCTAATTGTAAATTCTTTCAATGTAAATTTACGAAAATTTGACACTAGACACAATCAGACATAAGACGTATTAATAAAGGAATAAATTCTTTTTAATTATAATTGAATGACGTCTAAAAACTTAAAACTCTTTACGTAGAGTAAAAATCTATCACAGTCAGTTAAAACGTATTTTTTTACTTACTTTTGTCTGCTAATAAGGCACATACTCTATAAGGATCACAGTCTCGAGCTGGCCTTCGATCCTCTAAAAAGCCTTTACCGTTTACGTTTTGTAGTCTTATTGACGCTCCACGATCAGATACACACCCCACCTGCGCTAACCATACGACGCCTTTTCAAATTTTCCTGTTAATCGTTTTTTGATCTGTTCGCTATCACCAGGACCATAGTTTTTAATAAACTTATCAAGTTGATCAGATAGTATTCTAGATGTTTTCTTTATTTCAGTAATTCATTTTATTTGTGCTTAAGTTGTGATGACATCCTATTGGCGGTTGGTCCTTGCCCATTGGCTTCGGATGATAACTTATAGTCAATGCAAGATGTTCCGCTATACTATTGAGCATTTATCGGCCCATCCAGATTTCCTCGGCTGCTTTAATATCTAAGCTAGGACCAATTTGATATTCCTACGATCCTTTCATTACTTCCGCGTTATAACCTCCACAGTCCATCCCAGAGAATACGCATGCTCTGACATGGCATTCGACGATTTTTCAACCAGCTACATGTTCTCCATTCCCACAATACGAAAATAGTGATTTCAAAGATGGTATTAATAATGTGTCAGAATCATTAGTTTTTGCTTGATCACTTGAGCTTCGGTCAAATGACCATTGCGGCACCATACTTAAGCCACAAGGAACTTTATCCAATTAAATTAAATTAATCCAATTAAAATATAAAATTAATTAATACCGCTTCCATCTATCCAAACCTAGGTAGCAAATATCTTATCACTTAGTAGTGGTAAGTTAATATAATGATTATAACAAGCATTTATGAGAGTTTTGATATGAGATACTCCAGTTACTTCTGGAGTATCTCATATGTCAGAGTATCATAATGCCTAAAATTACGCAAAAATGTATTATGCATTTTGACCACGTTTTTAGATATCAAATCCCTATTAATAATACATTTTAGTAACCTCATTTTAATAACAAAAAAATCTAAACACTGAAATCCTTTAAAATACAAAATCCTATCCCAAAACCTGTTACTGATACTGTAGAAACAAAATTCTAAACTAGTAGGCTACGAGGGTGATTGATTATTTTGTATTTATTTAAAAAAAGGCAAATAGAAAATAAAGGAATAAATAATTGTACTATTTTTTATTTTTTTTTATTTTACAACAACTAAAATACATACTAATCAAAGTTCATAAATACAGTGCAACACAAACCTATATAAGATTTTTCTGCACACTGCAGTTCGCCGTCTTTCCAGCGCAAACATTTTAATATTATTTAGAGTAAGAAGGTAGTTCGCTTATTTTTATACAAATAACTTGAGGATGAGTTGTAGTGGCTATTTAGTTAGAGTAGTATACAGGATGTTTGGAGAAAATATTATTTTATATTTTTGGAATATACATATGATAATTATATTACATATAGTAAGTATGTTAGTTTTTAGTTATATCATGTTAGTTGATTCAAAAAGTATGTTTTTAATTTGTATTTAATATTTTTGGGACTGATATTTTCCTTCAAGGTTTTAGGTAGTTTATTAATTAATTTAGGAATAATAATCTTATTTTGTTGATCGCCATACATATTATGAGTTTTAGCTATAATTAATTTAGGGTTATATGTACTTCTAAGCCGATGTTTGTACGTAGGTATGACTTGTAATTTTGTATTAAAGAACTGTTCTACAAGTAAAGTAAGTTTTATTTTTTTTTCTATTGGCAAGATACCACAGTATTTAAATAATTGGTTGTAATTGTCCTTATATTGTTGTTTGATTTTAGTGGGGACAATTGTTTTGATGATTCTAAGTTGTAATTCATGGATTCTACAAAGATGCGATTTACAGGTTCTACCATAGCTACTTAATCCGTATTGTATTATTGATTCGGCCAGAGCCTTATAAAGGGACAATAGTGTAGGAAAGGGAACTTTATACCTAACGATAGAAAATTTGGCAAGTATGGCCCTTAACTTGTCACACACTTTATTAATATGGTGCGTCCATTTAAATCGATTGTCTATTATGAGTCCAAGGTAAGGTTGTTGTTCTACTAATTCAATATGAGTACAATTACAAGTCTGGTTAGACATGTTTTTATGGAGACATTGGTGGCTATGGGCAACGAGTTTTAAAGGAACAGATACTCTATTATGACTGGATGAAATGTACATCATTTTTGTTTTCGTGGCATTCAGAACAAGCCCCGCATCGTGAGACCATTTCATAAGGTTAGTGAAATCTTCTTGCAATTTTTGTAATGCCACATATATATATCATTTTCCGCCGCTAGTATGCAGGTATCGTCTGCAAACTGATATATCTTGCAGTTTTTAATTACATTGGCAACATTATTAACATAGGTCAAGTAATGCAAAGGCCCAAGCACAGATCCCTGTGCAGTACCGTGAGTGACTGTTTTCTTTGTACTTGTAGCATTTCCTACTTTAACTCTATATGCTCTCTCTTTAACATAGTCTTTGCACCAATTTAGAGGGGGTCCTCGTAGTCCACATTCATCAAGCCTTTCAATCAGTAAGTCATGTCTAAGGGTGTCAAACGCTTTACTATAGTCAATGAAAAGAACTAGAACATGTTTTTTATTATCGAGATAATGGTTTACGTCGTCAGTAAAAGAAGATAAAAGTTGAGTGGTACTTTTATGCTGCTGAAAACCATACTGACTTTTATTTAAAATTGAGTGTTGACTATAGAAATTATTTATTTGTTTACTTATATATTTTTCAATTATTTTGTCTAGTGCAGGTAATATTGTTATTGGGCGATAATTGTCGTAATCCGTTTTGCTACCCTTTTTATGTACGGGTCTTACGATTCCAGTTTTTAATTCAGTAGGGTACTTGCCTTTTTCTATACACGCATTTATTAGGTTGGCTATAGTTACCGATATTTTGTCCGCAATGGATATTAAGTCTATTGCTCGTATGTTGTCTATACCTGGTGCTTTGTTCGTTTGAATGTTTTTTATTGTTTTAGCTACTGAGCTTGGAGTAGCCTTTTGATATCGAAATGTTACGTTTACAGGCAATCTGTACAAGTTCATCGGTAAAAGGGGTCGATTGCAGGACGGTACGATGCTTGAAACATTTTTCTGAAAGGCCTGAGCGAAATTATTAGCGATATCAAGTGGCGTCACTTTTTCATTTTGAAATGAATTTAAAATGATATTATCGATGGAAGGACTTGTCCGTCCTGTGATCTTATTTAGTATTTGCCAAAGTCTCATCTGGTTATTTTTATTATTATGTATTTCCGTTTTGATGTGCCAATTTTTTGTTTTTTGTATCAGCTTGTTAGTCGAATTTCGTATTTTATTATATATTTGTTTAGTAATCATATTGTCTGTATTTTTTAACCACAAAGAATACCAATAGTCCCTATTCTCACATGCCCTTTTAGTTTTTTCATTAATCCATTTATTTTCTGTCCTCGTTAATGTTCTATTTTTTTCCCGAATTGTTGTTAAGGCATCATTGTAGCATCTATTGAAATTATCTTTAATGAATTTGTACATTTCAATGGGGCAACTAATACCTTTAGTTGATTCCCAATCTATTTTATTTAATAAGATAGAAACTTTTTTGTGGTCAATATATGTTTTAAATTTAGGAGCCGCCTCTATATAGTGCTGAGATCCAACACAAGCGAATGTCGTCGCACAGTGGTCCGCTAGTACGGTTCTAAGTGTCGCAGTGTATACGTCTTGTGAATGGGACCGTGCTAATATATGGTCAATACACGATTTACTAATTACGTTATTTCTTAATTCAATTCTAGTATATTCCGAGATCCCACTCACAAGTCCGTACGTCGAGAACATTGTTGTGTATCTATGTTTTATAGGTGTTTCCACAGCGACGTCGATATTTAAATCGCCTATTATAAAAAGTCTTCGCGTTTATTAATTTTGTCGCATGATTGCTGTAATTCGTTTATAAATAGGTGTTTACTTAAGTTAGGCGGACGGTATATAGCGAGTAGATTGCAAGTGTAATTCGTAGGTGTGATTATTTTTGTTAGTAATCCCTCAAAATATAAAGTTTTTGTTATCGTAGTCGACACTTTATGTTTTTTATGTACGTAAATAATAACTCCGCCTCCCTTTCTGTCTTTTCTTAGGTTTACATGAGTGTTATAGTTCTTTAGTTTTAAAAGATCGATTAAATGTTCCGGGACATTCACTTCTGATAGAATAATTAAATCAATACTAATTGGACAAGTGACTATAATGTGTTCTAAACTAGAAAAATTTGAAATTATTGACCTTATGTTAAAATGGATACACGTTAGATTAGTTTTATGGGGAATTTTATGAATAAACTCAGTTAGGTTAGTACAGTTTTTCAATTCAGTTACGTTATTAGGTAAATTCATTGTTATTATTCCGAATATGCGGAAATGTATGAAAGCTTAAAAAAAAAAAAAGTTTAGAAAAAAGAGAATATGCGTTGATATATAAATATACAGTCAATACTTTTAGCGAATTACCTACTTAGGCTCTAACTAGTCTGGCGATATCTTCTTCGCAGCGGATTATGACGATGTCACCTTTTTCTTCTTTTCGTGCTCGGATGATACCTCGTTTACACCATACGTATTTGTAGGATGGTTTTAACTTTTGTTTCGCCTCCCATAGTAATTTCCTGTTATAATAAGATAAAGCTTCACGTATGTAAATAAGCTGTTTCCCTGTCGCCTCCGACAAGTTATCCACGATATCATGAGCGTATAGCTTTGAATTTTTCGCCGCTGTGATCCATTTTGTTGATGTTGTTTCATTTTTAAATGTAATTTCAATGTTTCCCGGCTTTTCTTTTTTTCCTGGTACACGTTTAGTAGTGTCAATATCATCAACTGAGATTGATAATTTATCTGCAATTTTTTTGACGATGTCGCTTACTATTTCTGTGTTATTATGAGGGATATTTAATATTTCAATTTGTTTGTTTAGCTGTGACTGTTCAATATCCTTCAAACGTTGCTCTAGTGCACCAACGCGCGTTTCTAAATAACTATTTTTGTTAGATAGTTCTACATTTTTCTTCAGTAGTTCTTTCCTTGTTAATTTTAAGGCATCTATAGATACTGTCATCTCGTCCATTTTATCGCTTTGATGTTGTAGAGATTTGACTATGTCTCGCAGTTCTCTTTGAAGAGCTTTTTCCATCTCTTTTGATATATCTTTCAATAACCGCTTGATATCAATTTGTACGTTTTTGGAATAGTTTCCTGTATCTTGAGCATTATCTTCCTCTTCCTCTTCGTCTTCATCACCGGGAACGTATATAGAGCTACGTCTCGGGGAATGTTCAAGACAATCTTGGCATGTCCATCCTAGATTCTCAGCGGCCTTTAGTGCATTCTTTTGCTTGTTAGTAAGACCAGAGCAGTTCCCATTTAAGTGAACTATTTTCTCGCACTGCTTACATTCTATTCCAGGATTACTTTTGGTTATATTTTTTCCACATTTATCACATTTTGTCATGTTGAGGGTAGATTAATACTTAGCTTGCGGAACTAACTTAACGTGCTTTTAGATCAAATGAACGACGACCTATCTTACACATATATTATTTTTAAATCACATTAAAAAAATTTAACTAATTTATCCTACATATTTAATTGTAAACGCTAAACAAAAATTACAACAAGTGTTTACAAAAAACTATTTACATAAAACAGCGTTAAAAATACATCAATCGCCTAGAACGCGCTAGCCCCGACTGCGTATTACACCCTGGGTGAATCGCGATTATGGGTAATTATTTCACGCAGGTAGCAAGAGTGACAGAGGCCTGATGAAAACAATGATTAATGGTAAGCCTAGTTCAGGTCGAAATTTAATCTGCAGTTGATAAGGATGAAACCTCAATATTATTCTGATTATTCGGCTTACAATGTATTAACTATGTCACTTTCACGGTGTATAGACATTAATTATTGATTTTATAATCTAAGCGATATCATCATAAACGTTACAGAATATATTCATAAATTTTGTAAGGACGTATTTTTCATTCCAGCCACATAGGTTTTTTCCTAGGAAATTGCCGTTTTATTGATCTGGCCACTTTTGTACAACACAATTGTACTTATGGTTTGACTTGGAATTCTATATTCCGGAGAAACGGAACTCATTCCAGTGAAAGTTCGCTTCGTCTCTGAACAGTGTTTTCAAAGTTATTGAATCGCCGCATCATTTCGTTCTCAAAGTTATATACTTTTGCATCCTTCACTTCTTGAAGTAATTGAAATTTATACGCTTTTAAAGACAAATCATTTTTTAAATCAAAGGACGTTTTTTGATGTTCAATTATTGGCTTCGCTTTTAGATTTTGGATAAAGATGGATTTTGACGAGTTGATGCCTTCACTCAAAGCCACAAAGCACAGTCCTCAGCCACATGCATCCATCGACTTCCTGCATGTCTTACAAGGTCGTCACTCCATCTAGTGGGAGGTCACCCTACACTTCGCCTACCGGTACGAGGCTGCCACTCGGGAACCTTTTTTCCCCAACGGTTGTCAGTTCTTCGAGCTATATGACCGGCCCATTGCCACTTCAGCTTACTAATCCGTTGGGCTATGTCAGTCACTCCGGTTCTACTGCGGATATCCTCATTTCTATGTTTATCACGCAGAGAAACCCCGAGCATAGCCCTCTCCATAGCTCGCTGAGCGACTTTGAGCGTCCTCATACGGCCAGTAGTGAAGGACCACGTCTCGGTTCAGTAGGTCATCACTGGCAACACGCACTGGTTGTACAACTTAGTTTTCAGATCTTGAGGTATACCTGACGAGAAGATGTGTCGTAATTTCCCGAATGCTGCCCATCCGAGTTGAATCCGTCGATTGACCTCTCGGTCGAAGTTGGACTTACCAAATCGGACTACTTGTCCCAGGTAAACATACTCGTCAACAACTTCGAGCTTAGTGCTCCCAACTACTACGGGCATATGTGTGACATGGATATTAAATGTGATCTTTGTTCTGTCCATGTTCATCTTAAGACCTATTCATTGGGAGGCACTAGGTCATTGAGCATAGTGCTTATGTCTTCTAGCGATTCTGCCGTAAGGACTATATCATCGGCAAATCGAAGGTGCGTGATGTACTTATGTTAATACCGTAACCTTTCCTGTTCAATAGCTTGAAAACGTTTTCCAATGCAGCGGTGAAAAGTTCCGGGGATATAACGGCACCCTGTCTTACACTCGCTACGGTTTCGTACTCTGGTTTTGAACTCGGATAGCCATCGTAGCCCTACTGTACAAACACTTTAACGTTTTAACAGTGGTAGAGTCGACCTCACAGAATACCGGCGTGAGGTGGAAGCGTTTCGTCTGGTGAGTGCAGCTGGTCGGAGGCCCCCCCATTAACATGGTAGTGGAATTAAATGATGATAGACTACCGCAGGAGGGTACTAGCACCCCTGGAAAATTCCTCGCTGAGCATCCACGACCATGTTTCTCCAATTCTAACCGTGGGTGCTCAGGCTGCCCCGCGTATTCTGGGGAGGGGGGAGGGCAAAATTCCGCTCAAGACTACAACTGCTCGGGGCAAACAGAGCAACAAGACCAAGGCGACCCCTGCCACGCTGTCCGTGAATTTCTGCAACATCAGGGGACTTCGCGCTAACCTAAACGCCGCCCAATACCATCTCGAGACGGCGAGGCTGGCTCTACTCTTTCTGACCGAGACGCAGGTGTCCTCTCCGGCTGATGTCTCGTATCTCTCCTACCCGGGGTACAAACTGGAACACTCATTCGTGCCTCGGGCTGGATTTTGCGTTTACATCAAAGAGGACATCTGTTCTCGATGCCTGGGCAGACTTGAAGGTTCGGACCTGTCCATCCTTTTTCTACGCGTAGACAGCAACGACCATCCGCGCGTCTACGGGTGCCTCTATAGGTTCCATAGCGGTAATGCCGAAACAGACCGACTCTTCGACCACGTCCAAATGGCTAGAGATTCGTTGCTACAGCAGATCCCCTCCGCAGAGATCGTGATCATCGGCAACTTTAACGCCCATCACGCCGAATGGCTTGGTTCACGTTTAACCGATCATGCGGGGAGATCTGTTCATGATTTTGGCATATGGTCTAACACAACTGGTTACTTCGCCTACGCGGATTCCAGATGTGGAGGATAATGCACCTTCCCTGTTGGACCTTCTGCTGACCACTCACCCGGACGGATATCAGATTTCTGTCGACGCTCCTTAAGGCTCCTCGGACCATTGTCTTGTCCGGAGTGTGGTGCCACTCACGCTGAAATCGCAGCTGCATTCTGCAGGCTGCCGCCGTGTTTGGCACTATAGATCAGCCGATTAGGATGGGATGCGGACTTTCTTTGCATCCTACCCTTAGGGGCGGGTTTGTTTCTCACCGGACCATCCCAACGTTGTTGTGTATTCGGTCGCTGATGTGGTACTTTAGGGTATGGAACTTTTTAATTCTTCCTCTGTGGTGCCCATTAGAGGCAAATCTCAGCCATGGTTTGGTCGCTCCTGTAAAATAGCATCATGCTATAAGCAGGAGTGCTACCAATCCTGGGCTGACGCATCGGTGTCCCGGGATGTAAAAACCAGCGCTCTAAAAAAGAAGTATAATTCCGCCTCTAGGTCCTTCAAAGAGTCATTGCCAAGGCAAAGTCAGAGCACATAGGCAGAATTGGCGAGAAACTAGTTCGCCTTCCTTCTGGAACCCGTGCATTCTGGTCTCTCGCCAAGGCTATCCAGGAGAATTTCTGTCAGCCATCTCTTCCATCTCTGCACAGGGAGGACGACTCACTGGCCCATACCGCAAAGGAGAAAGCCGATTTCTAGGCTCTTTCTTTGCGTTCAACCCGACTCTCGACTGACGGGGGAGTACGCCGCCGACCATACCGCGGTGTGAGTGCTCCATGCCGGAAGTGCAGTTCACACAGTGCTCGGTTCGCAAAGCACCCTCTCCCTGGATATCCACAAGTCGAGTGGGCCTGACGGAATCCCCCCAATTGTGCTGAGGACGTGTGCTCCAGAGTTGGCACCGGTTTTAACGCGTCTTTTCCGGTACTCCTACCCCCTAGGTGTAGTCCCAAAATCATGGAAGACGGCTTTCGTCCACCCGATCCCTAAAAAAGGCGACCGGTCAGACCCGTCCAGCTACCGGCCTATCGCCATCACCTCCTTGTTCTCCAAAACAATGGAATTCATTGTAAACTGCCAGCTCATGAGGTACCTTGAGGATCACCAGCTGATTAGTGACCGCCAATACGGTTTTCGCCGTGGTCACTCAGCTGGCGATCTTCTGGTCTACCTAACTCGCAGATGGGTGAAAGCAGTAGAGTCCAAGGGGGAGGCATTGGCCGTTAGTTTGGACATTGCAAAGGCAAGACAGGCCAATAATTGAACTTCGATCGGGTTTGGCACAAAGCGCTTCTTCCGAAGCTCCCTTCCTATGGGCTTCCCGAGAAATTGTGCGATTGAATCACCAGCTTTCTTGCAGATCGGAGCATCAAGGTCGTTTTAGACGGTGCAAGCTCCGATTGCAAGCCTATTAATGCTGGTGTTCCACAAGGTAGCGTGCTATCGCCAACGCTGTTTCTTCTGCATATCAATGATATGTTGCAAACCCGTAACATTCATTAATATGCAGATGACAGCACTGGTGATGCTCTTTACACCGGCCGAGTCAATATTTCTCGGGAAAACGTCTCCGAGTGCCGGGACAAACTTGTGTCTGAAGTCGAGTCTTTGCTGAACAGAGTCTCGGATTGGGGGCGACTAAATCTAGTCCAGTTTAACCCCCAGAAGACACAAGTTTGCGCGTTAACCGCTAAAAAGAACCCCTTTGTCGTATCTCCTCAGTTTCAAGGCACTCCCCTTGTTGCCTCAGCCAGTATCGGAATCCTTGGCGTCGACATATCGAGTGACGTGCATTTTCGTGGTCACTTGAAACAGAAGGCCAAATTTGCCTCTAAAAAGCTAGGCGTGCTCAGCAGAGTGGGACAGTATTTCATGCCGGCACACCGCCTGCAACGTTACAAGGTGCAGGTTCGGCTGCACATGGAATACCCTTCCTATCTCTAGGCTGGGGCTGCCCAGTAACAGCTCCTTCCACTTGACCGCATTCAGCGCAGAGCGGCTCGAATCGTCGACGACCGAGTGCTTTCCGATCGGCTCGATTCACTGGCACTGCGAAGAGATGTTGCATCTCTTTGCATTTTCTTTCGCATATACCATGGAGAGTGCTCCGAGGAATTGTTCGGATTAATCCCAGCTGCCAAATTTCGTTAACACACTACGCGGCAAACGTCCCGATACCATCCACACCATCTGGATGCTTGGCGGTCCACCACTGTACGTTTCAAGAGGAGTTTTCTTCCGCGTACTACCTCTCTGTGGAATAGTTTAACACCAGCGATTTTTCCGGACCGATACGACCTGGAGACCTTCAAGAAAGGAGCGTACTCCTTTCTAAAGGGCCGGCAACGCACCAGCAATTCCCCCGGTGTTGCGGTTGATCATAGGCGGCGGTAGTCACTTAACATCAGGTGAGCCGCATCCTCGTTTACCCCCTCTTCTATAAAAAAAAAACTTTAGCGCTTCAATATACCGACAGTCATCATGGTACCGCTGAAGGGACTGTATGACCGCATACATTTCGAAGGAATCAAAGGCTTTTTTATAGTCCCCATACGCAAGGCAAAGTGGCAGATTGTACTCTTCGGTCTTCTGTACAATCTGCCACAGGGTATATATATCGTCTATAGTACTGAAGACGAGCCGTGATAGCTCAGTGGTTAACGCTCGCTGTAAATATAACAGAACGCGAGTAACCCGGGTTCGATCCCCGCCGGCACCAATGAAATTGTTAATTGCAATTTTAAGTGCTGATTTACCACGTGCTCGGCGGTGAAGAATAACATCGTAAGGAAACCTGCATGTCTTAAGTATAAGAAAAAAAAAATATTTCGAAGACATGTGAAGTTCGTCAACACGCATTTGGGCAGCGCGGCGGACGCTTCCTTGCCCTAAACCCTCTCAGAAATGAGGGGAGGCCTGAGCCCAGCAGTGGGACGTATATAGGCTGTAACTTTACTTTTTACTTTACTTTTACTGAAGTCTTTTCGGAAATCGGCTTGTTAGGGAGGCTGGAAGTCGTCGAGTCTGCGTGCGAGACGATTCGCAATGACTCTCAAAAACAGCACGTAGACGCGGCTCAGAAGGGAAGTCGGTCTGTAGTTCTTCAAGAGATCGTTGTCTTTCTTGAAGAAGAAGAACATCTCACTTCTCCCCCACACCTCCGAAGTAGTGCCACCATGTGGTTTTCCACCTACTCTTAGAAGCTCCACTGTGATCTTCGCCTGGTGCCTTGCTGATTTTAAGGTGCTGGAGTGCCATTCTAATCCCGCTCAGCTTGACAGCCGTGATATCATCGGAGTAGTGTCTGATAAAACTTGCACTTGGATCGTTACTCACACTTGCGTGTGGCTCCAAAGATAATGTATACAGCTGCCCATAGAACCTCTCAAACTCACTCAAAATCTCAGGTGTCCCGGAAACGATGCCGTCACACTTAGTCTTCAGCTTTGACATTCGGCTCTTTCTGGCAAACCGAAGGTGAGTGATGTACTCGCCATTGATGTTAATACCGTATCCTTTCCAGTCCACTAGCTCGAAAACGTCTTCCAATGCCGCGATGAAGAGTTTCGGTGAAATAGAGTCACCCTGTCTTTCACCTCTCTGCAGTTGGATAGGTTTCGTACTCTGGTTCTGTACTCGGATAGCCATCGTAGCCATACTGTACAAACACTTCAGCACTTCGATATACCGACAGTCAACTTGGCACCGCTGAAGAGACTGTAGCACCGCCCAAATTTCGACGCAATCGAAGGTTTTCTCATAGTCCACATACGCCAGGAAAGTGGCAGACTGTACTCTTCGGACTTCTGTGCAATTTGCCGAAGGGTATGTATGTGGTCTATGGTAATAAAGCCTTTTCGGAAACCGGCTTGTTCGGGAGGCTGGAGGTCGTCGAGTTTGCGTGCGAGATGATTCGTAATGACTCTCGAAAACAGCACGTAGACGCGGCTCAGAAGGGATATCGTCTCGTTTCCAGTAAAAAGGGTCTCTGGTTCTCTATACTCACCATACGAAATACTGCAGCATTAAGCTACTATTTCACGCTGGTATTCTGTGAGAGCGTGGTCCTTCTTCGGTCGAGCCGACCCATTCATGCTACAACTATACATCTAATATAACTGCAGCATGGCTCTATCACGTACACCAGTGTTTTGGAGCATTCCGGTAATCGAGATGCAAATGTTCCAATCGCAAAAATGATACACTTTTCCCACCTCCACTCCCAACAGCGTTGCTGCTAGAACTAATGGCCGCTAAATATTAATAACGCCATAGCACCATAGCGCCATGGCGGCTTCTTACATAGGACGCGCTATGCGCTATGGAAAGATAGCGCGCTGAAATATGGCGCTACGCGCTATGTTAAAAACCATTAGTATAGCATACTTTGCTATAGAAATATAAAGGTTACTTTGAGCATGCATTGACGTGATTTTCAAAAAAAAACGTGTTTTAAACACTTTTTTCTGTCAATGTATCAAAAAGCGTTTGCATAGGCAAAGAATATGTTGTAGTGAAATATGTTTGACAGTTTATTGTACATTACATATTTTAACTATATTATATATATAAAACTAAAGAAACAGAAGTATGGAGTGTAGAAGTAAGGAGTACAGACTGTGTATTAAAAAGTGTCCATAGAAAATCGTTAAATAAGGTTGGCGCCACTATAACTACGGGGTATACTTTAAAGAACGCACCGAAAAATATTAGTGGGATACACGACTTTTTCGAAGTTATATTTACTAAATAAAATTATTTTAAATTTTAGAGCTACTGAGCAGTTTAGCAGCACACTTTAACCGTCGACAACTGCTAAGTTCATTACATCCCAGTAGCTACGCCAGCGCTGTTTTTAGAGAGTTTTTGAACTCTAAATTACTGCTTACAGGTGGCCACTTTTTCAACTATTCTACTATGGGAGTTGGTACTCCTTGCTTCTACACTCCATAAACAGAAGGTTTGAAAATATTGTCATGTTGAAAGATAAGTTTGAATATTGAAAATTTTACAGTTTTTGTGAGTGCGAACACCACCATCAACAAAACATTACGTGTTGGATGTTTCTCAGTGCAAACGTACTGCTAGTGATTACGTTAGTACTCTTATTAGTTTGTGATCATGAAGGTTAGAGAACAGGAGAACGATCACTACATAGCTCGCCTGTCCCTGAAAATTGTAGAATTTATAGCGGCGCTGAAGTCGGTGAATAGTGACTGCGAAGTTAGCTGTTTATGAGTACAAGTAGATGCAGTAAGTTCAATAATGTACAAATTCCCTCCGCGGCATTGGTGAGAAAATTTTCATGCTCCGTAATTTTGTAATTTTTGACAAAAAGAAACTTTAAAAAATGGAGAAATATTTTATTGTGCGTGGATGTGCAAGTGGTTTAGCATCTGATCGGGAAAATAGACTGAAAATGACTTTTATTGACCGAACTTAGCGATCGCAGCGCCTCATTTATGGTGTCCATATTTCTGGGACACTATTTTCTACGGCGATCGTTCTTCCCTTCATGGTTTGTGGTAGTGAGTATATATTTAGTAATCTATGGATTATATATTCTTTGTTCGAAATGGTGTTTCCTATTTCCATAGATTATAAGTTAATTTAAAAAAGTAAAGACTTCTCTTTGGTATTTTAAAGAGCTCCGCGGCGCCATTTTCATTCTTTTCTCTATACCTGCCGTCATATGGCGTTTAGTGTGTTCGTTTGTCCGCCATATTAAATGAAATCAATAAAATAAAACAAAATGTCGTCTTACTAAAGTGCGCAAAGATATCCATCAACATCCAGTTTTTGTGTGATTAAATCATCAAGGGGATCACAATGGAGAATTCCTACGGTGTGGGGATCGATAACAGATACGCTCTTTTTTTGGACGACGAGTCCGATCCTCTTGATACGTTAAAAGCGCGAGAGCAGGCAAAGGAGCTTAAAAAGAAGACCAAAGAAGCTGAAAAAGAGAACAAAGGGAAACCTGAGACCAAACCCAAGGGTGCAAGTGTCGTCGCCCGTAAGGGAATCAAGGAAACCCAAAATGTGAAAGCTCAAGAAAATAAGAGCGGCGATCAACAAAAGAGCAAAGGACCCCCACGAACCGGTGATCGCAATACCGAGCGTCCGCCTCCAAGGCGCCGCGACGATCGGCCGCAGAATGGTGCTGTTGAAAGCAAGGATGGAGCACCACGGCCCCCTCGTCGCGAATTTAGTGACCGTCGGCCTAATTTTGAGCGTCGTAACAACTTTAGTGACAATCCTGAAGGTGGCGAACGTCGTGGACCTCGGCCACAGCGTGAACCGCGTGAGCCGCGTGAGGGACAACGCGGCCCAAGACCTGGGTATGATGGTAGAGGCAAGCGCGAGTTCGACAGGAGATCCGGTTCAGATAAGACTGGTGTGAAGTCCGTTGATAAGCGTGATGGTGGCGGCTCTCACAACTGGGGTACCATCAAAGATGACTTGGATGACTTCCAAAAGACGGGTTCAGAAGGTGAAACTGGTGACGAGAAGCTTCCGGATGTTGCGGCCGCCGGCGACGGGCAACAGCCCGATGCGGAACGTACAGTGCCCGCCGAAGAGGAGCCTCGTGTGCTAACGTTGGATGAGTACAAGGCATTGCGCAACGCTCAGCGCACGGCTCCGCAGTACAATTTGCGCAAGGCTGGTGAAGGCGAGGACCTCAGTCAATGGAAGAACCTTGTTATGCTCGAGAAGAAGAAGGAGGGTGGAGAGGATGACGAGAGCGATGAAGAATATGATATGGCTGACTATCCGCAGCGTGTGGGTCGTCAGAAGCGTGTGCTGGGTATAGAGTTTACGTTTAGTGACGGAGCGCGACGCGGCGGCACGGGCGGGCGCGGACGCGGCCGCGGGCGTGGGCGCGGACGCGCGCCGCCACGTGAAGAGCCGCAGCCCGAGGAGCGCCCGCTGCCGCGCAACCAGGTGGCGCCCCCCAAGGTTGACGACAGCAAGGATTTCCCCTCTCTCAGCTAGACTCACAGTGAGTCCTTTCTCCCCTTTCAAAAGTACTATAGAAATACAAATTAATATTGTATGTACCGTTATTTTTGAAGTAAATATACAAAATATTTACACATATGTGTATCTTATAAATTTTATTTGATTCGAACATCGACTGTCTCCTTGTCCGAAGATGCCAGAATAGCTAACAGAATTTCTCAAATTCAGAAAGTTACTAATCATAATTGTTTTGCATGGGGTTTAATGGAGGGGGAGGATATTTCTAAGTTTTAAATTTGAATTCACATGGCTGCAGTAATGCATAAGAATCTATCATAACAGTAGCTTTCATCATAATGTAATCAACAGCTTTATGGTTAAACTTTTATGAGTTAACATATTGATAAGATTTTTTAAACTTTGAGACAGTGACACACTAATGAATTAACTTGTCACAATTTAGTGTAGAACATTGTTAAGGAATAACCCTTGTTGCATTTGTGAGTTTGCGTTGCTAGATGCATACTTTTGAAACTGTAAATAGTTATGTTTTAACAGATAAGGTTAAAAAGAACGAGGTTGATTTTTGTTGTTACACAAACTTCTTTTGAAAAATAAACATTTTGTATGTGTGAAATTTTTGATTATTTTTGTGTACTGCTGATGAAATGGCAATTGATACCATTTCCATTTAAAATGTACCTGTTAAATTTCCTCCCCCTAACATTTTCATGTTTTGTATTATTTCAAGGTCACCATTGGGGCTGTGAGTACATTTTACTCAAAAAGTAATAAAAATAGGTGCTTTACAAGCTTTGAAATAGTATATTAAATTGTCTTATGTCAATATATGATTTTTGTGGACATATTTTTTTCTTGAAACCATAAAACTTAATTTGCATTTCAAATGTAAGCAAAGAATTATTGATTCAGGTAATTAAATTTGAATAGTGTATTAAGCTACTGGTTCTCATAGCCGTAGAATGTCAAATTCCATATATTTTTGATTATTTGTTTATGGGTAGTATACCGAAGGAGCACTACAAGTAACTGTGTAGTGGCTGTGATTTGTGGTTAACCACTATCAGAACTCAAATAAATCAAACCACTGTATATAAGTAATATTGTATATTGACACATTTTATCACATTCACACAAAAACAAGTTGCTTAAAATTTATACAATAAAATATTTAAAAGCAATTAAATATTCAACACAATAGAACTATTACTTACAAAAATAAACATAAACTTCACTTATCCAGTGTAAGCACAATAAATAATGTTTATTTACAATTAGAAACTTATACAACTTCATCTCCTAGAATCTAGGCTAGATAATATGTTTTATTTTAGAGCCACTGAAAATTTTTGAGCACAGTTCTAATCAGGGTATGAGTTTTAAAATAAGCAAGGAACATCTCTTACAGCAAAAGAAAATTAGATCACATTCTTAAGTTACAATTAATGTTATAACATTCATTATTGTGGCAGTTAAGCTGCACATATGTGGTACACCGTTAATGCATATAAGCATATATATTTGATAGCTGACTAGGTAGTATTTGTAAATTGAAGATTTTGGTAGCATCTGTTTCAAGCAATAAAGATAATTTTGTAATACTTGGTACTTAATACTTTATGAATTTAGTTTTAGTTTTTTTTATGAAGTTATATTCAGCCACAAATTATTGAATACATTCATGGACAGATTCATTGGTTTGGAAGTACAACAAAACTATAAATTAGTGACATAAAAGCGTAATATCTAGAACACAGGACTTAAGACCTGCTTCACAGCCACAGTATACACTACTTATAATTATAATAAAAGCATTAATAAAGTACAAACCTCATAAATAAGTAAGTGGCTAGTTATACTGACAAATATCTAGACACATCTAAACACATAATTATTACAATTAAACTTTACTATCTTTGATTTTCTGTTAACTACCATAATTTCAATTGACTATTATTTACACAGACCCTACAAGTTCATGAATAATTTACAATTACTGTATTTTATAAGTTCTTAAATCTAAATTAATTTTTAGATGAAAACAGTACAAATTTCACTACCAAACTTTACAATTGTTTGGAAACAGAAACTTTCTTCACTGTGTGTAAGTGGTCAAGTGTCCGGTCTTATTCTGAATCTAATAAAAATTGTATGTGCCTTAAAAATATACTTTGGCTATTAAATATTAAATAAACCACATGCAATATTATGATAATTTTATCCAGATATATTTTCAGTTAAATTTACCAGAATGAACTTTATTGAATGATAAGTAAGATGATCTGGATGTATTAAACTTCTTTTTAATTCACTAAGTGATTTACAGCACTCATCACCATAGTAAGCTAAGTAGCTCGGCCCCTCACCATTATAAGCTGAAGGAAACTTGGATTAACTATTATATCAGAATGTCAAACTAGACAACTGATCATGGGTGCTGCTAAGCATTCTGGGATTAAAAATAACTTCAAATCTAAAAAGGCTACTTTTATTCAATATATGTTTTATATTATGATGTGGTTGGCCATGATTTTCTTTTAAATAATGGTTCTTTTATATTAATTTATTTACACATTTTGTTCAACATTTTAACTATTCCACATTTCATCCTTAATTCATTACAAATTGCAGTCTTATAAATAGGTAATTATGATGATCTAAGGTAGGAAACTTATTGTGAGATAGCAGAGACCATCATAATTAGGGGCAAAACAATAAGGAAGGTGCAATATCCACAAAGCAATTTTCAACACAAATGTAAAATTGAAATGGGGACTATGCCAATGATTTCTCATAAGGACAACATTTACCCATTGTATCCTACTTATTGATAACAATGTCCTTGCCTGCTGCAGCTGAGTGATATTATCACTGTGAGAGCTCTGTTTTCACCAAGTCACTTATTCAGTGTGGTGAATAAGGAAGAATCTTCTAAGTAATGCTTGACATGACATTTTTTGAAAAGCATTGTATGACCACCAGTGGATAATGATGCTGCCATAATAATTTATAAAGTATATCTTCACCTTTTCTGATAGTGACTTGTGTGTATATACAGAACCATTAAAAATATCATTTCATATTTTTAGAATGGATATTGTTAAAAATGTGTATTTTAGGATTTATTAAGAGTAATAGCATAATTTTTCTAATGGCTCTGAATATGTATACAACTTAAATTGATTTAAAAAAATTATGTGATATTTATGACAACAGTATAATATGTTGTTTTGTTAGTGATTCATATGAAAACAAATCATTGCTATGTACTAGATTTTAATACATAGTTGAAGTTGGTAAAAATTTTGTTGACTGTATTGTTAAACAAACATGAGTGATTAAAAAAATATTTGCCTTTCAAATTGCTTTGTGCATATTTGTCGCCATTTTACGTATTTATTTGTTAAATTTTTCTCTCTTTGTCTGTTTAGTATAATGTTTCAATCAATTTTGAACTAACTTCCTGATGAGCTTTGAACTTTGAAGAACTAGAAACTATAAAACACTCTTCTCAAGTAGGTTGGTGAGGCAGCTACTACTTCTGCCGATAAAGCAAAGGAATGTGAGGGGTCCTTGGGGTTAGCCATGTAACATTTTATGATCCCTATGGAAAACTATTAAAATTAAGGAAATCACATTCAATGTTCAATGCGTCATGCTGTTGTTTCATAATATGGTTAGTGTAAAGAATCATAAAACCTTTTTACAAGAAACAAGGCATTCCATCTTAGTCCTTAGAGATGACAATGCAACCGTATTTTGTATGGGCCACAGCATTCACTTACCATCAGTTGGACTGTGTGTTCATTTGTCACCCTAATTCTATAAAAATCTTTTTTACTGGAAATTAGGCATTCTATCTTAGTCCCTAAAGGACTTAATTAGTTCTTAATCGAAGATATTTACAGAAGTCTTGGCCACAGCATATCCACTTACAATGAGGTAGACTGTGTACACATTTGTGATCCTGATTACATTAAAAAAGAATCCTTTTCATCATCATCATCATGGGTTTGTATAGTGTAAATGATTGTAGAAATCCTGCTGAGTTATCCAGCATGACTTGTAAAGCCCTCTCACTTATGGCTATGGGTGTGAATCGTAGAAAGTCAACACGACTTGTCAACACTCAGTAACGGGTGAGAGCGGCGAGATCACTCGATGCCGAAGGTGTTGGTCTAGTCGACGGTGAGCAGCAGCGCAGGCGCGGGGTAGGGCATAGAAAGCCATGTTGGCCAAGCTAGTGGGGTTAGCTAACATGAGATGGCAACACTTGAACGTTAGAGCGTCGCGCTAACTCGATGCTGAAGGTGTTGGTCTCCTCGACGGCCAGCAGCAGCTTCTCGTGCGGCAGCGCAGTCGCGGGGTGGGGCGTGGAAAGCCATGTTGGCCAAGCTAGTGGGGTTAGCCAACATGAGTTGGCAACACTTGAACGTTAGAGCGTCGCGCTCACTCGATGCCGAAGGTGTTGGTCTCCTCGACGGCCAGCAGCAGCTTCTCGTGCGGCAGCGCAGTCGCGGGGTAGGGCGTGGATAGCCATGTTGGCCAAGCTAGTGGGGTTAGCCAACATGAGTTGGCAACACTTGAACGTTAGAGCATCGCGCTCACTCGATGCCGAAGGTGTTGGTCTCCTCGACGGCCAGCAGCAGCTTCTCGTGCAGCAGCGCGGGCGCGGGGTAGGGCGGCAGGTCGAGGCGGTTGAAGCAGGTGTGCGCGCGCGGCAGCGACTCCACGCGGCCCCAGCGCTCGATGCAGAAGCGGCGCGGGCCCGTGGAACCGCGCAGCGCCGAGAACCCTTCGTACGGGATCGACGACGTGCCCGTCACGAACTGCACCAGGCGCAGCCGTTGCTCGTTCGTGAACCTGCACCAAGGGAAAACAAACATATTAACTTTCATTTTTATTTAGAAAAAGGTTGGGATTACTTTTGATTAAACTATAAAGAAAGATAATATAGAATACTCTACATACTCATACTCAATGAAGAACATGAATTAGAACAGCCTTAATAACAAGAGTTGACTAAAGTAATAATGAGTCGACTGGACCGAGGACACTAAGTAGCAACGTATGACAACAATATAATGCTGCCGTATTTCGTGTGGCGAGAGATTAGAAACAGAGATCCTTTTTCCTAGTAACGAATCACTTCATTATGCCTCATGGAAGCAACATCCACATTTTGATGGATAAAACGCGTATAATAAAAATGTAGGTTGGCACCGGACAACCATATCCACATACAATGAAGTTAACTGCTCTCATTTGTCACCCTTTTATTAAAAATAACCGTATTTCGCGATAATAATAAGACTACTTAAATATGTATTCTAATAAGTTAATTACGGCCACTAATTTATATTTTCAACTATTTATATTATATTCTTCTTATAAATATTCATTAATGTTTCACTTATGACGAGATATCCATTAATTATAATCTATTTCATTATTAAATTGGTATCTAAATATTCGCGAATTTTCGATCTGTTTTACGTTGTTTTTTTTTATAAATACCTACAAATGAAATAGAGGACGAGTGAAGAATACTAGGTAATGGCCAAGACTCTGGCGTAAATAATAACCTCATTTATCGACACAAAAACAAGAACGGATATCATAACTACGACGAGTTAAACTCAACTTCCGCCTTTAAAAAAATTGTTATCGTCTATTTATCTAAAAATAAATCTGGTCCGGTAGAGAGTAAGTGTTCTGTAATCTAATCTATATTTTGTTTTCGTTGATCGTGGTTGTTGTCGTAGAATATGTTATTACGCAATTCTCGAAGTTATTACTATGTACCTATAATGTAATTTGCAAAATCTAGTTTTAGTAATTTAGAATTATTCAATTTGCCTGCGAAGCGTGACTGCATTTATGCGCTTTATATAAAAGCGCATAGTATGCGCTACTATATTTTTCTGAATTATACCTTCTGTGTACTAAATATCGGGAATTTGTCAATAAAACAAAAAATACAAATTATTCATCTAAATTTATTATATCGCCTTCAAAGTAGGCCCCATCGCTTGCAATACAACATCTCCAACGCTTCACCCAGTCTTCCATACATTTTTCATAGGCTATTTGCGTTATGGCCTTTAGCTCATTCAGCGAATTTTTTGTTATGGCTTCTATCGACTCAAAACGTTTTCCTCGAAGTGGTAATTTTAACTTGGGAAATAAAAAAATTCAGACGGAGCCATATCAGGTGAATACGGTGCTTGGTCGAGAACTTTTGTTGAATTTTTCGCTAAAAACTCTTTCACTATAATGGCTGTGTGTGATGGTGCATTATCATGGTGCAGCATCCATGAGTTGTGTTGCCACAAATCTGGACGTTTTCGGCGGATACTCTCACGCAAACGCTTCATGACGCCTAAATAATATTCTTTATTCACTGTTTCTCCCTTTGGAAGGAATTCGGAGTGAACCACACCACGGTAGTCAAAAAAAACTGTCAGCATCACCTTGATTTTGGAGCGACTGCCGCGGTTTTTTGGGTTTCGGTTCGTTTTCGAGACGCCATTCTGAAGACTGTTGGCTTGTTTGCATGTCGTACTCATAAACCCATGTCTCGTCGCCAGTTATTATACGTTTCATAAAGGTCGGATCCGTAGAAGCTCGGGAAACCATGTCTTCAGCGACATGCTTTCGCTGCGCTCTTTGAACAAAATTGAGCTCTTTTGGAACTAGTCGAGCGGCGACGCGTTTCATGCCTAAAATGTCAATGAGAATGTTGTGGACGGACTTAAAAGATATGTTCACCTCACTAGCCAACTCTCTCAGACTCATACGTCGATTTTCGAGTACTAGCTTCTTGATTTTGTCGATGTTTTCTTTGGTCGTAGCGGTAGAAGGTCTACCAGAACGAGGCAAGTCTACTACTACTTCTCGGCCTTCTTTAAAAGCCTTATACCATTCATAAGCCCTTGTTTTCGATATACACGATTCGCCGTAGGTATTTCGCAACATTTTTAGTGATTCACCACATGAATTATCATTCGAAACACAAAATTTAAGGCACACTCTTTGTTCAACAATATTTTCCATTGTAAAAATCGCCGAGAACTCAAAACTATGACCAACAAAAAGTGTAGTTTAAAACAAATTAAATGACAGATCCCGCTCAAACTTTGCGCGCTAAATCAGTACAGTGCTACCAACATGCAATAAAAAAATTAGAACGACATCTTTTACGCGGGTCTTTTTATTGACATATTCCCGATACTTTTTACACAGAGTAGTATGAGCTGCGACTAGTTTAAATACAATAAATTCTTGGTTTAGGGTTTTTAACATATATGTAGATGTTCACAATCGTTTAGAGATTACTTACTACTACTACTTTTATTAAAAAAAACCTAGATTAAAGTATCTGTGGATGTCTTTTAGATTCATTTTGGTTTATTTAAGAGAAGCAATACTATGGGCACGAATAGCGGTCACATAGTTCATTTTTTTATATAATAAAGTAGTGGCTCACCAATCTGCCTGTCCAGCGTGCTGAGTATGGGTTAAGAGAGTGTTGTGGCAGTTAGCACATTCTTGGTAAGGCCTGTGTCTAGCAGTGTACTTAAAAAGGCTATTGACGTAATGTGCATACTTTATTTAAGCTGATGATATGTTTTGACGTCTCGTATTCCCAGTCCGTAAAAGTCTACTACTGAACATGGGTCATTTCCGAGATTGGTTATTGCAGTACCAAAGGACTCGCACCTTTGACGCTGTCCCCATTCGTAGGTCTGGGTATTTTTGTACCTTTTAACTGCAAATAAAGAATTTGAATTTACGTCTTCCGTCATTTATTGAAAGCCATGAGATCTTAGAAATTTACCCAATCGTCTCTTACACCACCACACGGCAGTACCGTACCGGGCAGTACCGTGTTGTGGCAGTGTAAGAATATCCACCATCCCATTTTTTTTCGTGGTAGAGCCATACTGCAGCTACATTAGTAATAAGTATAGATGTAGCACGTACGGGTCGCCTCGACCGGTGAGGTCCGCACTCTCACAGAATACGAGCGCAAAATAGCAGCTTAACGCTGCTGTTTCGTATGGTGAGTGTAGAGAACCGGTGACTCTTTTTACTGGAAATGAGGCCTACCATCATAGTCCTCACAGGTGACAACGCATTTGCATTTTGATTCGTAATCGAGGATAGATGTAGATGTCTATGGGCCGCAGCAAGAACTTACCATCAGGTGGACTGTGTGCTCGTTTGTCACCCCCTTCTATAAAAAAAACCCTATATCATCCCGTGGGTGTAAGGGGCGACAAATGGAAACAAATCTGGGAAAGGGCACCAGCATCTTCCGAATACCGACCAAGGATAATAAACTGCGGTTGCCAAGCGTGACAACTAGGCAAATATCCTACCTACGAGGCAATTTATGGGGGAGGCCTGTGTTCAGCAGTGGACTTTAATTGGCTGTAACGGTAGTTAAAAGTGCGGTATTCGAATAAGAAAGAAAGTTCATAATACTTCAAAAGGTTCTGTTCTGTGGATATATGCGCATTTTAATTCAAAAACTTATATGGAATTTTACAGATTTCATCACTTTTAATTTAGAAAGGAATTACCTAAATTAAACTTATTGAAAAAACCTTAATTAAATGCAATACAATTCTTACAATTATAGGTATTTATTTAATATAACTATTAAAAGCATTTACAAATTTATAAGTATTTTTTTATAGGATAGGATTAGAAAGAGCACACAGTCCACCTGATGGTAAGTGGTTGCTGTGGCCCATAGACATCTACATTTATCTTCGATTACGAATCAAAATGCAGATGCGTTGTAACCCGTGGAGACCTTAGATGAAATGCCTCATTTCCAGTAAAAGGGGTCTCCGGTTCTCTACACTCACCATACGAAACACGGCAGCGTTAAGCTGCTATTTTACGCTCGTATTCTGTGAGAGCGTGCTCCTTGCAGCAGCGTGGTTCTATCACGTAAAGACTACTACCAACTAATATCAAAGGATTTAATTTGTTTCCTTACAACACCTAATCCTACAGTAGAAGCGGCCTTAACAAAGGCGCAACATATAACTGCAGCATGGCTCTACCTCTACCGCGTATAATAAAAAAATTGCGTAAAATAGAAAGGCAGTTGTTTTAGTTTTTACTTAGAGAACGCAGAACCTTAAACAGCAGAAGAAAAAAAATGCTGGAATTTTCCTCCCTCCCTTCCACAATCGGACAACCGGACGCTCGGCAGGCCCTCATTCTCCCCCGTGTGATTGATATTTGTATAAGGCAATCAAACCAAACGGTTTGATTCGTCGTTCGTAATGCGCAAGACAGTGGAATATTTTGCCAGCGTCTCTTAGGGTTGCTAGATGGTAGGGATTCTCCAGACTCCCGAAATAATTCAAAATCCCCAGAAAAACAGATTCTCGGAAAGTTAACGTAATACGCCTTTGATTTAATAAAAGCTGAGTTAGTAATTAGACTGAACTTTGGAGTGAATTTATTGAATTTTAAATATTTTCTGAATACTACTTAAGGATTCAAATTGGTGAACTTTAGTGAAGTCCAATGCCAAATACATGTGGCAACCTAAAAATAAGGCGTACTTAAATTAGTTTTGTTTAAAACACTTTTTGTGGCCTCCTCTCAAAAAAATTGACTTTTATTTTTAATATTTATTTCTCCCGACAACAACCCTAAAATGCCGACATTTTCAGAACTTGTTCAGATATTTTGATCTTCCGATCTGGCAAACCTAGTCTCTTTCCATGCGACTATAAGTGAGTGTGTTCGAGGCAAGACTATAGTAATTGTTCTGAGTCTGGAAGTTGATCCTTGTGAAATTTGTGTATGTAAACTGCTCCCACGATACAGGAGAAAATCCTAGTGCGGAGGTTATGTTTAAAAAAAACATTTAATAGTATATTTAGTAGTTAATATATAAGGCCCTCATAAGTATATATTTTTGTCTATATCTACAACGGCAGATAAAGCCAATAGGCAGCTAAAAGATAACAGTAATAATTTGCCATCATAAAGGTTTTGTGTCACTGACATTAAGTATACGCCATTTTTCGATCATGTTTGTCTCAACCACCAACAAGTTGCCTTCAATTATTCAAAGGCGGAAAGCTACAGAGAGATATTTTTATGTTCTTTTGTTAAGTCTGTGTTTTATCATATTCGGCTAAATCATCGTTTATGCTTCCCATCAGATGGGATAGCAGTGGGGCCTAAGATTACAAACAGTGCAAAAGCAGAGGACGCAAGAGATTAGAGTTACCTGTCGATGGCCTGCCAGAACCAGATGATGACGGGATGTGCGTCGTGATATCCGCCGCGGTACTCCGTGTTGTCGCGCCAGTCGGCCACGTCCAGCTCCGGCGCGCCCGCTATCACCAGCTCCAGCTCGCGCGCATCGAATGCCGCCACTAGCCGCGGATCCACCACCTAACATCAGTATTTAATTAAATAACAGTTATAAAGTGTGTTTACGTGTAGGAGAGGTGTGCGACGACACAATATATTTTCTTATAAAAAAAAATTTAAATAGCGATTAGCCAAATCCAATAAGGCAGTTAATTTTAACAGCCATGCGGAGTTAAAACCTAATTGACTTTTTTGTGTCGTTAACGCTATTAGAAAACTTTAAAAATGAATGGGATTCACATATCTCAACGCACAGTCACCTTCAGACAGTCAACCTTGCTAATCCCAAAGGCGGCTTTAAACCTAAATACGCTACAACTAACAGTTTACATTAGCGCGGTGACAAAGCGCCGTTAGAATCTATAATCTCATTTTGTTTCGTGTAAGTATATTTGATTTTATAATCGAATAAGCAATATATTTTTGAACAAGTTTTAATCCGGAAAGATTTTAAAGTTTCCCATAAATGGTCAGTACAAATATATGGTATTTTCTTAAGTGGAAATATAACCTCAAATGGCTTAGCAAGATCCTCCGTTATACCGAAAGTATTGCAGCATTAACTTTGAAATAAATATATGGTAAAGTTGAGGATTAATGTTAAGTACTATGTTAGACGAAAACATGATTCCGTAAAATTTTCTCGGTAGAAAAAAAATCCAAAGTTACCTCCAAACTGAACAATAAACCGCTGTTATTCATAAAATACTTTAAATAAGATTATGAAACTTTGCATACTAACTGAACTTACTATAAAGCGGGGCTTATGTTTTTAATTTTTTTTTAATTACCATTATTTTCACTGTAAAAAGAAATTACCTAAACTATCGGCGTCCTGTGTAGCTTGGAACTGTGCAGCAGGAAACAAGCTTCAGGAAAGTTAATGCTGCAATATTTTCGGCGTAACGGAGGATCTTGCTAAGCCATTTGAGGTTATATCTCCCCTTAATTTATAATACCCAGACCAACGTCGAAGGGCGAGAGGTGTAGGTACCTACTCAGTATGAATCCGCGCACTTCCGACAAATCCTCCCTCGAGTGGAAACGATCCGGACGGGAATATCCAGCTACGAGCTATTAGGTACAACCCGGTAAAGGAGAAAGGTGAGAAACAGCTCTCAACAGGGCTAAGGTTTCCCCTCATTTTGACTAATTGCTTAGCTATACAACATGGTCATAATAGAATTAAAAATTATTAATATGTAGAGAATTGTATCAAATTATGTTATTGCATGATTAAGTAAGATGTTTAGGTTAACGTTTTCATTAAACGTTAACAAGTAGTACTAAACGTGGTTTATATTAGCATATTACAGTACCTATAGAGCTATACATGTGTTATAATGTTGTTTGTGCGCATTGAAGGAAAATTAAAAATAGCATCGTAGAAAACAAACAACATTGATAACTGCGTGACTGCGTATAATTTGCGTGTGTTCGTCAACGATGTAGGTATTGTTAAGAGGTAATTTGTGAGCTCATTGTTTTGTATTTGTGTTTTCAATTTATTATGCATAATATGCAGTATGCGCCAAATGTGTGTCGGAAACTGATGCTGAAAGTTACAATAATATCACGTGTGAATTTATAACACTGCTTGAAGTGATAAAAAAAGTGGAAAGAATGTATTATAATTTAGGTACTAATTTATTTTAAAATTTTAATTTTAATGTGTGATAGTCGTTGTAGTTACACATTTTGAAACTATTTGACATAGACAAGTTGTGGCTTAGAAAGCTGCACACTATTTAAATTTTAATAGTACTCGAGTAACTTGAATAATCCCCGCTAGCATCACTTACTAAAGGTGTTATTTGAATAATACGTGATCGGCTGTGAAGAAACACGTCTCAAGAAATGTGCATGTCTGAGAAATTGAAATTCGCCGCAGCGCCACTGGCTTCGTGATTTTTTAACTTCTCGCTAAGAAAATTGAAAATGTTCAAAAATCGGGAAGTTATTGTTTTTATCCCGTTTTTTGAAAATTGAGTTTTCATCAAATCTTGACGTTGAAAATTGTCAGGATGGCTTGTGACCTAACAGGAAGCCACCCTGACAATTTTCCGCGTGTGTATGCGTGTGTGTGTGTGTGTGTGTGTGTGTGTGTGTGTGTGTGTGTGTGTATGTGCGCGTGTGTATGTGTGAGCTCACCTCGTGGAAGCCGCGCACGAGCCACTCGGTCTGAGCGGCGACGCCCCGCTGCACGCGCCAGCGCACGACGCGCTCAAGGTACTCGTTGCGGTTGCGCTCGGTGACGGGCAGGTCGCGGCCGCCCGGCTTCAGCTCGCGCTCCAGCACACGCCCGTCGGCCAGCCGCTCCGACACCGCGAACGTCAATTCCAGCGACGACACGCAGCGCGCCGACTGCACGCACACAACCTCACAGCGTTACTAATACGCTTCTCAAGCATTCACTTTATCACACACCAAGCAGGATCGCTATGTAGGTAATGTGCGAGGTGTCAATGCGAGGCGTTTTGATCTAACTTGGACTTTAATAATACTACTCTCTTATTCTAAACTTAACACTAATATTATATTGTTATGATCCAAAGTCGACGGCACTAGCGCCATCTAGTGTCGGGTAACAGCGAGGAGAGTTTTCCAGAAAATACATGACTCTTCTTTCAACCAACAGCGCCATCTAGTATCGAACAGAAGAATTAAGCTTTCTGGAACCCGCACACTCGAATTTTCTGCGCTTGGTCGATTAGTGCGCGTATTTACTTGAATGTTCTGGATAATTCGGTACTAATGTGTATTTATAGGCGCTGCAAGGTGCGATCGAGGAAGTATTGAATTTGGCGAGACAAGCGAAGCTTCGGAGCGGAATAAAGTGAATCAGTGTGATTAATTATTGGTGTTTTAAGTTTTAATTTGTGTAAAGAAAATTAAAGTGTTAATTTAGGTAATTCTATCGGCAATTTTTATTGTCACGACCCTCAAGCTCGTAACAATATGTATTGTCGTGGGGGCACAAGTGTAGTAAGTAAAGCAGAATAGTTTTCCGTTCGAAATTTTCTTTGATTCGAAATTCCGCATGACTGTCTGTACATTCGGAATCCCGCACGGAAAAAAGCTACCACACATTCTTAAATTCCGTACGCAACGCAGCCAGTGTGCATCGCACGATCGAAGCGAGGAGGTGTTTATGTACGTGTTTACCTATATGTAATCTCATATGTGTATCTCTTCGTAACATTTCCTGTTACTTTTTTTATTAATTAATCGAAAGAGTTTATAGACAACCTATAGTATCAAAAAATTTCTCTAGATGGGCTCGTTGATCGTAATTTGGCCCCTTTTTACTTATTGTTGATACCTTGCAATCTTAGAATGTTAAGGGAATGCACCCAGTAACGGTTGGAGTCTTCTTAGCTAGATACAGCAACAATGCAATTGCAATCAGAAAATCGTCCATATTCGCCGGCAGAATGTCTGTATTCAATGGCTATCGTCTCTTTTAGCCTTGTTATTACGACGGGAAATAAACGTACAAATCTATGTGTGTGATGTATTTACGGAATCCCGAATCGATATTCCGAAACGGAATTCAGACTGTATGTGGCGTAGTGAGCGACTCGCTGACATAGACATTTCAACTTCCACCTCCTCCCCTTCCCGATTTTTTAACTTATTATAAGCCAGTGTTTGAATACTCCCACCTGCTCGAACTGTTACCGCGAATGAATGAATTAGGCTGTGATTCATGTGATCTCCAGTATACAATCTCCAATATTGTACAAAATCTCCAGACCAGCAAATATGTAGCTAATTTTAGCGTACCATCCTGTCTTTTATGCAAAAATTATAAGGAAAATGCCACACGGTCCGTCGATTGGAGCAAGCGCACAATTACACTTAATTATTTTGCAACTTAATATAATGAAATTAAATGTAAAATACATAATATATAGGGACGTAAAAGTTAAATTGATACCTATTGTGAACTCTTAATAAGAGATTGATTTTTAAATAAAATAATGTTTAGTCTTTTTGAGTAGCTAAGTATATAAAACATAGGTACATACATACATACATAGCATCACGCCTTTATCCCCTAGGCGGAAGGAGCTAATCGAACGACGTTTAGCCCAAAAATATGGGTTTAGATGGAAAATTCTAAAAGTAGGTAGCGATAGTAAATCGCTTATATAACCACAAACGCAATACCCCATTAGTCGCATTTTACGACATGGTAAGCAAAAAACACATTTGGCACATTCTTTTTATTGTAAGTTTCACATTAACATGAAACCTACATGGTATATAATATATAATACAATAGACTGAAAAAATGAAAAGTAAATTTTTACTCATTCATTATTGCCCATAATAAATGCCGCAAACGTACTTTTAGGTAAATGGAAAAGTACTGTCCGAGATATTAAGATCGGGTAACATCTATCCAAGACGGAACAACTGATAACATATAACAAAGACATTTAATATTTATTTAAATCTCTGACATACATATACCATACCATTATAGCCTATCAGAGTTTACTACTGAACCCTGAAAAGTTCACGCATCCATAGTTTACTTCATACGAGGGATATGTGCCATAGTTTAGTTTATCAGAAAGATGCCGCTGCGCATCGCATAACGCACGATATTAGATAACTTTTTAACAAACTCACCTGTAACCAGCGCAGAGAAGCGGCGAACTGCGCGTCCAACGCATCGACGTCCTCGAGCGCGGGGGGCAGCCGCAGCAGCGCGCGGTACAGCGCCCGCGTGAACCACGCCTCCAGCAGGTACCCGTGCACCAGAGCTAGGCCCAGAACGCGTCCTGAGAACCGGAACCTAGTACAAATTTAAATAATTTATGGTAGTTTTTTGAGAGCGCATTGATATTTTTATGGTGGCGGTGTTATAAAATTCATCAGCTCAATTAATCTGTTAAAGATTCGCTTAAGAGTGATGTCATTACTTATGGCATTCGTCATAATTGTGATATATATATATATATATATATATATATATATATATATATATATACGTAGTAGAGCCACGCTGCAGCTTTATTATGGTTGTAGCACGAATGGGTCGGCTCGACCGGGGAAGGACCACGCTCTCACAGAATACCAGCGTAAAATAGCAGCTTAATGATGCTGTGTTTCGTATGGCGAGTGTAGAGATCCAGAGATCTGCGGGCACGCCAGTGCCCTCGCCAAGTCGAGCAAAAAAGCGGCACGGCCGTACCATACTTTTCTCGAAGCAATTCAGGCCATTTTCGACCCATGACTTCGTTGTAGATAGAACTAGAAACCTGAATTTTCAGAAACCAAGCGGGCATTGTATAGACACGGTATATTTCAAATTTCATTCAATTTATTTTCTGTTCGTTGCATTCAAAATTCAGTCAAACTATTTATTTAAACCATAAACGATTTTTAATATTGATATGGTCATAATAAGATGTTGTTACGTTAGCTAATTACGTAATAATTTAAAACAGGACCCTTAAGTAGGGGCCGAATAAATTAACCGATTTGAAACAACGTATTTCATCGTAGTTCTCACGGGTGACAACGTATCTGCGTTTTGATTCTTATTCGAGGATAAATGTAAATATCATCTATGGGCCACATCATCCACTTACCATCAGGGGGACTGTGTGCTCGTTTGTCACGATTATTCTATAAAATAAATAAAATCGTTATCTTAAATACTACCAGTAGGTCGGTTTTTTTACTCATGTACCAGTAGTACGTAAATATGCAACACGTGAAGAAGCGTGTACGCCGGGCGAAAAGTATGCTAGTATTTGTCTTCTTGTCCGCATGCCATATAGACATGTGTTTTATACAACCAATAGAATATCGTAATTTACATATCTCGTCTCCACTCAGCTTCATCAGATTCCACTGAGCGGAAATGTATCATAGTTGTATCGCGCGATCGAAGCGGAGATGTAAGCTGACTGCGACGAATGCATTTCATGTCAGATCGCGCTAAATTGTGCGTTCGTCTCAACATCCAACGCGCGCCACACGCAGCTCAACTCCGTTCTAGCCAGCACAGATCTCAGTCTAGCCAGTACCACAGTACGCACCTGAGCACAGTTTCGGTGGATACACCCTAGCTGAAAAACATTACGTCTCCGCTACGGTGGAGTCCGGTTTTTAAGATATATGGAAGTGTTATAATGTGTTAGTTTAAACTTTATATCGAAAATATAGTTCAGTAAAAATTCGTATTTTTGTCTGTTTAACAAGAAACTACAATTTATTTAGAGTAGTATTTTGTCAAGCTTAAGACCAGTGGCGATAAATCTTAGATGCATGAAGTCTGATAATCGCAAATTGTCCTTGAGGAGAAGCTATGTTGCATATGCAGTAACTGAAGACTGTTAGAGTCTGATGGTGATAATGCTTCTATGTAGCATATTTATCAATAATAGCCGATACTGAAGAACCAAGGTTAAAAATTACATTCGTACACATTGAGCTATTACTACTACGTAATAGTTCGATGTTCGTACAAGTATTTATTATGTTTTTATAACTTTTACTGGTCACAATACCCTTATTGGACCTTAGTTTTAATGTTAATTTGATACGAAAAATCTAAAACAAAAACATATCCATTAATCAAAAGAAAAACATAAATTGGTAACGTAAGAGAATCTAAAATGAAATAAGGAGTGTCGTCACACGTTAATCCAGCAATATTGGGTTACCCATTATAAATAGAAAAAAATATACGTTCAGCTGTGAGTCGCGAGTGCGTAGTTACTGTTTGTACGAAACTCGATATCAATGTAATTTGATCGTAGAAATACATAAATAAAATAAGGGATTTTGGTTTATTAAAAACCGTGAAGTTAAAATGGTATTGTTTTATTTTTCGTAGATCAGCGGAGTAATTTGTCCATCGTACATCTAGAGTTTTATAATTATGATATTATTAAAAGAATTTTAACAACACTTTTAACATTAGTAGCATTCCCGTTAACTACTTCAACAAAGCTTAAAATAGGTCCTAGATTATTTTAAAAGAGATCGTGAGTTGGATTTTTATTTACGTAGCGCATAGGAATTTTCCTAGATTATAGTGGAAACAAAGTACCTTATATTTGTAACTAATTTGGATTTTTCATTAGCTACACTTACGATTAATAATATATGAACAGTCGAAATATTTTTGTCCCAACTCGAAGTCATGTTAGGAATGACTTTTGGATCAGAATAAATAATTGTTTATGGTATTGACTGGTATTGACAATTCCATTTGATGTATACCTATTCGTACGGTTTGGAAGAGATAAGTTTAGTTGACACGGGCCGTGCGGACTGTACTCAAAGCTGTAATTATACGGACTAATATGGTGCTTTAATTAATCTTTGATGTTCAAACGAAGTTTGCAAGTAGTAGGTAATCTAAATGATAGAATCAGGCGTTACTTTGCGGAAATTCATTATAATAAAGATATTAATATTTAATTCGCAACCATCCGCTTAATTAAATACAATGATGTGTCTTACCTGGATTTAAGAGCACTTCCCGCCCTCCCTCAATTGCGTGCACTAATCCCGTTACCACTAGTCCCGCCGGCACCACCACTCCCAACACCACTATTCCAGGAAATACACACCATTGATGACAATACTTATTTTTCGATAAATTTGAAAAACATGCAACGACTCTTTTAATTGTTATTGTTAAGTCAAGGAAATTAAGGGAGCAATCTTGTTCCAATTCAAGCTTAAATTTAATTTTGTCATGGACTCTATTTATTTTATTAAGGAAAACCAGTTGTCTCCTTGTGCCAGTCCAGCAAATAATAATATAAGTAGTAATAGTATAAAATATTTTGGTTGACAACTATATTTTGGTTTTGGAAATTATCCATGGAAATGTCCGCCGTAAGTGGACTTAGAGGGGACCCGATAGCTAACCCTTCTTTTTGTAGATAGAAACGGTATAATTTAAAAGGTAAAAAAAACGGAAATAATTTTGTTTCATACAGAGAGAGGTTAAGTATTCGATGGTGTGTCTTTCCTGGAATAGTGGTGTTGGGAGTGGTGGTGCTGGAACTAGTGGTGACGGGATTAGTGCACGCAATTGAGGGAGGGCGGGAGGTGCTCAATCCAGGTAAGACACATATTGTATTTAATTAAGCGGATGGTTGCGAATTAAATATTAATATATTTATAAGTAGGTAATCGACCTTTAACATACATATTTTAACGAATTGAATATGTGTGAATTGCTTAGGAAATATTTATTAATATAAAAGTCCGATATGTAATGAAATTTTATTATAAGTGGTGAATTTTCTTTTATTACTATGTCATTCCTTAGTATTTTCGTTTATAAAATATTGTTATTTAAGTTATGTATCATGCAGAGAGATCCTGATTGACACTTGTCCTTCGCATGTCAGCAATTTCCTTGTTTGCAACAAAGTGAGCTCATGTTAAAAACAAATCAACCCTAATTGCCCTGCAGTAAAACGTTCATTACACGCCATTATCCTGTATTAATACGAGCAATATTTATACATATATTTGTTTGTTTGTAATAAAGTTTTTGAAAACGGCTTTAACAATTTGGATGAAATTTACGTGGTAGAGTCACGCTGCAACTATATGGCTTATGGTTGTAGCACGAATGGGTCAGCTCGACCGAGGACCGGGGACCACGCTCACACAGAGTACTAGCGTAAAATAGCAGATTAACGATGATGTGTGTCGTATGGTGAGTGTACAGAACCGGGAACCTTTTTTGCTGGAAACGAGGCATTCCATCTTAGTCCTCAGTGGTAACAATTCATCTGCATTTTGATTCTTAATCGAAGATAAATGTAGATGCTTATAGGCCACAAAATCCACTTATGATCAGGTGGACTGTGTGCTCGTTTGTCACCCCATCCTATAAATAAAATTACAATGTAGGTGTAATTGTCATTATATACATAGTAAAAATTTGAGTTCTAGCGCAAACGACTCTAACGCTGGGAAAAAATAAATAATTATAGACCAATAATTAAATGTTTTGTTTGCTAAGTTAAGTACATTTTTATGGCCCTGCCGCGCCGTGCGTACTTTATTATGGTATTAGGTAAATACAGATGTAGACGGATTGAACGGATTAAGATCTTTATTACTATTTTTTCAGAAAATTATTGTATTATCTATATACAATCTAAACTTTTGGATAATAAAAATAAAAAATAAAAATATAAGTACTTATAATATTATGTGTATTTATACGTAACTGGTTTTTCGGAAACGACTCCAGCGATTTAAATGTACTTTTTGTAACAATTATATTTTTTTCAAACACCAAGTGAATCTCGATCGCCCAGGTAGATACACGAAATTCGAACTCTGTTATAAATAAGTGTATTAGTAGTGCTGGCATGAGTTGTCACATCGCAAAAGGCAGTGTTGCTGTACATTTCCATACTTTTTCCGACGAATGATGACACATTTAGTGAGTTTAGTTTTCACAGTGCAACGTCTCCGAGTGCCGGGACAAACTTGTGTCTGAAGTCGAGTCTTTGCTGAACAGAGTCTCGGATTGGGGACGACTAAATCTAGTCCAGTTTAACCCCCAGAAGACACAAGTTTGCGCGTTAACCGCTAAAAAGAACCCCTTTGTCGTATCCCCTCAGTTTCAAGGCACTCCCCTTGTTGCCTCAGCCAGTATCGGAATCCTCGGCGTCGACATATCGAGTGACGTGCAGTTTCGTGGTCACTTGGAAGGGAAGGCCAAATTGGCCTCTAAAAAGCTTGGCGTGCTCAGCAGAGCGGGACAGTATTTCATGCCGGCACACCGCCTGCAACTTTACAAGGCGCAGGTTCGGCCGCACATGGAATACTGTTCCCATCTCTGGGCTGGGGCTCCCCAGTACCAGCTCCTTCCACTTGACCGCATCCAGCGCAGAGCGGCTCGAATCGTCGACGACCGAGTGCTTTCCGATCGGCTCGATTCACTGGCGTTGCGAAGAGATGTTGCATCTCTTTGCGTATTTTATCGCATCTATCACGGGGAGTGCTCTGAGAAATTGTTCGGATTAATCCCAGCCGCCAAATTTCGTGAACGCACGACACGGCAAACGTCCCGATACCATCCACACCATCTGGATGCTTGGCGGTCCACCACTGTACGTTTCACAAGGAGTTTTCTTCCACGTACAACCTCTCTGTGGAATAGTTTATCACCGGCGATTTTTCCGGACCGATACGACCTGGGGACCTTCAAGAAAAGAGCTTACTCCTTTCTAAAGGGCCGGCAACGCACCCGCAATTCTCCTGGTGTTGCGGTTGATCATGGGCGGCGGTAGTCACTTAACATCAGGTGAGCCGCATGCTCGTTTGCCCCCTCTTCTATAAAAAAAAAAAAAAAAAATGTCTTCTATTCCGTTAAACGATGCTTTTAATTAGTACTTCTCAGGTTCTTTGAAATTTTAAAGTGATTCACCTAAATGCACAAAGTATTCCAGCCTAATCCAGTCATCTATCACCACCTCTAAATTTCCTGACGATTGCAAGAGCGCACAAGTAATTCCTCTCCTTAAGAAGGCCCAATAAGCCTCACATTTTACCGACTTTCGCCTCATTTCCATTCTTTCATTTCTATCTAAATTCCTATGGAAACTAATTTTTCACCAATCTTAACATATATAAATTACGTGTCACGTTTTTTGTCCGCGATGGACTCCTAAACTACTTGACCGATTTTAATCAAATTCACACCGTGTGCTGTTTGTTACAACTTGAGAGATAGGATAGTTTTTTGCCCATGAGTGACCAACAATTTTTTTGCGAATTTAAGGATTTTTAATAGGACATGACGGGGTCGTCGAAAAAGGCAGAACAACGTCTGCCTGCGTCTTAGTTAAGTCTATATCTAAATAGAAATTGCCTTTTGAGTCCTCTTTAATCCGGTTTCCGGTTGGGTCATAGTACGACTACATCTCTGGTTAAAGTTACTGACGATATTTGACGAGGTACGTATAATAAATAGCTCACTGTGTTGGTATTATTAGATTTTAGCAATGCCTTCAATACCGTTGATGTTTATTATATCTTGCTGAGTCTGTTACGTTCTATTAACATATCTCCATCAGTGAAAAATCAAAGTAAAAGTTATCTTAGAGGCCTACGGCAGCGTATTTCGCATTGAATTGAATTTTAATCTTGGTGTGGACTGCGAGCTGGAGTGCCTCAAGGTGGTGTGTTGTTTCCTTTACTCTTTGCTATGTTCTCCCAAATCTCCCAAAAAATATCTTCTCTATATCACATGTATGCAGACGATCTTCAAGTGTTTACGCAGTCAACTCTTGAGGACTTGGCTACCGCAGTTTCTACCATCAATGCTAACTTGGCGGCTATTAACGAATGGAGTAAATGCCACTGTAAGTTTCAGGCCATTACTGTTGGTGGTGCTAGCACGATTTCAAGACTTGACTGGAATAACTTTCCCTCGGTGATATTGAATGGTGTTGTAATAACTTAAAGTACTGCCGTTAAAAAAACTTTGGTGTCCACTTCGATGCTACTTTCTCGTTGTCTCATCAATTGAAGGAATTTAGACAGAAAGACTTGATGCTATTTGTTTACTGAGGCGTTTACGTTCTCTTCCCATTCCTACTATTCTCAATTATGCGGACGCAAGCTATCTTGATTTAACTGAAGATCAACAAAACAAACTTGAGCATATTCAAAATCTGGCTGTTAGGTTCATATTTGGTTTAGACAAATATGACCATGTTTCCGAATTTTGTTTAAAGCTCAAGTGGTTACCCATACGCCTTCGCCGGAATCTACAAATTATTTCTCTTCTGTACTGTATAGTATTATTCAATCCAATGACTCCTACCTATCTAAAGGAAACTTTAAGTTTTTTGGTCATGATAGACCGGATACAGTAGAACTCTAGTCAGCCGACTCCGGCGAGATTATACTCGCGCCACATTCCTGTCACACTAAATACTTTAAGAATTCCTTCACTGCCAAGGCCATCTGCTTATGGAATGATTTTCCTCTGCGTTTCAATTAATTCGTCGTGCGAAAACACTAGATGACGTCAAAAATCACTACCTAACTCTGCAATAATCACTGGTCATTATTTGCGATATTTAATTTTTGTATCCTGTTTTATTAATTTGTGTAAATTTTATGTTTATTTCCTTATTTAATCTTATGTATATCTATCATATTTTAGTTTATTTAGGTATTAGTATGTAAGTTTATTATAATATACACCACCTCCCACTATCCAACAGTATAATTTGCTACTAATCTTAAGTTTGTCTGGAAGAGATTGCTTTTCAGCGAAAAGACAGTCTATTGTACCTACCTCTTAAGTTTCACTCCCTGTAGTTAATCATTTTTGTGGTGTACAATAAATTATGTGATTATGGTATGTGGATACTGTGCGCCATATACATCTACATTTATCCTCTAATAATAATAATAATAATAATAATAATAATAATAATAATAATATGTAATATTAATAAATAGTATGTAATGAAAATCAAATTGCAGATGCGTTATCACCCTTGAGGACTTAGATGGAATGTCTCATATCCAGTAAAAAGGTTCTCCTGTTCTCTACACTCACCATATGAAACAGCAATATTGAGCTACTATTTTACGCTGCTATTCTGTGAAAGCGTGTTCCTTCACCGGTCGAATCGTGTATAACAAAGTTATTATCAAATCAAATATAAAAAAATCTTTTATTAAAATAATTCCTAAGAATATAATTCATCTCGATTTCTTATATTTACGCGAACACTACACATGATTAAAAGTCCCCCGTGACCATGGGTGCTGGAAAGCGCACGAAACGTCGGGAATTAAAAATAAAAGTAATTAAAAGTAAAAATAAACGCGATAAAATCCGTAAAAGTAGTTTTAATCATAATTCATCTCTTTGCTCGCAGTAACAACCCACACTTACGTTTTTTTTTATAGGACAGGGTGACCAACGAGCAGTCCACTTGATGGTAAGTAGTTACTGCGGCCCATAGACATCTACATCTATCCTCGATTACGAATCAAAATGCCGATGCGTTGTCACCCGTGAGGACTAAGATGGAATGCCTCGTTTACAGTAAGTAAAGGGTCTCCGATCTCTACACTCACCATACGAAACACAGCAGCGTTAAGCTACTATTTCACGCTGGTATTCTGTGAGAGCGTGGTCCTTCCCCGGTCGAGCCGACCCAATAGTGCTACAACTATACTACTAATATAACTGCAGCTTGACTACCACGTGCTGTTTAGTTTTCGGGGTAAAGCGAGATAGAGACCAATGTGAGCGAACCCTGATATTAATCTGTAGACCGTATCTTAATACCATAAACTTTTTTTTTTCTTAAAGTAATTACATACATACGTATGCTTTTTCAACTCAGTGTTCACATTACATTAAGATTATAGACTTCGTTCTAATTTTATTTGCTTATTAAGCTTGTTTTACCTCTTCGCTTATATTACAATTTTAAAAGTTAAGTTTGTTTGGTTTTAATTTTATTTTTATAACACTGCAAGTACTTTGGACTTATTTCTCGTGTCGGCGCTAGTCTTAATCTGTTAGTGTGCCGTAAACCAAGGCTCGGCCCGATATGACTACCTCGTTTACTTTAAAATAAATATTTTAAAATAAATTCTGCATCACAGATCATAAATTTATGATCTGCGATCATACAGACGGACATATTTATGGAAATATTTATGGGATACAGTTATTTTTATAATTTTGCCACCTTGGCCTAAATCGGCTACCGTCTGTAGCTAAATCTTTCGATGTGTCTTTATCTCTATCTACTTCTCTGAATTGGCATTAGCTACTTTTATGGTGATAACACCAATACGCTGTTTGCAAAATGCAGAATGACGTTTGCTTGAAGCCTTCGTTCGTGATCATTTTATCAAATAATCAAAACTCGCCTTATTATTTGAAAGTAAGTGAGCATAGTTTTCTCCCTGCATGTACCACCGTTTATAGCATGTTTGGTGGCAAAGAAAACATTATGAGGGAGCATTTATGTCTGAGAAATTATAAAACATTTCAAGAATATGTGAAAGCTGTTTGAATTGCGGCAGCGTGGCTCTCCTAAAATTCTCCCAAAACCTCTCAGGAACGAAAAATCTGTGGCTAGAGATGGGACATATTTTACAACATGAAACAAAACCCTGTAGTTCTCGTTGAGTGGGTTATCAGAATCAGTATTCAAACGTATGCAAATAACTTTACCTGGGAAAACTTGACCATATTTTAATAATTTATTTAAAAAGATTGTTTGCAAATTGAATATGATAATAAAACCTCTGTATTGGCCGGGGAGCAAATTGCCTAAGAACCTCGTACGTATCAGTCAGAGGTAACAAAACCAATTAGTACGTCAAAATTTCTTAAATAAAGTTAATTCTATACCTTTTCATACTAGTTCAGACAACTCACTTAACGGGAATTACAAGATTTTTGTTAGATGTTGTACTGCTACTTTTTAATTTATTTATTATTGATGGATGATAGACTTATGCTCTTATTCTTTTTCTCTTCTTCGTTGGGTCTTAAAGTACCACTGCTGGATATGGGCCAGTCCCGTTAGTGAGGTTTTACCTTAAGGTGAATGTAAAATGTAAATTTTCATACAACAAGCGATAGCTTGGGGTTCGTGACAGTAAAAACTCCCGATTGAATTACCAAAAGTGAGACTTTAATTATCGAACACCAATTAAACTTAAAACACACAAATAATAAAACACGATTCGCAGTTACTCGTATGTATATCGCTTCGAAGTATTCGCTTGAATTGCCAATTCAATACTGACTTGGGTCGCCGTCAATACCAGTCTTATATAGGACCTTTTCTACTGAAACCTCTAGAAAGTTCGAGTACATACCGGTCCCGACTGACTAGGTATAGAAAGTTCTAGTAAGGAATTTTCTAGAAAGCTCGCCTAGTTCTGCTACTCGATACTAGATGGCGATAGTGGCATCATTATGACGCGCAACAATAGTCTGGTTTTTATAGTACTTGGGAATATTGTAGGTAATTAAAAACCGGGTTCGTACGTTATTATTTTAAAGAAATATTACGTACGATATAAATTATTAGCATCTAAATATCTATATTTTTGACTAAGGTTCCTAGGATATATCAAACTGCACTCACCACTCTTGATGGTTGTCGACGAAAGCCGACATCGGCGAAACATGCACCGTGTATGTATCGTTCGCGGAGTACTCGAACAGTCCATAATAAGGGTTGAACAGTTCCCGCGAGAGGAGGAAGAAGAACTCGCGGCTGGGACCTCCATAGTCCAAGCCCTCTTCGCCGTCCCAAAGCACGCATAACTTTCCCTTTTGGAGCTCCTTTTTGCCGCAAGACATAATGCGTCGGAAAGCGTCTTCGAGAAGGTGTTCGCGACGGATGTGCAATCTGAAATTTCGCGTAAGTTACAATTTGTAAATGTTTTATACTCCATATTCTTGCTTTATACGAGATGATAAACTATCTAATCTTCACCATCTGGATGCCTATGGGTCTACCAGAAGTGTTATTCCTCGCATAACTTCTTTGTGGAATGTACTGGTCACCAGCATTTTTTACGGACTGATACGACCTTAAAAAAATGTAGCCTATTCCTTTCTTAAAGCTGTTAACGCTCCTGTGCTTTCTTTGGAGTTGCAGCTATTGATAGGTGGCGGTGGTCAGTTACCATCAGGTAAGCCGCATGCTAGTTTTCCTTTCATCTTTAAAAAGTTGTTGCTTTGGATCATACACACGCACATACATCCTCAATTAAGAATTTAATACCTGGTAGAGCCATGTTGCGGCTATATTAGTAATATAGTTGTAGCACGAATGGGTCGGCTCGACCGGGGAAGGACCACGCTCTCACAGAATACCAGCGTCAAATAGTAGCTTAATGCTGTTGTGTTTCGTATGGTGAGTGTAGAAAACCGGAGACCTTTTTTACTGGAAATGAGGCATTCCATCTTAGTCCTCAGGGGTGACAACGCATCTACATTTTGATTCGTAATCGAAGATAAATGTATATGTCTATGGGCCACAGCAACCACTTACCATCAGGTGGACTGCGTGCTCGTTTCTCACCCTATCCTATAAATAAATACATGGTTGAAAACTAAAATAGAATATCTCGTTACCAGGTCTCATTTCCATATAGCATTATAGCGCATTATAGCAGCTTAAAATAGCACATAATGCTGCTAATATAATAACGCGCGCGCTTATCAACTCCTAACGGATATCTTGAAAAAACATAAGTAAGTTATGTGGTGAACTTACTTTAAGTTTTTTATACGTGGTAGAGCCACGCTGAGCTATATTATGATTGTAGCACGTACGAATCAGCTTGACCGGGGAAGGACCACTATTTTTTACTGGAATCGAAGCATTCCATCTTATTCGTCAAGGGTGACAATGCATCTGTGTTTTGATTCTTAATCCAGGATAAACGTGAAGAACCTACAGACTTGCTATTTTTACTATAGCCAATATCTTTAAGGTTGTTTTTTAGTTGTTCACACATGCAGTTTTAATGATGGTAGGACTCTGCCTGGCTAGGTGCAACCCTCTTACCTATTGCCAGACCGGAATAGCAGTGCTAGCACTGTTCCATATTCTGTGTTCCGGTCTGGAAAGGTTTAGAGTGACAGCATAATTACAGAGTACGAGGCATTCCAATTTGGTCCCTAAAGGTAAAGACGCGTCTACACACTACAGTACAGCCACTTACTATCAGGTTCTTGTGCCCCTTCCGTTATATATAAAGTACTTACTTACTTACTTACTTATCGTCACGCACAATCCCTAACGGGGTAGCCAGAGAGAACAGATCGCCAGGTGTCACGATCCTTACATACCTCTTTCGCTTCTTTCAGGTTCATTAACTTCTTCATACATGCACGTCTAGGTATCCGAGTACTCTTGACCCTCCCCTCTTCGAGCAATTTGCTCACATGGTCTTCGAAAGTTAGTCTCGGTCTACCTCGACACCTTTTAATATTTACTTTCGCTCTATATATTTTCTTCACCATTCGGTCTTCACTCATTCGTTCAACGTGTCCAAACCATTGGAGTACGCCCCTATCAATTTTTGCGTATAAATATATAAAGTAAACTTGTTTTGTAGTTTTGTACCTCCGTTTGGGACATTTTGATAGAATTCAATCAGCACCCCTATCGTTTATCGTAAGAGTCGATTGTGTGAAACAATAGATCATATAAAAAGAATCTCGTACATTTAAAAGAATACAGAGAACAGTAGCAGAAGCAGTGTCAACAACGAATATAAACGTAATATACATAAACGCCATTATTGCAAATCCTCCCTAAAAACATCTCGTGTCCGGCATTGAACTGGAGATAAATTGATTGTGGAACTTACTTAAGTTTACCGGGTCCCTGTCCGTAGCCTTTGCTTTCTAGCTTGCGATAGAAGGCCCTCAGCTTGGCCTCGAAGTCTCTGCGCTGCGGCGCTGGTGCGCGTGTGGAGCGCGCGGCCGCCGGGGACGCGGCCGGCGACGCGGTGTAGCTCCCGCACCCGCCAGCCGGCACGTAACTCATGATCTCCTGCTCGAACAGGCTGCAACAATAGACAACATTTTATATAATCATATCTTATATTTATATAATTACTAAACATTAAATATAACAAAACAGATTTTGTTGCGTTTAATTTTAATGGATTTTACATATTATTTTTAATGTCCGACATTTCGGGTACTTTACGACATCGGGACGTCAAACAACTCAGTCCACCCGTAACCATGGATGCTGTAAATTACCCGAAAAGTCGGGAATTGAACAATAAGTAAAACCAGTTAAATTAACTGCGATAAAATTCATACAAATGGTTTTATTCACTTTATATTTAAACAATAATTTCATATAATAACTTTAAAAAGTACTACTGCTAAGAATAAGTATTATTTTACTTTGGTTTATTTAAATGTATAGGATAGGAGACTCAGTTCGTTAAGAAAAATTTCTCTCAAAACTAGAGTCGTAATTTCGAGTTGTTTCTAACATCAAAAGTAGGACTAATAGTAGATTAATATTTTTCTAAGACATGTGGAAGTCTGTTAACATGTATTAAGAAAGTGCAGTGAATTCTTGCTGTCTTAAAAACCCTATCAGTATAATAGTCTATAGATTTGCTTATTTTTACTTTACATCTTAGTACTCAAAGTGACAACGCAGTTGTATCTTATATTGTATGTATATTGTAAGCTTTCGGTGCAAGTGTCGATACTGTGTGTTCGCGCCACTTTGCACTATCGCTTAACGCTTATAAGGGATTCGTTAATTATTATCCAATAAGATTACTGCAAAGCCCATTTCCGGTTTCCTATCTATCGCTTTATGCCCAGCATGTGCATTCGTGTGTTAACGGGCTCACACAAGTTGAGAAGACACGCAATCAACCGCACCGCTTATATCTCGCATCATCGCTCCCGCCCTTGTGTAATTTGGATATTGAATTATACAAGCATATAGTAAAAAGTATAGACATTTGCAATAACGCTATATTTCGTGATTATCTGTGAAGTTGATAAGTGTGAAGAAAGCCGGCAGCCATCGAGACACGAGGCAGATCAACGGAAGTCCAGGTGGGTGCACATGCATTCCTTCACGTCCTTCCCATATCCCGAATTTAGGGGATTTGCAGTATCACGAATAAATTAAATTCCATTCACCGCTCGCACCGCGCTCATATACAGTCCACTATTCTATTTAAATTAATAGCCGCACCGCATAACATTATTTAATACATTTGAACCAGCAGTTTGGTGGTTGAAAGCCAAACCCACCACTGTGGAATGCCATTTGGTTAAAGGAAATCTTACATTGCCAAATGAACTGTTACATTTGTTAATCTCATCATCAACAATAACCTTTTTACATAGTACATAAGCCTTACTACGGAGTACGGATGCGGGAGCTAGCGCTGGAAGTCCAGCCGCTGCCTATCAAGCTGAACAAGCTTGATAGGCAGCGGCAATAATAAAAGCGGCAAGTTTGAGGGGATACTCTCGAATTTGCCCAGAGGCATCATCTTCATCATTATACACTATCACAAATACACTGCTGAACATAGGTCTTCCCTACATATTGCTACAGGGCACGGTTCTGACTTCTGAGCATAGTCATAGCTACATATGTTAAGCCTTTTTGGCGAATTCCTTTAACTAATTTTCTACGTCGCTTACTACGGTTGCCGGTACAAGGTTGTCTCTGAAAGACCTTGCTTTCCCATTACATACGCTTGTTTAATTCGGAATTAAAAGATGTATTAATTTGTTAAATATAATTGGGAAGGAAGGATATTATGCATTGTAATATTTTATTTCCCAACTCATTTATCTTGTATATCTCGCTAATTTCGCAATTTTCCAACAACCTTAAATTTAATAGCACTGAGTGTGAAAGTTTACTCCTCTGGTTACTAGAGCGTGGAGTGTTTATATTATGTTAGCGTGATGAGCGGCCTAGAAGCGTAAACCGTGCTAATGGCTAAGATTATGAGTATTGTGACCGTTTGCCGTGTTCCGAGTGGCATGGTCTTGACACATTCATTATTAATTTCAGATTAAAGCATTTTTTATCCATTCCAAAACCCTCTCAGAAAATGAGAGGAGGCCTTTGCCCAGCCGTGGGACGTATAAAGGCTGTAACTTTAACTTATCCACTTGTTATACCACCGTATTTATTTTATGATTGGAATTTTAAAAAATTGGTTGACGCTTCAAGCCAACCCTGGAACTTCCCGCTAATTTCAAATGTAAAGCGCTCGAAATTTAACCAAATTATGTTGCGAAATCTCGGAGTTATGTTAAAAAAAAAACGTTTTTTTCAAATCTTTTCTCCTTCGATATCTCACGAACGAATGAACCCATTTTTATTTTTAGCTGATTAGTTTTTGAAATTAAAAAAACAGTTTTTCAAAATTTTATTTTTGTGATTTCTCATAATCGACTCGTCCGAATCAGTTCATATTATCACCAAATCTATTTAAAACGCCGCAAACCGCATCTCAATCGATCAAAACGTTCAAAAGTTATGAAAGGTTTACATACACACACACATATACATACATACATCCGTACGGACGTCCACGTGAAATTAGTCAGAATAGCTTTCTTTGATCTCAAAACATTGATATCTGATGAAAACTCGATTTTCGAAAATCGGGGTGAAACCAATAACTTCCTTATCTTTGAAAATTTTCAATTTTCTTAGCGGGAAATTAAATAATAATTTATAAGATTTATAAAATAACGTCCTTTAAAAACTCGTGATCTTTAAATATATATTCCATTACGAGTGCGGGGTGAGGCAGGGCGGCCTTAGCTCCCCCCAACTTTTCAACCTGTACATCAACGGTCTGATCGTGGAGCTCAGTGATGCCGGAGTCGGCTGCTCAATTGACGGTCATTTTGTTAATAATATAAGCTATGCCGATGACATGGTGTTGCTGAGTCCTTCGATCAGGGCCCTCGAAACGCTATTGGGCATCTGTGAAAGGTACGCGGCGGCTCATGGTCTCAGATATAATTGTAATAAGAGTGAACTACTCGTGTTTAAGGCTGGAAATAGAAAACCTAAGTCTGTTCCTCATGTTAAACTTGGAGGAGTTACACTGAGTAGAGTCACCAAATTCAGATATCTGGGACACTGGGTCGCCGAGGACCTTTCTGACAATTTAGATGTTGAACGGGAACGTAGAGCGTTGGCAGTGAGGTGTAATATGCTTGCCCGCAGGTTTGCTAGGTGTACGAATGAAGTTAAGATAACGTTATTCAAAGCTTACTGTCAGACATTCTACACCTGCAGCCTGTGGACGAAGTGTACTCGCCGAATTCTCAATGCGCTGCGTGTTCAATACAACAATGGACTCAGGATGTTGTTGGGGCTGCCACGCTCTTGCAGCGCATCGCGTATGTTTTCTGAGGCACGTGTGGACAGCTTTGCAGCAATATTACGCAAAAGAATAGCCTCCTTAATGCGTCGCGTGCGAGACAGCACCAACGGCCTCCTAGCTTCCATATATGGAAGGCAAGATTGCCCTGTGATGAGGTACTGGAACACAGTGCATATGGGTTCCAGACCCAATATGTTTAATAATAAATAAATAATTTTTGTGTAATAATTTATGTATTGTGTGAATCTACTAACCCCTAGTTTTAAGTTTTAAAGTGTACTAACAAAATGGGTGTACTTACCTGAATATTGAAATAAATAATAATAATAATAATTACATAAATTGTGTTGTGGCGGTATACAGATATCCACTACATCTTATTGTCTCGTGGGCGTCGAAGGTGGTGATAGAGGGAAACAAGCCAGCCGGCAATGCCGGCTGGCTTGTTTGTTTGTTGACAGTAGTGACCACTAGAAAATAAAAATAAAAACTGTGGGTGCTAATCTGCCTGCCAGTCGTGGCTACTATGGCAAATATCCCCTTTACGAAACAATTTATAGCGAGGCCTATGATCAACAGTTTACTTTGATGGGCTGCAAGTAGGGTTGCCAGGTCTTAAAACCGAAAATCCGGAAAGACCAGTGAACTTAGCCGGACATTTTGGTAAAAAGGCAGGACATCTTTAATTTTTTAGTCTTAAAATAATAGTTTAATAGTCGTAAAATGACATTTTTTTTAAAGTAAAGCAAAGGTTTTTATCATTTACCAAAAAAAATCTTCTGGAATTCTAATGAAATTAATTGAATAAATCAGTCTTCTTTATTATTAATTACGTATATGTCAATATTCATTACAATATTAATTTCAATAATTGCTATAGTATGTATGTTATCACATGAAAAATGTAAAGAAATGGCCAAATTTAAAAAGCCTCACAAAACCCGGAGCGGCGGGACACCGTCTAATTTGGCCAGACACGCAAACAAAAAGCCTTACTATGTCCGGCTTTATCCGGACGCCTGGCAACGCTAGCTGCAAGGGTAACGTTTTCGGCGAGAGCTACATACGTTCTACGTTGACAACTGTTACGTGATGATGATGAGAGCCACTAATTATTTCCTTATGTTTTAGATTAATATTTATTTCATAACTCCTAAATTAATAACAAGAGCGTTTATTTTTAGATTACAATAATATTTTTGGTTAATTAGTTCATAATATGGCAACAATGATGACCACGATTATTTTGTGGAGGATATTACACACTAATGATTCTGTTAACCATTAATTATCTGATATAGAAATAAATAATGTGGTTTGTTTTTCAGATCTTTGAGATATGAGTTAATTAAAAGTAATAAACACTTCTTATGCTGTTGTGTCTGCTTATTTATATGGAATATTACATATTTTTAATTATTTGATGAATAATTAAAAAATTGTAACATTCCACAGAATATAATATTTTAAAAGACTATGATGACGTTCTTCTATTCTTAAACATAAAAATGCAAACAAAATATTAACTTTGCTGTATAATAATTGATACACTGCTGTAGAATTGCTATATGAAACTGTTTCTTCATATTTAATGAAATTTAGATTTTTGAAGATGTTAAAAAAACATGCTAGGATTCGTATAATATTTATGAACTTGTGAAACGTTTGACGTGTAATTAGCGTTATTTATTATTCAATGGCGTCGTCGTAATGCAATTATGTTCAATGCAGTGGATGTGGGAATTAGGACAATACACGCGAGGCAAAGGAAATGAGCTGCAATCCCTAACAGAATATATAATTATTTTATTAAATATTCTATTACCACGTTTGTTGCTTGGTTGGTAAAGGAAATATTAAAGGTAACGTTATAAGAATAATTTATTTCGTATTTAAATATTAAGTTAGGTCCTGTCCCAAAAATATTCTTGCAAAAGTTAGAAGACTAGGATTCGAATTATGATTTAAATAATACTCGATAGAATCCGTAAAACTAGTATTATTTAAACTAAACTTAACTAGTATTATTTAAATGTGTAGTGTTTGCGTAATTTATATAAGAAATCATTATGATTTAAGTCGTTTTAATGACAACTACGAAGTCAGAAACAACGTATTACGTTGATGATGAAAAACCAAACAAAAACAACAAATAGACAAATAAAAAAGCCCACGATGTTGTATAATACCGTTAAATGTATACCTGAATGAGAGGTAGGTCTGCAGTCGACAGAGATTAAGCGAAGATATAGTTTAGAATTACCCTTGGTTGTATTCATTAAACGCCTCCGGAGTTTAGGGCTTTTACACACTCAATAATAGTTCTGCTGCGTAATGTTTCGTTTCATTACAAATTACTCTATTACCAAGCTTAAATATTTAATAAAACCAAAACTCTATAAAAAGGTTTATTATAATACATATAAATAAATACATGGTTGATGATAATCCCTGCGAATGAGGTGGTAGCTTCTAAGCTATTTCTAAAATCAATTTCGTAAAAATTTGTAACCATTCACATTGTATCTGTTAATTACATGTAATCTATATTGAATAAAAAAATTATACCATTCTATTCATTCGTAAAAAATAAATAGTTTGTAATTCTATTAAAAAAACTAATACGATTATTTTAAATTTAAATTATTTTGGCGACAATTTTAAACGTGGACAATTATCGTGGCGATGTAGAAATATCCACTACCCATATCAGCATCCTCATTCCATGGGTGTTGTAAAAGGCGGCTGAAGGAAAGTGAAACAGGATATGAGCAGCAACATCTTCCTGATAACAACACTATAAAAGTAAGTAACACAACATTATAAAAATTGCAGTCGTCAAACAACCTGCCAAGCATGGCACCTATGGCAAAATCACCCTATGAAGCACCCAGGCTACAATGGATGGATGTATAATCATATCATAACATTTCTTGAAACATCATCAAAATTTAACACAATGAGCGTGTACCCACCCTGACCCGTTTTGAAACTTTTGTACTGCGTAAAAAATGAATGTTCGGTAATAACAATATAACTGCCTATCCAGTTTTAACAAAAGTTAGGATTTGGTTTTTGGATAGAAGAAGGAAATATCAAGCTAGTTTTTAAATGTTTTCTATACAACTATTGCCACGGTAATTATTTCAACACAATTCACCTTTTTTTAATGTAATAGTGACAAACTAACAATCCATGCTCCTGGACATCTGCAAGTAATTAGAAAAAAAAGAAAGCTACACACATACAAAAATTTCATAAAATCACTTACAGAAATATGTAATTGTGATTTTAATCAGATCACATGGTGCTTTGATGAAATGCAACCTTTATATAATTTACCAAATGTTAACTATCATCAAGGAATCCAAACCTTAATATGTTTGATGGTGAAAACCCACACCTTGTTATTATTGATGATATAATGACAGAGTCTGATGGAAGAATTATGGATATATTTACAAAAGGTAATACCATCACACGTTGTAACCACTAAGGATATAAAGAACAATTACTATACAGAACGTGAATATACTGACTTTGTTACGCTTTAAGCCGGAATACTTTTAATGTGATATAAATTACAATACAAAAATAGTTTCTGCTGATTCCTGCATTTCTATTAGTTAGCATTAAGATTACTTATTATGAAGAGAAGATAAATAGATTCATATAATTTTTCATTCAATTTCTGCTGAAATTAACCACCTAGCCTTTTGAGGGCCATAGATTTTATTATTGTGACAAATTGTCGATAAAGGTAGAATAATTAAAAAATTAAACATATTAAGTAATAGAATCATAATTTTATCGTGTCAATAAATTGTAATAAATAGCAATAAAATTAAACATTTCAAATCAATATTTTAATTTGAAAATACAAGTCAATCAACACAATAATATACTTAAACAGTATGTTGGCATGCAATGCATATTATATTCGTGGCCGCGGTAAGGTTAGCCCGAAAACACCGAAACAACCGTAGACAAAACAATCGACACATTTTTCGGCGAACTAGCAAGGGTAATAGTAATTTAGCCTACTGTTTCGTGGGTGCAAATCCGCCATTAAAATACCTGCGAAACCAATCCATCTTATAGGCATCACAATTTTACATATTTTTTCGCCAAGTAATACTAGAGCATTCAATTGCTTTGGTTTAAAGCTGTGCAAAACAATCTGAAGTTATCCCATCTTAATCCCGAGGCGGCAACACATCTGCATCTTTATTTAAATTTGTTGTCGTGTCCACGTGTTGCAGCACCTATTAACTTTCTAATTTCTATCCAGTGGAGTGTCAGTTCGTTTTTCTCTTTAATGTGTCTATAACAATACATGCTTTGATTATATACAGGTATATAATCAAAGCCGTGGTAGCTCAGATGGTTAGCGCTCGCTGTAAATTTCACAGTACGCTAGCATACCGGGTTCGATCTCCGCCGGCACCAATGAAATTGTTAATTGCAATTTTAGGTGCTGATTTACCACGTGCTCGGCGGTGAAGGAAAACATCGTGAGGAAACCTGCATGCAAGCATGTCTGAGGAATAAGAAAAAAAAATATTTCGAAGACATGTGAAGTTCGCCAACACGCATTGGGGCAGCGCGGCGGACACTTCCTTGCCCTAAAAACCCTCTCAGAAATGAGGGGAGGCCTGTGCCCAGCAGTGGGACGTATATAGGCTGTAACTTTAACTTTAACCTTAACTTTTATATAATCAACGAATATATGTTAAGATTTTTATAACCACAACAATAAAAATATAGCACGTAATTTTATTTTTTTAGGTACGATAAGATTGCAATCGGCAAAGACATGAATATATAATATGGACTGGTCGGACTGTAATAAAGACTGTAATAAAAACAAGATAATAATTTGCGTATGTATGTATCGAATAATAAAATTATTACAAAAATCACGTATTTAATTATAAATATTAAATTATGTTACATTTTATGTTCATTTTAAAGTACAAAATAGGCAACTAAAGCAATAAAGAAAACGCTTGGTAAATCCGCTTGACCGCACACGCACGTACAAGGCCGTCCCCCAATGCACGCAGCACGCAGGTGGGAATGACCGTCAATTATGGTTAGAAGCAGGCGATTTTAGATGGTGATGAATGACTAAAATAATAATTTATATCTCCCGAAGAACTATAGGAACTGTAAACGTAAGAACGATAAGACTGTACACCTGCAATAGCAGTTTAAACTGTATTACCTAGTTATGTTCGAGTTGTTTTATGTATTCGTTCGTTTGATCGTTAATGCTTACGCTCGATTTCGTTTTATTTTAAAGGGACATTGTCCGCAACATATGAGGCCTAGGGGCTAATTAAAGTTGGAAAAAAATCATGTACACACATAAGCGTGGTCTAACGTGAAAGATTGTTTCGAACGCATTCATTTTCCTCAGTGATTACGTAGCATCCGGCATCGCGGCATATATCATCGGGACGCCACCGAAGGCCCAAAGTTAATGAACGTCGGAGGCATTCCCTCGAGGCAGGCGCACGCGCTCCGCTCACATAAATTCTAGGGGTGCCAAATGCAGTGAAAGTATAACATCAAATATTATGTCCGTTTTTAACTTTTTTTTGTAGAATAAAGGTGAGCAACGAGCACACAGTCCACCTGATGGTAAGTGGGTACTGTGACCTATAGACATCTACATTTATTCTCGATTAAGAATCAAAACTTAAATGCGTTGTAACCACTGAGGACTAAGATGCAGATGCGTTGTCACCCCTTAGAACTAAGATGCAAAAATGACTAAATTTAGTATTTTATGCAACTCAATAAATTTATTTATTTTTATTATATTTATGCAATTTTTTAAATGTTTTTGAAGATTTTTTAAAAATACATTTCAACCAAGATGGTAAGTGGCTACTAAAGCCCTGCAAACTAAGAAAGAAGACTATAAGCGCATTGTGAGATCAAGAAACATTTAATGGGATACTTTCTAGCCTGTAAATATATCAGCTCTAATATTCTTCAAATTGGAACACAACAGTTGGATTCACCGGTGGAGACTGATGTTCATAGCAGCTTAAAACAAGTTAAATAAGTTTTGATTTTTTTAAACCAATGCTTGACTATAATCCTACTTGGTGGTAAATGGCGATGTAACCGTAGACATTAAACCCTGTTTTAGGCTTATATAAACTCTTGCCTTGAAGACACCCAGATTGTAATCGGATAGAAAGTCAGGTGTCGGCAAATTATGCCATTCCTTTGTGCGAACAAATACTTGTACGACTTTTTTAAAAAAAAATGTTTCCACGCATGATCCACGTACAGGGGGACACCCTACTACACTAGGAGTAATACTAGTGAAAGTGAAAAATCACGATGACGAGTATTCCTAGTATAAAGGCTTTAAAAGAAGCAAAGAATTAAAATAAACTGATAATTAATAATAATTATTTCAAGTGTTGATTTTTCACGTACCATCTGGGTACAGTTAATATTACTGATGTCTATTTTGTTCATATTTTAGTATAACGGGTGATGCGTTATTTTTTGTCTTATGTAGGCACTATGCATCAGAACGTTAAACCTCACCTTCTCTTCTTATCAGTGACGATAGATGCTGCAAAGCTCTCGAAACGTTACGAATACAAAAATAATGTAAATATAAATCAATCGTCAACAATTCCGTAAAAATTAGTTTTATTCAATTCGTAGTTCTGAAGAGGACATAATTGATAATAACCCCTGGGAATGAGGTGATCTCTGCCATGCTGTCTCTTAAATGTTTTCATATATAATTGTGAGCATAATATTACATTGTAAACGAATGTTTTAAAAAAAAGTCCCGTGGGGTTTCATGCTGGTTCTTTCGAGGACAGAAGTTTTCTTCGAACCAGCAGCAAATGGCAAAAAATTTCGTACGTGGTGGAGCCACGCTACAGCTATATTACGGTTTTATCACGAATGGGTCGGCTCGACCGGAGAAGGACCACGCTTCTTCGTCTTACTGAATACCAGCGTAGAATTGCAGCGTAATGCAGTTTTGTTTCGTATGGTGAGTGTAGAGATCCGGAGACCCCTTTTTACTGGAATCGAGGCGTTCCATTGTAGCCCTCAGGGGTGACAGCGCATCTGCGTTTTGATTCTTAATCGAGGATAAATGTATGTTTACCCCCGCCGCAGCATCCACTTGTCATTGGCTGAACTGTGTGATCGTTTGTCATACTTATTCTATAAAAAATTAAATGACATCAAGTATTTTTAAATCAAAATTGAATAAAAATTTAACTATTCTATTCTATTCTTAAAATGCAGTGTCACTAAGCAGATGATTTTATAAGTTTTTTCGACAAGTAAATAAGTATCTTTTGAATATACTTTGTGAATTATAAATAAAAATTTAAATTTCGATCGCAAGCTTCATGGGGCAGCCCTGGTCGCCAGCTAACCGCCCTAAGAACAGGTGTGCTCGAGGTTCGAGGCCCGCCGAAACTCATCGCTCGATCTGTGATAGTACAAGAGATAATAACAACGTATCTTCCAGTTAGTGTTGAATGTTGATACTGCTAACTCAGTAACCTGATGCAGTTTGTTTGTTCTTTCACTATCAATTAGTTCAAAGTCTCGAATCGCCCCAATATAGCCATATTCAATATTTTTATTTATTAATATGAATAAAGAATTGATTGAGATTGATGATTGATATTTCTTCATCTTCAATTATGTGTCTTATATTATACCATAACAGTTTCTCCTTCTTCTTCATTATCACAACGTAATGAACGAACGTAATGAAACGAACAAAAAGCCTAACGATGTAAATAAAATTAGTTTTAGAACTTTGAATGATAGTTACTAATATAAAACTATTTAAGACTGCTTCATCACGTCTATGGGCTTAGCTTTCGGCATTTAGTTTGGTAGAAGCGTCTTTGATCATCTTAAATATAAAATAACGCCTCATTTTTATCCAGGTAAAGCCGGGGCGGTTTGCTAGTTTATTATAAGAATACTCACGCTTGCATTTAGCCACTATGTGCATATGTGTGCGTTCAGCAGTGAACTTATACGTAACTTATTCAATCTGTGCTTTTACGGGCTGATTAAGAAGAAGTGGGCGCCAAAAGCAGATTTTGCACGCTTTACAATAATAATAATGTCCTCCAGACCGAATTCCGGCCACGACGGCCTGCCTCAACGGAGGCTAGCCATCGGCGCAGGACAGGATTATAGTGCCCAAGTGTATGCGCAAGCACAGGTGCACTCTCTATTCCCTCACTCTCATAGTCCGATGGGACGGTAAACCGACATGACCGGAAAGAGATCAGGCGCAAGACTAACGGCTTTACGTGCTTTCAGAGGCACGGGGGTGAGACACCGCCAACTTCCTGACTCTGGGCAACTACTGAGAATTTCTTGACGGAAAAACTCAATAATTAATTTTTTTGGCCTGACCCGGGTTTCGAACGCAGGACCTCATGATCAGCAGTTGCACTACTACAACCACTAGACCGAGGCAGTCAACGCTTTATATGGACTGTTTGGTCGACCCGCGCGCTGTTTAATCGCTAAATATTTATTCGATACTTCTTTTTAAAATTATATATACCCTTTTATTGAAAAATAAACCCATAATTCTTCACTCACGTATATGCTGGTGAACACATAGCCTGAATTTAATTGATTTTGATTTCAATACATTCGAATGATACAGCTTTTTCATTTAGTGGACGTACATAAAATTGTAGATTTTGTGGAAACTGCGATCTTTTTCTATCTAGCTAAAATGTGTCAATGGTGTTTTAGCCAACATAATTCACTAAGAAAAATGGTTTACTTTCATAATGAATTTAAAAAATGTGGATTCGTAGTTTTTAATTACAAAAAATTGCTTTTTTGCGCACCTATAAAGCGTGAAAAATCTGCTTTTGGCGCCCACATTACCTTAATAACAAAATAATGATGTGTGCGTGAGTGCGTGACAAGAGGTTGAGTACTGTTATGTGAATAAGTCAACTAGCGCCATCTAGTGTCAGGAGCGAGAGCGGGGTGGGCTTTGCAGAGAATGACATCGCGGATCTCTCGACCGACAGCGCCGCCCGAAGAACTAAGTTTCTAGAAAATCTATACTTGCGCGTGTTTACTTGAACATTCCGGATGTTTTGCTGATTTGAATAAATAGGTGGCGCAAGATGCGATCGAGACAGAGTTTAACTCGGCGACACAAGCGAAGCCTCGGTGTGAAATTAAGTGAATTAGTGTGTTTAATTATTAGTGTTTTTTTACTTTAATTTGTATAAAGTAAATTAAAGTGTTAATTTAGGTAATTTTATCGGCAATTTTTATTGTCACGAACCCTAAGCTCGTAACAATTGGTGTCAGAAGTGGGATAAAATAATGCCGATTTTACCTAAGGAGGAAACGGAGGGTGTCCGTACCCGAAGTCAACGCCAGCAGGAGACGGACCAGAGGAGATTTGGTGGTGCAACGCCGCAGATGTCTGAGGGCCAGCCGCCGGCCACGGAAGCCGGTCCGTCAGCAGCTTCTACGTCTGTGGCACCTGACTTAGGTGCTCTGATGGTGATGCTGCAGGAGCAGGCTCGCCGACAGGAGGAGCAGGTCCGTCAGTTGAAAGAGCAGCTGCAGAGCGGACAGGAGGAACAGGCCCGCCGATTGGAAGAGCAGCTGCGGGGCGGACAGGAGGAACAGGCCCGCCGACAGGAGGAACAGGCCCGCCGACAGGAGGAACAGGCCCGTCGTTTAGAAGAGCAACTCCAACGCGATAAGGAAGAGCAGATGCTCCTCATGAAGGACCTTCACGCTATCTTCAGAAAAGAGATACGGGAGGTGAAGGATAAGGTTGCTCAACATGACAGCCGCCTGTCGGAGGCCGAAACCCGAATCGACCAAGTAAACAATCGGGTTGACAACGTAATGGCTGACATGAAGAAAACGCTGGACGACCTCAAACTTGGGGATGGAACAACAGCTCCCGTAGTAGCTACAACACCTTCGCTACGTGGATTCAAAGTGCCGCCGTTCGACGGGACCTCTTCCTGGTCGGCCTACAAAATCCAGTTCGAGGCCGTCATGGAGGCGAACGGCTGGAATAAAAGCCAAGCCATGACTGCACTCACCCTAGGCCTGCGCGACCAAGCCTTAACTGTGTTGGAAGCTCTCGGTAAGAAAGTGACCTATGAGCAGCTTCTTGAGGCCTTGGAGGCGAGATATGGTGACGCTCACCTGGAACACGTCTTTCGCGCGCAGCTTAAAGATCGCGTGCAACGCAGCAACGAAAACCTGCAGCAGTGGGCCCTTGAGGTGGAGAAGATGGTTCGTAAAGCATACCAGTCTGTACCTGCGCTCATTGGAGGGAACCTGGTGCAAACATTCATCGACGGCATCCGCGACCTGGAAGTCAGAGCTGCTGTGAGGCTCGGGCACCACGAGACGCTTAAGGACGCCTTGGCCCATGCACTGGAGGTAGAAGCCGTGCGGCAGGATCATCGTTCCCATCGCGTCAGGGAGGTTGCAGCAGCTACAGTTCGCGACCGCAACAAAGGATACAGCCCTAGGTGCTATGGCTGTGGGGAAAAGGGCCACCTTCGATCCAGCTGCCCTAAGCGAACCCTAGAAAGGGAAGGTGAACGATCCCAGGAGGGTATTGCGGCCAACAGCACCGCCCAGCAGCAGCAGGGAAACGAGTAAAAGCCAGAACTGCGGGGCGGGTGCTGGCTGATGTTAAAAGAGCCCCAAGGATCTCGATCTCACAAACCCATGATGGGAACAGTCTGGTCATCAAGGGCGAGGTCAACGGAATGCCGTGTAAACTGACCATAGACACTGGAGCCTCTCGTACGGTTGTTAGTTCCCAACTTATAAGTCAGTTCCTTGGGGACTCCGCATACAACCGAGAACGCATTAATTTGGTAACAGCCACCGGTCAGCGTATACCCGTCCGTGGAGAGAAGGAGATGGAGTTGAAGCTTGGCAACGTGATCTACCTGCATAATGTCATCGTGGCTGATATAATGGACGACTGCATCCTAGGCCTAGACTTTATGAGGAATAATTGTTGTGAGATCGACGTTAAGCAAGGTGTTTTGAAATGTGGACAGGAGGAACTTTTTATGGAAGGTGCGTTACCAGGGAACGTGTACAGCATTAAGAAGATTGTTCTTCCGCCGAGATCGGAAACGATTCTTCCGGTTAGTCTTCCCCGAAACGCTGGACAAGCTCACCGTTGTGTACTTGTGGAAAGGTTAAACAATGACCTTCCATGGAAAGTAGCTCGAACCTTGGTCAGGACCACTGACATCTCAGGAGTACGTGTGCTGAACCTTTGCGACCGGGACCAGATTATAGAAAAAGGCACATTAATTGGTACTTGTGAGGAAGTGGATTGGTTACGTCGGTGCCAATATATATCGAGTGGGACCCCCAGCAAGGATGCAGAAACGAGAGTGACCACACTTTTGGAAGACTGTCGCAGTGTTCTGTCCCCGAACGAATTGGTCAAGGCGAAGAAGTTGTTACTCGAGTACGCCGATGTATTCTCATCAAACGATGCTGACATAGGAAAGACTGGTTTAGTTCAACACAAAATAAACACAGGTGAAGAGTTGCCTATCCGTCAGCGGCCAAGACGATTGCCGGTAGCACGTGAAAAGGAAGTGGAAACCATGATTGAAGGAATGGTGAAGGATGGTGTTATTGAACCTTCCTCTAGTCCATGGTGTTCGCCAGTAGTGCTGGTGAAAAAGAAGGATGGCAGCATGCGGTTCTGTGTTGATTACCGCCGTCTGAACGACGTTACAAAGAAGGACAGCTATCCCTTGCCAAGAATTGATGACACGCTGGACATGCTTACAGGAGTAAAATGGTTTAGCACGCTGGATCTAAAAAGTGGCTACTGGCAAGTTGAAATTGACCCTAAGGACAAGGAGAAAACTGCGTTCTCGACGGGAAAGGGTCTGTGGCAATTCAAAGTAATGCCGTTTGGGTTGTGCAATGCTCCAGCAACGTTTGAAAGGCTGATGGAACTTGTACTTACCGGGCTAATTGGCGATGCCTGTCTGGTCTACTTGGATGACATCATCATCGTGGGCCGTACGTTTGAGGAACACCTTCAAAACCTGGAACGCGTGCTTATGAAGATTCAGAGTGCCAACCTCAAGTTGAACCCGAAGAAATGTTCACTATTCCAACGGCAAGTTAACTTTTTGGGGTTTGTAGTATCGGAAGAAGGTATCCGCACAGATCCAGAGAAAATCGCCGCTGTCAAGGATTGGCCGGTTCCAAAAGACAAGACGCAGGTTAGAGCATTTTTGGGTTTGTGCTCCTATTACCGGCGATTTGTGAAGAACTTTGCAGATATAGCCAAACCTCTGCATAAGCTAACCGAGGAGAAGAGACATTTCTGCTGGGATGAAAGTTGTAATATCGCATTCCAGGAGCTCAAGGACCGTCTGTGCAAAACACCTATTTTGGGATACCCTGATGCAAGCAAAGAATTTATAGTTGACACAGACGCAAGTGATATAGGACTTGGCGGTGTGTTGTCTCAACGGAATGGCGACCAAGAGGTCGTGATAGCGTACTTCAGCAAGTCGTTGTCAAAACCGGAAAGGAACTATTGTGTCACAAGACGCGAATTGCTAGCTGTGGTAAAGTCGTTGCAGCATTTTAGCAAATATCTTCTGGGGCGAAAATTTCACTTACGAACTGATCATGCTGCACTAAAATGGCTATTGCAGTTTAAAAATCCAGAAGGACAAGTTGCGAGGTGGATTGAACTACTGCAGGAATACGACTTTGAGATCGAACATCGCAGCGGGAAATCTCATGGCAACGCAGATGCATTATCACGAAGACCTTGTCCTGAAGATTGCAAACATTGTACTAGGCAAGAGAGTAAGGGAGTGGTATCCGTGAGGATGCTCAGGGCAGACCACCTCAGCAACGAGTGGAAGGACAGCTTACAACGTGCACAGCAGGAAGATCCGGACATCAAGCCGATCCTGGAATGGATGAAGGCCAGTACTCCCAAGCCCAAGTGGAGCGACGTCTCAGCGATGAGTTCGACCACTAAAAGCTATTGGGCCCAGTGGGATAGCTTGCTGCTTCAGGATGGAGTTCTGTGCCGTAAATGGGAAAATGTTCGGGGAGACAGCTGTCATTTACAAATGGTTGTCCCTAAAGCTAAAGTACCGGATGTTCTACAGCTGTACCATAATGATTATTCAGGAGGCCATCTGGGAGTTAAACGAACTCTACTGAAGATCCGAGAACGGTTTTACTGGGTCCACTGTCGAAACGATGTCGAGGACTGGTGTCGCAAATGTACAAGTTGTGCGGCTGTAAAGGGACCTCAGACTCGTAGTAGAGGTGCATTGAAGCTGTACAATGTTGGTGCACCATGGGAGAGAATAGCCATTGACGTGGCGGGGCCGTTTCCGGAGAGTGAAAGCGGTAACAAGTATTTCATGGTTGTGATGGATTACTTCACTAAGTGGCCAGAAGTTTTCGCCATTCCAAATCAAGAAGCTTCAACAGTTGCAGATAAACTAGTTCATGAAGTCTTCTGTCGTTTTGGAGTACCTTTAGAGATTCACAGCGATCAAGGAAGGAATTTTGAGTCTCAAATATTCCAGGAAACTTGCCGAGTTATGGGTACTCATAAAACAAGAACGACTTCTTATCACCCGCAATCTGATGGAATGGTGGAACGATTTAATCAGACATTGGAGAGGTACCTAGCAAAAGTTGTAGACAATCGGCAACGAGATTGGGACAAGCACATACAACCGTTTTTGTTGTCATATCGAAGTTCTGTTCACGAAAGTACAGCAGTGACACCAGCTTTCGCAAACTTTGGAAGAGAATTACGGCTGCCTGCAGACCTGATCACTGGGATACCACCTGATGCCCCACGCAGTATAACCGATTATGCATATGACTTGCGGAACAAAATGAATGACATTTATGAGCACGTCAGACAATCGGGCCAGCAAATGTCTGAGAAAATGAAAACCCGGTATGACCGCAAAATGAACAATAAAGGGTTCAATGAAGGTTCATTAGTGTGGTTGCACAATCCAGTCCGCAGCAAAGGGAAATCTCCTAAGCTTCAAGCTAAATGGGACGGCCCGTACCGGATTGTAACCAGGATCAACGATGTGACCTACCGGATACAGAAAGGCGCAAGAGGGACTCCTAAGATCGTCCATGTGGATCGCTTGGCGCGTTATTATGGGACCGATAATGCTCGGGACGAGCATGTCTTAGGAGGGGGCAGTGTTATGTGAATAAGTCAACTAGCGCCATCTAGTGTCAGGAGCGAGAGCGGGGTGGGCTTTGCAGAGAATGACATCGCGGATCTCTCGACCGACAGCGCCGCCCGAAGAACTAAGTTTCTAGAAAATCTATACTCGATTTCTCGGTACCTTGCGCGTGTTTACTTGAACATTCCGGATGTTTTGCTGATTTGAATAAATAGGTGGCGCAAGATGCGATCGAGACAGAGTTTAACTCGGCGACACAAGCGAAGCCTCGGTGTGAAATTAAGTGAATTAGTGTGTTTAATTATTAGTGTTTTTTTACTTTAATTTGTATAAAGTAAATTAAAGTGTTAATTTAGGTAATTTTATCGGCAATTTTTATTGTCACGAACCCTAAGCTCGTAACAGTACCTATGGTTGTGTATGCCACAGTTCGGAGTGACATAAAAAGTAGGTGTCTAAACGTTTAAAATGTTTTTAAGAGAGTATTTTCTCACTAAAGCAATCTCTGATGCGGATTTCAATACAAGTATCTTTTTTTATATAGGATAGGGTAACAAACTAGCACACAGTCCACCTGATGGTAAGTGGTAGCTGCGGCCCATAGACATCTACATCTGTCCTCGATTACAAATCAAAATGCAGATGCGTTGTCACCCGTGAGGACTAAGATGGGATGCCTCGTTTCCAGTAAAAAGGGTCTCCGGTTCTCTACACTCACCGTACGAAACACAGCAGCATTAAGCTGCTATTTCACGCTGGTGTTCTGTGAGAGCGTGGTCCTTCCCTTTGTACTACGACGCGCTGGTCACCTTATTATGAATAACATGAATTACCACTAAGAGAAGAGAGACTAATGGCAGTAGATGGAAGGTAGTTTCAAACCTATGACAGATAGTTTCATAATGATTTCTTATATTTTACCCACATACTACACATTTAAATAATACTAGTCAAGCGCGGTTAACTATGACATCTAGACGTTGAACATCTCAGTCCGTGAACGTGGATGCTGTGCATCTCAGTCCGTGAAAGTGCTCGAAACATCGGATATTTAAAAATTTAAATATACGTGATAAAATCCGTAAAAACTAGTATTATTTAAGATAGTTTCATATTATGTACCCTTAATCCTGTCTAGCAAAAGTTCTTAAGTGTTACGCAACGACCCTCCTATTATTTGACTCTGTCAATAGAAGACGTCCTGCGTTTTGTGGAAGAACGAAGCCGAAGATGCCGCATATAAAACCCTATCTATTTATATTTGCAGCGGCTGGAGTCTAATAGGTCTACAAACTTCAAACCCTACGTACTCCAGGCTCCTGCAAAATACAAAGAGAAATTCTTCGTAATGATTTCTTATATTTACGCGAACACTACACATTGAATAAAACTACTTTTACGGATTTTATCGCGTATATTTATTTTATTTTTAATACCCGACGTTTCGGGTGCTTTCCAGCACCCATGGTCACGGGGGACTGAGGTGACTGACGTCCCGATGTCAAAGTTAACACGGAGCCCCTTCACCTTCAGCTTTTTTAATTATTGTCTTTGGTCTAAATTCTTCGCTCCCGATTTCTGGCACAAGAGTAGTAAATCGCCGATACAGGGACGCGCTTACGAAGAAATTTCCCTAAATAGTGTTATGTTTATGTTTTATATACATTTTTAGGTTTAGCTATAGGTATATGCTGTGGGCTCATGTTCTTAATTTTTAAGCCCTTGATGCCTGAAATGAAGTTATTGTATTGCGTTGTAATAGCTCTACCACTACCAGGGTTATCAGCGCTAGAAGGAGACTTCTATGTGAGTATTTCTAATCATTTTGAATTTTTGAACTCGTAAAAATGTTCGAATTTCACTGATTTATGAGACGTAATCAAAAATTTCCGCGGTATAGACACGCATACCTGTGATTAGGGGATTCTTATATACATAATCAGCGGTAATAAGAGAATCTTGCCTCGAGCGTCGCACACACGGAGTCAATGGCTCCTCGTTCTTATAAAAACGTAAAAGCGAACTTTATGTCAAGCGGCCTTAAAAATGAAATTAACTAATTTAATAATAATTTTAAGTTTTAAATATTATACATGCGATTCTGAATACGGCGACGCGATCGCTATGCTTTGAACTAAATTATACACAGTATATCGATGTCGCCATGACATATTGTAATTTTTTTTTATTTTAACAAACTATGACGTATTGAGAACCAGATGTATATGTTAAAGGACTACATAATATTATTTATAATAAATATTATATGGGCTCGAACCAGGAACGATAGATGATTAAAACTACTTTTACGGATTTTACCGCGTTTATTTTTACTTTTTATTTACTTTTACTTTTAATTCCCGACGTTTCGGGCGCTTTCCAGCACCCATGGTCACGGGGGACTGAGATGACTGACGTCCCGATGTCATTGTTAAACCCGGAGTACCTTCAGCTTTTTTAATTATTGTTTATGGTTAAGGTAGTAATTAAAAAAGCTGAAGGTACTCCGGGTTTAACAATGACATCGGGACGTCAGTCATCTCAGTCCCCCGTGACCATGGGTGCTGGAAAGCGCCCGAAACGTCGGGAATTAAAAGTAAAAGTAAATAAAAAGTAAAAATAAACGCGATAAAATCCGTAAAAGTAGTTTTAATCATGTATAGTGTTCGCGTAAATATAAGAAATCATTATACAGGAACGATAGTTCATCGGTTGGGATCGGCCTAAGGCTAATGCAGCTTTAACTAGGTACCTACATAATATATAATAAATATGACATGAATCGATTGAAATATTAACAATAAATATTTTTCCAAATTCGATACAAATTTAATAGATAATTATAAGTCGCGAAGCTTTTTCTGCAGAAATAATTACTAGGTTTCGTATAATATTTCTTCCATTCGATCATTTTTTTGGGAATGGAATTCGATTTGATAAAAAGATCATCTCAAAATGTTTAAGGCCGTTTACGGGCCTAATATCGAGTTGCATTCAACACCGTTATTAAGGTCCCAAGGACCTTGAAAAATATCGAGTTACTTCTCGGAATCGTTCATCTACGTTAGAATGACAATTGTTTAATATTCTTACCCAGATATTATTTGTAAGTATACTAGCGGTCGCTTCGCTTGTGTAGGATCTTAGATCAACAATGGTATTCTTGATCGAAGTGTAGGACCTATAAAAGTGGCGTTTAAAAAAAGCTTTTTGTATCAAATATAGCCTAGATCACTCCTGGCATTGCTCTCTATCTGTTTTAGAAGTGTCATTACAATCGTTTAAGCCATTCCGAAGTTAAGCCCGGACAGAAAAATTTACAGACAAAAAAAATTTAAAAATAGTCATTCGTCTTAATCCTATACTATTAAACGAGCAATTCTTGTATATATGTATATATATATATATAATCGGGATCTCGGAAACGGCTCCAACGATTTTCATAAAATTTAGTGTCCAGGGAGTTTCGGGGATAATAAATCGATCTAGCTAAGATTTATTTTTAGAAAATGTCTTTTTGTCCGTGTTTTTAGGCAATTAAAAACTGCTACAATATAGTTAGAATAAGAAGGTAAATTTTGACAGTTTGGTAATGATTATAAATAGCTTATTGGTATAATGGGCGGTCACAAAATCGTAAAACCCCGGTTCGAGCCCAGACCGACCGACCGACTTTTTTATTTTTTTTTCAAGTTTCTTTCTTTTTTGAGAAAATATATTTTTTTCGAGCCCTTTTTTAGTATTTTTTAAAAACACGAAAATTTAAATAAAAATAATTGCACTCATGATTTTTTATTCAAATAACCAGTTCAGTTTTTTCTGTTATGTCGCTAAGATCAAAAAAATATTATTTATAATTCATCAGTATGTAATTTGTATCTAAATATAATTTCCAAAACACACGAATTAAAAAAATCGAGCGAAAAATACCGAGCAAAGCTCGGTCAACCGGGTACTAGATATGTAAATTAAAATAAGGCAGATTTATCCATATTTTGTATAGATTTGATTTTAGAACAGTTAATAATACACCTAGATGTCACATTACGTAATAAATACCTAGTTCCTAAACGTAACTACAGACAGTAGAAAATAATTATTAAAAATGATAAAAAAATTACTTTATAACTACAAAAATTTAATTTTGTTAAATCTGACTTCAAAAGCGTCAATGCCGGGGCCTTATTTTAATAGGTCGGGGAAAACAAAGATTTAAACCTTTGGGAGAAAAGTTTCTTCGCATTTTGTTTGTATAAAATAAAAATCTATTTGGTTGTACCGTTTCTATCTGGCTGGTTTTAATATCAATACATACAGTAGTACACTAAGAAAAAGAAAAATAATAAGTAAAAAACACTTTCCCGCCATTTTCAATTGTTTTTCTGTCCGTCAAAATGAGAGAATCTAACGAAGAAATTTGATACATTCTGAAGTATTATACAGTAAAGGTAAAATTGCGATTCACGCCGCGAAAAAATTTTTGACGTTTACTTGCGGTCTCAGTAAGAGTAGCACAAAGTTGGTTCAAGCGTTTTCAGTCCGGGAATTTAGATGTCACATATGCAGATCGCTCTGGTCGCCCTCATATACGGATAAGGACGATGTCTATTTTGAAAAAGTAGAGCAATATCGGCATATTAGTAGTTACGACACGACGTTGCCGAGGGATTGCCACAGAACAGCTTTGACCCATTTGAGAAAGTCTTGCTATACTTAGTCTTAGTCTTTACTATACTGTACTATACTATGTGTATATATATATATATATATATATATATATATACATATATATTGCAAAAAGCTCGATATTTGGGTACCACTGAGCTCACTGAAAGAAACCTAATGAATCGTGTACTCATTTGCGAATCTCCATTGAAACGAAATGAAAGGGAGCCATTTTTGAAAATATTCATCACTTGTGATGAAAAGTGGATCACCTACAACAAGAACGTGCGAAACAAGTAACAAGTAGTTCTGACCTTGCACCCTCAGATTTTCACCTGTTTCGGACTCTTCAGAATTCTTTGGGTAGTGTTAGGTTAACATCTATAGAGGACTGTCAAAACTACCTATAGCAATTTTGTTAATCAAAAATCTCCTATTTTGTTAATCAAAAACCTACAAGATGGCAACAATTTATTAAACAAAATGGCACATTGATTAAAACTACTTTTACGGATTTTATCGCATTTTATCTATGTATTTTATTTTTAATACCCGACGTTTAGGGTGCTTTCCAGCACCCATGGTCACGGGGGGACTGAGGTGACTGACGTCCCGATGTCAAAGTTAACCCGGAGTACCTTCAGCTTTTTAATTAATGTCTTTGGTCCGATCTACGCAGAATGAACTAACTGTGAAGTCTTGCAGTGGTATGCTTGGGTTTAGTTTTAATTTTATTAATTATAAGATCCCAAGCAGGTGGTAGTACCCAGCCTCCTTCTCTATTGAAATTAGGATGTTTTTTTAATTTCAATAGCCTCACATATCATCCTTGGTAAGAATCGATGTTCTTTCGCGAGGATTTGTGGTCTATCAAATCTGATGTAATGGTTGGGGCCGTCTAGGATATGATCGCAAACTGCAAAAGTAAAAGTAGTTTTAATCAATGTATAGTGTTCGCGTAAATATAAGAAATCATTACAAAATGGCACATATATAATATAATTAAATGTAATTAAAATTTGAAAAAAAATTGAATTTTTGTATAAGATACGAAGAAACCACTCCGACCTTATATTATAAAGTATACGCACAAAGACCCTATCCACACCGATGTAGTATCGATGAAATAGAAATAATCATAAGAAATAGATTCAGATCCGAAAAATGATTGCAGTTTTGTATTACAGAATTACCTTTATAAGAAAGGGTATAAGGGTAACATGGTCACCTTAACCTTTGCCGCCCCATAAAACCCAAACTAGGAGGAGCAGAGACAAAACACAAAGTCGTATATAACTTCTACTATAACTAATATATTAGGAAAAAAATAGAAAAAAGCCTTGGCGATAATTATGAACACTTCGACAAAAATCAACTTAAAAAAAACTAACTACACTACACCATACTAAAATCGACTAAAATATTTACTATAATATCAACTGTCACAATGGCCTCGAAATACCAGCGCCCTTTTGACCATTTATTATTTGATTGACGGATGAAAAGCTATCATTTCACAAAGCCATCTATGCAAACAAGGCTGTAGTTTTTAGAATTGTAAGAAAGTGACCACATTACCCTCATATACTATTTAATTGCCCTTTAACGGGTGACTATGGGGAAATGACATAATAATCTTACAGCCAAAAAAAACCTTAAATAGATTAATGTAATAGTTATTTGATAATAAGTTTAAAATAGAGTAAGACTACGAAAGAGTGTAGCCTTCTGGCATAAGTATTTTACATACTTTAAAGGAGGTCTCAACTATTAAACTGTACCAATTAAAAACGCCCACATTACCGAATAAAAATATTGCAATATAATTATTGTTACAACTTCCGATGTACTAAAGGTACAAAAACGTAGTGTTCCGCTGGGTTTCTTGCTGGTTCTTCCCAGAACAGAGGTTTTTTTCCGAACCAGTGGCAACGTAAAATATTGACTTTCAATAAGAATTACTTCTAATCTATATTGAATAAAAAATTATTCTATTCTATTCTATTCTACATACTTCCGACTAAGAGCCGATTTACATTTCGCCAAGTACAGGAGCGAGTTTATAGTTACAGTGCAGTTGACAGTAAACGGTTAAGTTGACAGTAGCGTTCAAATGTCCTCGTGGCGAGTTTAGTTAAAAAAATAAAATTTTATATTTTGTGGGTCGAAAGCAAAAACGTTGCGTCCTGTCACCTTATGCACTGAATTATACTCGCTCGTTTACACGAGCGCCGAATTTAGTTGCGTTTGGTGGAAGACACGTGAGAGGGCAACACTTCGAACTTAACTCGCCGAAAAATAGACCAGCCAGCTATCCCGTTCAACTTAACTTTTGTTAACTTGCTACTTAATTCACAAATAGCCGTTCAAACGAGATTTTCTACTTAACTCGCCAGGTTCGCAAGTTAACTCACTACTGTACGTGTCGAAGTGTAAATTGGTCTTAAAGGTAACTCAGGCTGACGACAGACAGCAGCGTCAGCATCGTAAGCGAAACGTCTGGCACTGTGGTTGTCCATCCGCCAGCCAAGAAACGGGAAAGGCAAATTAGCAGTGACCGTTAACAGACTGGTGAAAAAGAAGGCTAGTGTTATTGCTGGGAGCAAGTGTTTAGAAATGAATGTATAATTATTGTTGCCAGAATAACACATTATATTTGAGAATAAGACGACATTGACGCGACCTCTGCAGGCACGCTACGTGTTCAATATTCCAACAAATTACTTCCTAAAATAAAATGAGAGAACAAAACTACGGCAAAACAAACGATTGCTTTGTTGTACGCGTGTACAAGAACTGAGAAAAATACCTTGAAAATTTAAAGTTGAAATTCAAGCAAAAAGCCCAATTACTGAAAACATTGTTCTTACGCAAATTCAAATTAGACATCTTAACATATAAATAGATCATTTCTGGGCATAGATTCCTACCACAGTAGCATTGTAAAAACGGAAAGTAGTAAGAGTCCGTCGTATTCGATTACAATACGACATTTGTACGTGGTAGAGCCACGCTGCAGCTATATCATGGTTGTAGCACGAATGGTCGGCTCGACCGGGGAAGGACCACGCTCTCACAGAATACCAGCGTGAAATAGCAGCTTAATACTGCTGTGTTTCGTATGGTGAGTGTAGAGATCCGGAGATCCTTTTTACTGGAAACGAGGTACTCCATCGTAGTCCTCAGAGGTGACAAAGCATCTTAATCGAGGATAAATTTAGATGTCTATGGGACACAGCATCCACTTACCATCAGGTGGACTGTGTGCTCGTTTGTCACCCTTATTCTATTTTTTAAAAAAACGGACGTCTTGTATTTTGGACAAGACTCCCCGTCGACGGTCCGGGTATTTTACATCAGAATGAATAAATGAATATACTTTTATTGTACACCACAAACAAATATAGAGATAACAAAACACAAAGCAGATTATAATATTATGTAAGTACAATTTGGCGGCCTTATTGCTACATAGCGATCTCTTCCAGGCAACCAAAATCACCAAACCATCAGTGGTATTATAGATTATATTATTATCATAACGCAGTTGAAGTCACTTAATGGACTGTTACGACACCTACGTTATGAGATGGGATGACTTGCGGCAACATAAAGAGAGTATGTTGCAGGCATAAGTAAACTTGTATTAGGAAAGTCCCCAGGAAACAATTATTCGTAGGCTATACAGAATATAGACATTATCTGTGTGAGTTTCGAACCCGTAGTCCTGCAGCCAAACGTTTAGTTCTTGCTCTACCAAGTCATTAAATCTGTTTTGGTTTTGTTTGGTCTTTTTTACACTCGTTAAAGTTTTTACATGTTACGTTTATTGTTTAGGTTATATATAGTTTATTTTATTCTCGTTAACACTATTAAGGCAAGTTCGTTCTTTATGTACTTAATGGTATTTTACATCAAATATGTAAATAAATTTAATTTTTAACAGAAAAAGTCATAATAATCTATGGACACGACCTCTACGCCTCTAAGTGCATTTGCATATTACGTATATGTTCCATTTTATATTAAAATATTAAAATATTGTTGTGTTAAATAATAAACGGGTAAGGCACTTACAAATTAAAAACAAAATACACGTTCTGAGTGGGCTTCCATTTATGTAGTCAGATTATTAAGTTCTGTAAATTAAGAAAATAAATAGTGACTGATTTCGGAACACAATAAAGTCCACTGCTGGAATGGAATATGTATAACCTTTTTTCACTCTCAACTCCCACCATTTATGAAAAAAAAACATACTCGTATACTGTTTACTTTATAGTTTTGTCATCTATACAGAAACAATTTGCTTTCCATAGCCCAAAATCTTGCGATAGTTAGAGTCAAAAGTTTAGGATATACATCACTGAAATCCTTAAAATATCTAGCACCGATATTATATAATTACAAAGCTAAATCAATTTTATTAAATAACTATTATCGCCAATCCGCATGTCCTACTAAAACTTGTTCAAGGCAATATCAAAATTGACTTGTAGATAAATAACAATGCAATTAAGTTTGAAACGAATAGTAATTTCAATTTTCATTTCAATATCATAAATAGCGCCACTTACATATTTAAAAAAAAGCAATGTCATGTTATAACTGGCTGTAACACAATGATATGATAGAGATTTGCCGCCAAAAGTTTATTACTGTCAAGAAGGTTAGGAAGGGATTTATGAAAAAAAAAATCGTTTAGATAAATAAATAAAATTGAAGTGTCTGTTTGAAAATACATATGGTACTTATTAAAAATAAAACATTTTTTTTTTAATTTTTGTATTTCTGTCTGTTTGTTTGTTCGGGCTTATCTCCAAAACGGCTGGAACAATTTTGACGGAACTTTCACCCAGATAGCTCATGTTACAAGGAGTAATTTGGGCTACTTTTATTTAAGTAAAAGAATTAGGGTTCTAAATTACACGTGGGCGAAATCGCGGGGAATAGCCATTTTCAAATAAGCATGAAGTGTGCTGTTTACTAAACCATTATACTACGACGCAAATGATTGTACTTTTGTATTAAATATTTGTTTTAAATCAATAATTAATGGAAGATGTCAAAAATTCTAGCTGTTTATTTCAAAAAAAGAAAGGTTGCTGAATTAGGCACATAAAACATTTTAAACATATAAGCTTAAAAAATTAAGCATCTCAATCAAACGAGCTTTATTTTCGGAACAAAAACGGGTCATCAATTTTAGTTTTTTTTTTTTAATGCAAAAGCTATTTATACTACATAATTTTACAGTAGATTAGTGTACGAGCCACCATTTTTATCTCCCATTAATTATATTTTCCAAGAATATAATATAATAAATTGAATTTCAAGAGCAGCCTCCGTGAGTCCGTGAGCGATAATACCATCATCAAAATAGTGCCGGCGAAGCACGATTTTAATGTGCGTTAAATTAATAAATTAGTGCCTTTTGATAAAAGGTACTGGAAAGTTTTTATTTTACTACCCCGTAATTTATTGGAGTAAATAAAAGCTTAATTAGGTCATAAAATGTATTTATAGTACATAATTGCTACTATTTTTATTATAATCCCTTAAATTTCAAGATTGAATTTGCAAAATCGAAACAACGGGAGGAAATAGGTCCCATTTTTGTCCATTTTGTTACCAATTGCCGCCACCTTAGTTTCCGTTTCTCTTTACCGGTTAAGATATTTTAGACCTATTGAACAACTATTGAGTATACAAAAGGTAAAATTAAATATTTTGTACAACGGGCTTCAATTTAAATAAAATACGAACATCATCAATGTAGGTACAAGTGAATTAAATACGCACTATTAAGGATAACTCCAAACTACTGGTCAGTTCTCGATCAAATTTACATGGGATCACATCATGAAAAACACCAGCTTTCGAATTAAAAAAAAACAATCAACAAAATCGGTGAGCCTAGAAAAAAGTTCTGAGGTAACACAAAAAAAAAACAATTGAATTGAGAACCTACTCCTTTTTTTAAAGTCGGTTGAAAATGTTTACGTTGTGTCTGACTTAAATAAAATTTTCACAAAAACATCATGGTACATACTCTAAAGGCTATATTTACATTATTCTCATACAATATATGCTTCTTATCAGAAAATCGGATACAAAAGGCGCAAATTCGGAGCCAAGGTTCGTGTAAATTATGATACGCTATGTAATACAATGGGAGTAACTGCGGTAGAAACAGGCCACGTCACGCCAATTAGGACGTTACGAAGGACTTCCGGCGAAGCTACAACCACAGACAGGCGTATTTTATTATGTATGCATGCAATTCACGTATAATAACAGCTGTATAAACGACTGCGCTTTAAGGAGCTAACACACTTACGCAATGAGCTAACTAGTTGATGTTATTTTCAACTAGCATCATTATGATTCTGTAATATTGCCTGAAATGGATCTTAAATTGAAAATTATTTTTTTATAGAAGAGGGGGCAAACGAGCATGCGGCTCACCTGATGTTAAGTGACTACTGCCGCCCATGCTCAACCGCAACACCAGGAGAATTGCAGGTGCGTTGCCGGCCCTTTAGAAAGGAGTAAGCTCTTTTCTTGAAGGTCCCCAAGTCGTATCGGTTACTTTTGATAAAATTTAAAGAGAAGGAAATCATTTTCCAATAATTTAATAGAATATTTATGTCCACGCTAGTATAAAATGGTGAGTGTAGAGTACCGGAAACATTTTTACGACACATTCCGTCCAGGAGTATTGACATCTGCATTTTGCTTATTAATCGAGGATTGTAGGATTCTTAACAACAATGAAGCGTCATATTGTAGAAGTAAAGTAACAAGGTAATAAGTGTGATATTGCCCTATACGTCGTTATATCCTCATGGTGTTCGATTACAGGATACATATATATCGTAATTTTAAAGCTAAACAGTTGTTCATTGTATTCATAAAAATACAATGAAAAAGCTGTGTCGAAGACGGAGCATAAATCAACCTGATAAATGTCTTAGACTGCCTTGCGTGTCGAAACTATGCAAAAATATTATTTAGGTTTCGTCGTTTTTATTATAATTAGCTCCTTCTCATTTACATTTTTTTTATCATAAAGCCATTGCTGAATATAGGCCACTTTCAACAAATGCCACAAAGCATTCTGAGTTGTACGCCACAGAACAAGATCCTGAGCCACCAGCCTCCATCGACTTCTTGCGTCTCTTACCCAGCATTCTGAGCTGTATGCCAGAGAACAAGATCCTGAGCCACTACCTCCATCGACTTCCTGCGTCTCTTACCCAGCATTCTGAGCTGTATGCCACAGAACAAGATCCTGAGCCACCTGTCTCAATCGACTTCCTGCGTCTCTTACCCAGCATTCTGAGCTGTATGCCACAGAACAAGATCCTGAGCCACCTGCCTCCATCGACTTCCTGCGTCTCTTACCCAGCATTCTGAGCTGTATGCCACAGAACAAGATCCTGAGCCACATGCCTCCATCGACTTCTTGCGTCTCTTACCCAGCATTCTGAGCCGTATACCACAGAACAAGATCCTGAGCCACCTGCCTCCATCGACTTCCTGCGTCTCTTACCCAGCATTCTGAGCTGTATGCCACAGAACAAGATCCTGAGCCACCTGCCTCCATCGACTTCTTGCGTCTCTTACCCAGCATTCTGAGCTGTATGCCACAGAACAAGATCCTGAGCCACCTGCCTCCATCGACTTCCTGCGTCTCTTACCCAGCATTCTGAGCTGTATGCCACAGAACAAGATCCTGAGCCACCTGCCTCCATCGACTTCTTGCGTCTCTTACCCAGCATTCTGAGCTGTATGCCACAGAACAAGATCCTGAGCCACCTGCCTCCATCGACTTCCTGCGTCTCTTACCCAGCATTCTGAGCTGTATGCCACAGAACAAGATCCTGAGCCACCTGCCTCCATCGACTTCCTGCGTCTCTTACCCAGCATTCTGAGCTGTATGCCACAGAACAAGATCCTGAGCCACCTGCCTCCATCGACTTCTTGCGTCTCTTACCCAGCATTCTGAGCTGTATGCCACAGAACAAGATCCTGAGCCACCTGCCTCCATCGACTTCCTGCGTCTCTAACCCAGCATTCTGAGCTGTATGCCACAGAACAAGATCCTGAGCCACTTGCCTCCATCGAGTTCCTGCGTCTCTTACCCAGCATTCTGAGCTGTATGACACAGAACAAGATCCTGAGCCACCTGCCTCTATCGACTTCTTGCGTCTCTTACCCAGTATTCTGATCTGTATGCCACAGAACAAGATCCTGAGCCACCTGCCTCCATCGACTTCCTGCGTCTCTTACCCAGCATTCTGAGCTGTATGCCACAGAACAAGATCCTGAGCCACCTGCCTCCATCGACTTCCTGCGTCTCTTACCCAGCATTCTGAGCTGTATGCCACAGAACAAGATCCTGAGCCACCTGCCTCCATCGACTTCCTGCGTCTCTTACCCAGCATTCTGAGCTGTATGCCACAGAACAAGATCCTGAGCCACCTGCCTCCATCGACTTCTTGCGTCTCTTACCCAGCATTCTGAGCTGTATGCCACAGAACAAGATCCTGAGCCACCTGCCTCCATCGACTTCCTGCGTCTCTTACCCAGCATTCTGAGCTGTAAGCCACAGAACAAGATCCTGAGCCACCTGCCTCCATCGACTTCCTGCGTCTCTTACCCAGCATTCTGAGCTGTATGCCACAGAACAAGATCCTGAGCCACCTGCCTCCATCGACTTCCTGCGTCTCTTACCCAGCATTCTGAGCTGTATGCCACAGAACAAGATCCTGAGCCACCTGCCTCCATCGACTTCCTGCGTCTCTTACCCAGCATTCTGAGCTGTATGCCACAGAACAAGATCCTGAGCCACCTGCCTCCATCGACTTCCTGCGTCTCTAACCCAGCATTCTGAGCTGTATGCCACAGAACAAGATCCTGAGCCACCTGCCTCCATCGAGTTCCTGCGTCTCTTACCCAGCATTCTGAGCTGTATGCCACAGAACAAGATCCTGAGCCACCTGCCTCCATCGACTTCCTGCGTCTCTTACCCAGCATTCTGAGCTGTATGCCACAGAACAAGATCCTGAGCCACCTGCCTCCATCGACTTCCTGCGTCTCTTACCCAGCATTCTGAGCTGTATGCCACAGAACAAGATCCTGAGCCACCTGCCTCCATCGACTTCCTGCGTCTCTTACCCAGCATTCTGGGCTGTATGCCACAGAACAAGATCCTGAGCCACCTGCCTCCATCGACTTCCTGCGTCTCTTACCCAGCATTCTGAGCTGTATGCCACAGAACAAGATCCTGAGCCACCTGCCTCCATCGACTTCCTGCGTCTCTTACCCAGCATTCTGAGCTGTATGCCACAGAACAAGATCCTGAGCCACCTGCCTCCATCGACTTCCTGCGTCTCTAACCCAGCATTCTGAGCTGTATGCCACAGAACAAGATCCTGAGCCACCTGCCTCCATCGACTTCCTGCGTCTCTTACCCAGCATTCTGAGCTGTATGCCACAGAACAAGATCCTGAGCCACCTGCCTCCATCGACTTCCTGCGTCTCTTACCCAGCATTCTGAGCTGTATGCCACAGAACAAGATCCTGAGCCACCTGCCTCCATCGACTTCCTGCGTCTCTTACCCAGCATTCTGAGCTGTATGCCACAGAACAAGATCCTGAGCCACCTGCCTCCATCGACTTTCTGCGTCTCTAACCCAGCATTCTGAGCTGTATGCCACAGAACAAGATCCTGAGCCACCTGCCTCCATCGAGTTCCTGCGTCTCTTACCCAGCATTCTGAGCTGTATGCCACAGAACAAGATCCTGAGCCACCTGCCTCCATCGACTTCCTGCGTCTCTTACCCAGCATTCTGAGCTGTATGCCACAGAACAAGATCCTGAGCCACCTGCCTCCATCGACTTCCTGCGTCTCTTACCCAGCATTCTGGGCTGTATGCCACAGAACAAGATCCTGAGCCACCTGCCTCCATCGACTTCCTGCGTCTCTTACCCAGCATTCTGAGCTGTATGCCACAGAACAAGATCCTGAGCCACCTGCCTCCATCGACTTCTTGCGTCTCTTACCCAGCATTCTGAGCTGTATGCCACAGAACAAGATCCTGAGCCACCTGCCTCCATCGACTTCCTGCGTCTCTTACCCGGTCGTCACTCCATCAAGCGTGGAGCCGCCCCATTCTTCGCCTGCCGGTGCGATATTGCCACGCGACAACCTTTCTTTCCTATCTCTTATTGCTTCTTCGAGCTATATAGTCGGCCCATTGTCGCTTCAGATTACTGATACGTGGGGTTATATCGGTTACTGTAGTTCAGTTCAGACAGTCATCATGAAATCCCGCAATGAAACTCAGTGTTATGCAGAGAGTACTCACGAAGTTAAAAATGAATTAGGTTTAAAAAAAATCGTATGCTAGTTACGGTAGTTACGGCTAGTTAATGGTACTGATATAGCAATAATGTTGGGAGACTTTAAAAACTTACACTATATCGTATTATATTGCCTTTTTTAATTTTATGTGGAATGACCTAAGTTTTTCGTAGAAAAGCTTAACTTTTTTACGTAGTGTGATGAGTATGGTAACTTCAAAGAACATTAAAAAAAACTAAGTAACTTTATACCTTATTAGTAAGCTAGTTAGTAAGCACAGGAGCATAAGCCGTTTTAGTTAAAAAAAATTGACGTTGACATCGTTAAATTTAAATAAAACGTTAATTTAACATAATGTTAAAAAAACCATTAATTAAGTTCGTTTTACATACGACGCCATGCTGACAGGAAGTGGTGACAACGGTGCGAGGGGAACAATGGGAGGGTCGCCTGACCCGAACCCAAGGTTAGTGCGTTCACTGCTTAATTATAGCCCTCTAAATATTGTTGTTACGAGTGTAATAAAACCGAATTATAGTAAGTTGTTTCGTAACATTGGCGGCAACTGCCACTTGTCTTTATCGCTACATAGCAATATCTATGTAGCGATAAGGTATATATATATAATCTTAATATATATAAATTAAGTGTCACGTTGTTTGTCCGCGATGGACTCCTAAATTACTTAATCGAATTTAATCAAATTTGCACACGGTGTGCAAATTTGATTAAATTGTATATATATATACATATATATATATATATATATATATATATATATATATATATATATATATATATATATATATATATATATATATATATATATATAATGCATTTGCCACCGTGTAATGACGGTGTTAGAATATATACTTATAAATAAATATTGTGCTGTCGGTGTCTAGTCGGTGAATAGAATACAGAGGGGAAAACCGGGAGATGGACAGCAGCGTCTTCCTAATAACAAAACCTGCCAACCTGCCTGCCAAGTGTGGCGTCAATGCAAAACAACTCCAATATGAGTTCTTATAATCTATACATATAAATTAAACTCAAGTGTCCGTCTGTAAAATCGATCGCATGCCATTTAGATATGAGTAAACTTTTTTTTTTTTAATTTTTGTGTATCTGTTTGTTAGAATGGTTGAACCGATTCTAATCTAATTCGACGAATAATAAATATAGAGAGCAATGCCAGGAGTGAACTAGGTTATTTTTTTTATAGATTAGAGTGACAAACGAACACACAGACCACCTGATGGTAAGTGGTTGCTGTGGCCTATAGACATCTACATCTCTCCTCAATTACGAATCAAAATGTAGATGCGTTGTCACCCCTGAGGACTAAGATGGAATGTCTCATTTCCAGTAAAAAAGGTCTCCGGTTTTCTACACTCACCATACGAAACACAATAGCATTAAGCTACTATTTGACGCTGGTATTCTGTGAGAGCGTGGTCCTTCCCCGGTCGAGCCGACCCATTCGTGCTACAACTATACTACTAAATAACTGCAGCATGGCTCTACCACGTAAAAAAGGCTATATTTTAATCTGAAAACTTGGGGAGTTTTTTTGAGAATCTAAAATCTAAATGAGGCCACATAAATTCACACCTAGGCTAAACCAGGGCAATTCGCTAGTTTTTCATAAATTTTCTAAAAACTTTAATTCTTTTTCGCAAAACTTGCAAAAATTTAACGGAGGCCCATAGAATGACAAACGATATGAGTACAAACAATACATTAGCGATAGAAAAAAAGGGCCAACGACCGATTGGAGCCACTCCCGCGCATGAAACAATTCAGTGACTAACGTCCGTCCGTCCCGTGCCCGCCATGGTCACTTTTTATTACACACTCCGCTCCTGCGATATCATAGCATGATGATATAGCGCCCGTAAAGTCCGTTATACACTAGTTTGGCTGGCAATCACTTAACGTGTCTGTTTTTCTCCTAATAATGCTTCCGTTGCTTCCGTGAATGAAAAATGGTCCTAAGTGTCGTCATAGAAAACAATTATGAAGAATGATAGTTTTTTTTTTGATCATGCATTACATATGATTAGCTCCAAAGAGAACATTCGTGTCAAAAGGTTTAGGTTACTGGGTATAAAAGCTTCGCCCAAATTTTTTTTAATAAAGAACATGAGGATCTGAAAAATAATTTGATAATTTGTATCATACATATTTTGTGTACCTATATCAGATCATGCATATAAAGCTACCAATTTCATTCTGCATGTGGTAAGTGTATGAAATAGAACCAAAAAAAATGGTAAAATAAAGAACACTAATTTACTTCTTTTAAAACCGATAAAATGTTTATTTCTTAAAAATTGTACAAATAGTTTTATTTCTAACCAGTTACAAATATATGAGAGCCGTGGTAGCTCAGATGGTTAGCGCTCACTGTAAATTTCACAGTACGCGAGCAAACCGGATTCGCTCCCCGCCGGCACTAATGAAATTATTAATTGCAATTTTAAGTGCTAATCTACCACGTGCTCGGCGGTGAAAGAAAACATCGTGCGGAAACCTATTATCTGAGCAATAAGAAAAAAAAATCGAAAACATGTGAAGTTCGTCAACACGCATTATGGCAGCGCAGCGGACAGTTCCTTACCCTAATGTGGAGGTGTTAGGACTACTTTTATACCTAGGATTACAATGCTCTAGGTGTTTGGATTAAGACCACTTTTATACCCAGGACTATAGGTGTTAGGATTAGGGGTACTTTTATACCTAGGACTACAATGCTCTAGGTTTTAGGATTAGGATTACTTTTATGCCTAGGACTACAATGCTCTAGGTGTTAGGATTAAGACTACTTTTATGCCTAGGACTACAATGATCTAGGTGTTAGGATTAAGACTACTTTTATGCCTAGGACTACAATGCTCTAGGTGTTAGGTTTAGGATTACTTTTATGCCTAGGACTACAATGCTCTAGGTGTTAGGATTAAGACTAATTTTATGCCTAGGAGTACCGTCTGGGTTGGTACCATCCGGCTTCCTATGTTCGGCGGCAAATAGCAGCGTTTGCACTACCGTGTTTCGGTCTGGTTCAGTCTTGGTCTACGAGACATCTTAATTTGAAGTTGACTGTAGGTCCATGTACCGCAGGAACCACTTACCATCAGGTATGATCTAAGTTCGTTGGTCACATCAGTTTAATTTTAAAAAAAAAGTTTTTCTTTGAAAGCGTGGTCCCACACCGGTCGATGCGATCCATTCATGCTACAACCATAGGTAATATAGCTGCAGCGTGGCAATGCAGATACGTCGCCACCCCTGAGGACTTTCCAGTAAAAACGGTATCCAGTTCTCTACAACTCACCATACGCAATTCAGCAGCTTTTAGCTGCTATTTTACGCTGTTATTCTGTGAGAGCGTGCTCCTACCCCGGTCGAGCCGACCATACCATGTATACAAACGTTAATGTTAAATGTTAGGCGAAATCGACCAATTTTTTTATTCCGGTTTAAATTTTTTTTTGCATTGTGATATTTCAGAAATTCAACATGTTAAAAATTAAATTAATTATTCAAATTAAAATAATTAGCTTAGATACGAATAATAGGTTTTTTGCAAAGTTTCTAAATAATTTAAAATTCCACGCGTCTTCCTTGTTTATATTCAGAGATTTTATCCTTGATTATATTCAGAGATTATAATCAAATATATCATGTTAAATATATATATATATATTTAAAGAAAAACTTTATAATACTTGATAAATATAGTAAAACTTCTAAAAACTTCTCAAACTTAAATGTGACAAAATCTACCGTAAATAAAAGGGAGGAGCGTGCAGTTTTAAATTACGACTATCTAATTACGTACGTTAAACGTTGGACGTTGATTCTATTTGCATGTGCTTTTGTTTATTTAGACAGTTTACGGACGATAGAGTTTTAGTCAGTGTTTAAAGAAAAATTATCACGGATGACACAAACCTATCTAGATAATCATGAAAAGTGAAACATTATCTAAATACAAAATTTCATCCAAATCATTAGAACCGTTACCGTCATTAGTCGTTAATATATGACGACATTAATAACTTATTATAAGCACTTAAATTCAAATGTTGTCACCCTTATTTTTGTATATCGTTATTTATGTGAATATAACTAAAATAAAACTGATGTAGAGCTGTGGTAGCGCAACAGAGTAACTCGGTTTCGAGCCCATCGGCACAGATGAAATTTTTAATTATTTTAACATCTGATTTAAAGCACCATAAAGAACACGGCATGTCTGAACAATAAAATATTTCAGGGCATGTGATAGCCACCAAAACGCCTGGGAGCAGCGCGGAGGACCAATTGTTTCAAAACTCTCTTGGAAATTAGAGGCATGGTAGCAGAACACATGAAAGCTCTGACTACTAATAATTACTGAAACCCATGTAAAATATGTCCTAAAACTTGCTAATCACTCACTACAAAAAACTACACTATTAAAACCGGCATAGAACAACGGGCGTGTAAAAAGAAATTAGAGGAAGTCGTTACTGACCACCGTAGCAAACTCAACGAGCGCAGGGAACGGCCATTATTCACGCACACTCCAATCTGTTGTTCGATGTTTATATTAACCCAAAAATTTGTATAACATAGTATGTAGCAGTATAATTCTATTATTGAACATGGATCTCTACAACAGATCGACATACAGTACGGTCTCTTGTATAGATTGGCATAATGAGGCCTCCTTAAATAGATTTACATACATACAGCATACATACAGCACGGTGTTGAGCCACATGAGTTCATCCAGCCCAATGAAAGATGCGATTGTGTAACTCTGGTGGGATTCCATTTTTTGTCGTTTGAGATTAGGTTTCGTTATATTGTGTATCCGTGTCGATTATAAGACCATATATTTAGGGTAGAAAATAGCTTCATAATGAAAAACATTATGCGGCCGCGAAATGATTCCCACCGGCAAAAAGGCCCACCTAAGTTACAGAATCACACTGCAAGCCACTACATCGTTCGGTTGTCAAAGAGGTATTAAGTAATTAATGTTTGTTTTTATAAATTATGTTGATACATTGGCTCGGGGGATAAAAGCGTTTGCAGTATATTTCCAGTTAACGAGGTTTGACCCTGTAGCACTTGCGCTAATGAATTTGCTGATTTAACATTGCCTAACGGTGAAGGAAAACGTCGTGAGGAAACCTATGTGCCTGAGAAGATAATATATTTCGAGGCATGTGAAGTCTACCAGCACGCACTAGAGTAGCGTACAATGTTAACTCACATGTTAAGTTTAGAAAATCCATTTTTAAACAGTGAATTCTAAAAGGACTATTTAGAATAGAATAAGAACAGAATTATCTAATTAAAGACACCGCATAGAGTTATAGAAAGACTAATTTAAAATATGTATTAATATTAATAAATTAATAAACGTTCCGGATCTCTAAATAGCTTTGATACATGTCATGTCATTGTTAACCCTGTGACATTTTTACGATATACTTCATTTATATACAGTTTACAATAATTAAATAATTATAAAAGAGTAGTGGCTGGGTCAGAATATTAACTATCCCATATCGTCCAGTGTCGTAAGAGGCGATACGAAACGGCGAAACGAGGGGGATACTGAACCAGGAGGCGGGCAGCAGAGTCTTCCAAATAAAAACTCCAAATAATGAAAAACTGTGGTTGCCTACCCACTTACCAATCGTGGCAACCATAGAATACTATAATACATACATAATAGAACGGGGGAGTGGGCGGAGCCCGTGTAGCCACTAACATGTCACTAACACGTCAATTCACACCTATAAATGTCAACACAATTAATCTTTTCCAATTTTCGTGTCAAGCGTCGCTGCATGCAAATTATTTGAAAATTAACAAATTATGCAATAATTACGTGTCGAAAGAACAGCGGTAAATGAAATTTAAATAAAGGAGACATACTCGTATTCTACAACCAGTAAATCGAAACTATTTATATTTTGTGATTAATAGAAACAAAAATAAAGAAACATTTATGTGTCAAAAACATTAATCAAAAGTATGAAATGTATTTGTAGTAGTGATAACTGATAACTGATAATACGATATAATTGTTTGTATGTGTGCTCCCAGCGACGCCAACCCACCTACAAAGTAAGGTTGACAGCCATTCTATTGTGTATTATAGTAGTCTACGGCAGCCACTATGGCAAATATCTCTCCTAAGAGACATTCTATTGGTGAAGCCTATGTTCGGCAGTTCAGTCATAGGCTGTTATGATGAATGAATGACAAATCGTTACTATTACAACGCACTAAAAGGATTATAGCTGAAAACAACTTATACATGACGTCACTACTGCCGCGTATCCGAAACCGTATCGCCTCAATCTCCGACAATCGAGGTTCCCATATCGAACGTGTAGATTACGAGCGCGCTATTACGCTTTACCGACTTTTGATTGGACCGCGACTAACGATATAGGAGCACGAAATACCTGTGCCTGTGTACATCATTCGATTTACGGCCGTAATAAAGTTTTAGGCCGCGTCGCATCCTCGATAATTTAAAACAAATAAGGGCTCAGTTAATCACCCATCACTAACCTACCCGGCCTAACAACAAGCGTTAAAACTTAATGGAATTAGTTTTAAGTACCCTATTATTAAATCATTGGGTTCTGTTTATGGTTTTAAAAAGTGTTCGTAGTCAGGAACGTTTTGTTTTATTATCTCCCTTTTTTCTGTCACTATAAAAACAAGGAAATATTTTTCGTTAATATTCTTGCACATTTATATCTCATTAAAAAGATTATGACCAGCATATTGGACATTGGACTTACTATTGGTGGACATAAGCCTTTAAGAAAAAGCGTCAGCTGGCATGCCCTAGTTGAAAGACTTGCATATACGATGGACATACAAGTTGGGCGAGCGCAGAGTTAATATTTTGGCACTGGTGATGTTACTGCTTATCACCAGTTTGTGTAATTCAGTCGATGACGTCAGTCGATTGCTAGAACCTTTTCTGTCAACCATCAGGTGCACTGCATTTAGGTGAGTTTGCTACTTAAAAAATAGAATCTATCAAACCATTTTTATAATTGAGCTTTTGTATAAGAATAAGATTAAAATTTGTACAAAAAAGAAATATCTTCCACATGGCATCATCATTTTTTAATTTTGAATATGTGATTGATTTTTCAAGTAAGAGTATATACTCTGTAGTGACTAAAGTGTACTTATCAATATGAGGCAAATCTCTTTTTATTTAAATGTTTCATGTCAAAGCATCCGTTACCCTTCAACCGTGAAACTATTCTTGGCAAATGTCGGACGGACTTACAAAGGGTTCTTGCTGCTTATGGACTTTTCCAAGAAACTTCTGCTTTCACCGTCCTACACAAAGGGCGCCCACGTGGGACGGAGGATTAAAATCTCGCTTACGTATCACCGGCTACCTAAGCCCTTTGTTAGTTGCGGCGTTTCCTTCTTGTAAAGCAATGTAAAGCAGTTGAATTGTTAATTATGGAAAGGATAAAGTTGAAACAATCCTTGCAAAGTTAATATAAAAATGGTATATTTTTGTACGTAACATTTTATTGTATGGTGGCGGTGTACGACAATTCGGAAACGAGGGAGGGGGTTAGAACTATGGAAAATTTCAGAAAGATCTAATAGCCTTCAACAACAATGCCCATGGTGAGAGACGAGCGTGCGTTTATGTAAAATCTCTCATATATATCTGCATTTTGATTCTTAATCGAGGATAAATGTAGTCATCTATGGACCACAGCATCTATTTACCGTCAGGTGGACTGTGTGCTCGTTTGTCACCCTTATACTCTAAAAAAAAAGATGCCTACTATCAGCAGTGGACTGTTTTGGACTAAAAAAGATGAAGTAAGTTGAATTAATTTTGAGATGATATCTGGAGCCACTAAAGCGAGATTACACGTGTAGTGTGTCATAGTTATCATCATCATACTTTGATATTCGATCGATATCGGAAGTTATGTAGTGCGTAGAATATCATATTGTACATACTGAAAAGGGCGGTCTAAAATGAGTTTCTAAGACCGGATGAAGAATTATGTGCAATATCTATACATATCATAACAGACACGAGGATAATAACACATACTCCAGAATTGAAACGTATAATTGATGTGTTGTAAACAGATCGCTTTCGTTGAGGTTTATTTATTTATTTTATTTAGGTACGTACACTTTTTATACTTATATTTAAAAACACTGGCATCTCTATTAACATGACTAATATTTCCGTTCTAAGCTGAACACGATAGTCCCCGACCGGGTGATAACAATTCTATTTAAATCGGTTATTACCAGATATCTTCAATGCAGGGTATACTTAGAGTATCTATAAGCATAACTTGCTTATTTATACTCGAAAAGGACATAATATTGTAAAATGGAG